>CM053574.1:24194319-24329180 GCA_028646485.1 Cryptoprocta ferox
CTTAAAATATCTTAAGCGTCTAGGGCATCTGGGTGGCTCAGTTGGTTAAGCATCTGACTCTTGATCTCAGCTCAGGTCTTGATCGCAGGGTAGTGAGTTCAAGCCCCACACTGGGCTCTGTACTGGGCATGGAGCCTACTTAAAAAATATGTAACTATATCTTAATCATCTAGACCTCTAATCCCTTCCTCGCAGAAGAGGCTATAGTTTCCAGGGCAGAATGTGGAGGGTGAAACTTACCCAGTGAAGAGTGAAAGCTATCCTTTTCACTGTTGTGTTTTCAGCGGGGTACAGACAGACAACTTCTAAATGCTTGTTAATATTTAATGATAAGCTGACCTTTTTGAGCCTTTCTGTGTACAGGTCAGGCCCTGTGCTGAGTGCTTCGAATGCATAACTGTATTTCATCCTTACAGCAGCTCTCTGGTGTAGATTTGGTTATTGCGCCCATTTTACAGATGAGGAGACTGAGACTCAAAGTTTAAATAACTTATTTACATAGGTAGGAAATGGTAGTCACCCCAGGTCTTACTGATTAACCATGTTTAGTCCTTTACAGGTTTGTTAAATGTTACCTCCATTCCTACCCTTGAGATAAAAAATAGCAATGATGTAAAACTTTGTTCGTGTTAGTGAATACATTGTTTTGTCAGCTGCCAGACTCCTCTTAAAAGGGCGCCCTTGGGGCACCTGGCTGGCTCAGTCAGTTAAGTGTCCGACTTTGGCTCAGGTCATGATCTCACCTTTCATGAGTTCAGGCTCGGCATGGGTAGCGTGGAGCCTGCTTGGGACTCTTTCTCTCTCCCTTTCTCTGCCCCTCCCCCGCTCGTGTGTGCATGTTCGTGCTCATACCTTCTTTCTCTCCCTCCCTCTCTCTGAAAATAAATAAATAAACCTAAAAAAAAAGAGAGAGAATGGGGTTTCCTTTTGGACCTGGAAGACACTGGGTTTTCTGGTTGTCCAGGTCTTGTTTGGGATGCAGAAACTTTAGTTTTGTTAACCAGGATGGCTAAGTCTCCAAATCAAGTAACCATTTATTCTAGCCCGAATCAAGGTGCTAGACCAGCCCACTGTGTGTCTCTGCTGTCTTCTACTTAAAGCTAGAAGTGTGCAACACGCCACCTGCTCTTCTGTCGTCACGTGTTATAAGGATAAACCTCTGGGCCTGTTTGCATGAGAACTGTCCCCTGGAGTCCTGGGTCGGGTCAGTATGTGCCACCGAGCAGGAACACCAAGGGCCATAACCTGTTTAATATATTAAATTCTCAGGAATCGGGATTAAAAGTTAACCAGCCAGCCTCCTTTGCTATAAGGTTGAATGGGGCGAAAGGCAAGATCGATGCAAAGGTGCACAGCCCCTCAGGAGCCGTAGAGGAGTGCCACGTGTCCGAGCTAGAGCCAGGTAAGCCAGAGGCAGGGTGTGAAGTCCCGCGTCTGCACCTCCCCAGGGACAGATCTGCAAACGTGCGCCCCAGCAGAGGGCCAGCCGGCCTTCACATTCCCTTCTGCTGCTGTTGCCAGGCGTTGTTTACAAATCAGGCTATAAACATTTGCCAGCGACAGGAAGACACTTTGGGAGCTAGCCTGCCATTTTTTTTTAAACAAATACTGCTTTATTTTCTGTTGTTTTTCAGATTCCTTTTACATTACATTCATTGTGATTTTTTTCTCCTATTTGAATAAAATCTTACAGATTTTTATTATGTTATTGACCTTATGACATGAATAAGTGCCTTTTGATCTCACTTTACTCTGAGGGAAAATCTCATTGATGTTCATTCCTAAATTTAAATTTCAAAGAATCTGGGTCTCGAGGATGCTTAATAGCATAAGATTTTCCTGCCCTCTCCCTTGAGGTGCAGAATTCTCTGACATAATGAACTTTAACGAGCCATTTTGCCAGGGAACATGTATTAAGCCTGTGAGACTTGTCAAGATGGTAGGACATGATACCTGCCCTCAAAGAGGGGCTCAGAGTGCAGTGGGGACCTGGCCAGAAGCCTGCAGGGCCCTGGTGAGGACTCCAGGTAGTCACCAATACCACAGGGGAACCAAGAACCAAATGGTGAAGATGAGCAGGGCAGGAGAGAAAAATAGTTTCTGTTGGTAAGGCCCTGAGGGCTTCTCAGAGGAAGTGACATTGAATGTGGGCCCTGAAGCATGAGGAGGAACTCTGTGATCACTGCCCTTATCAAACATTTGCCGTGTGCCCTGCTACGTGTACAGTGAAGGTAGACATCCGGAGAGGGGGGTGGAGAACAGGTCTGCCTCCCAGGTGGGAGGGCTTCATGGAGGAAGGGGTGGTCAGCTGACACATGATGCATGGATATTCTCCGTGTCCATTTCAGTTGACAGATTATCTTGCCACATGCCGTGACCCAAACACACAGTGAAAAGCCTGGCTGTTGCCCTTGGCGGGGGGCGGCACTTGCTAGCTTAGAGCATAATCCAGAAGCATTAATGCTGGTTGGAACCAATTTTTTTCCCCCTTCAAGTGGCCAAGTAGAGAAACTCTGTAAGAAGGGAGCTTTTCATAAAGAAAGTGATCTCCCAAGACAGACACCAGAGAGGATGAGACCTAGAATTGGAGATTTGGCTGTATTTCCCAAAGGGTTGATGAGGAACACAGAAATAGGCCCCCATCTGGCTTTGAAATCCAACATACTGGGTGCCAGGCTTCCAGGAGAGCTGTTGTCTTATTAATGATTTAAAACTCACCATCCCAGGCTGGCCTCCCGTCCTTTGTCCTCACCCAGCGTGGTGGTGCCCGCACCCTCGGCTTTACCCTATGCTTTGCTCACTCTCCTAGACAAGTATGCCGTTCGCTTCATCCCCCACGAGAATGGCATCCACACGATCGACGTCAAGTTCAACGGGAGCCACGTGGTTGGAAGCCCCTTCAAAGTGCGCGTCGGGGAGCCCGGACAAGCAGGGAACCCTGCCCTCGTGTCCGCCTATGGTGCGGGGCTCGAGGGGGGCACCACAGGTAACCCACCACCTCCGCCTCTCGTCTCTGACCGCGCCAGCTCGGGGGCAGGGCCAGTGGGAGCTCTTCGAGCTTCGGGAAGCCTTCTCCATGCTCTCCCCAGGGAGGCTGCACTAATGTGCACTTTGAAGCTCTTGCTCTCCAGGCTCGTTTGGGGACATGTGGTTTGACCCACGATCAGTCTGGAGCGAGGGCTGATGACCGTGTTGTCACATCTCGTTACTGATTGCTATGCTTCACCCGTCTTCCTTGGCCTTGTGCCTTGACTTCAGGGCCGGGACACTGATGATGAGGAAATACAGCACCCCGTCTTTTCCTTTTGAGGGTTTCTTTGCCTGCACAGAACTCAGTGCGTGTAACGGGCCTCCTGGGAGATCTCCTACCCATCGGTTCCATCACGCAGTTCCTGGGCTCCCAGAAGCAACCTGGAATCAGCAGTAGGACCTGTCCCGGCCTCCTCCTTTTAATTTCTGGTCCTAACAGAGAAGGAGTAAAGATGGTGGCAGAGTTCTAGAGCTTTTTGGGCTTGTTACAATTTGTTTTTAGCCTTTGCCGTGAATGGGACACATGTGACTGTAAAAGAGACAGGCAGCTAGGACATAGAGAAATGAAACTGGCTCCGTCTCCTTGCTTCTCCCTCTCTCTCCATGTAGACCCAAAAGGAAACACCACTGGCAGTTCAGGGGAGGACCTTCTGACGCCCTCATGCTTGGTCGCTATGTTGCTTAGCTAGTCCGTTTGTTAAGAGAGTAGCATATAGTTTTGCTTTTATTTTACAGAAATTATCTTGTTGCACATATTGTTATACAACTTTTGTCACCTGACATCTTTTGTTTTTTAATGTTTATTTATCTTTGAGAGAGAGAGTCAGAGTGCGAGCAGGGGAAGGGGCAGAGAGTGAGGGAGACGCAGAATCCGAAGCAGGCTCCAGGCTCCGAGCTGTCAGCACAGAGCCCGACGTGGGGCTCGAACCTGTGTACTGTGCGATCATGACCCGAGCTGAAATCAGACGCTCAACTGACTGAGCCTCCCAGGCGCCCCTCAGTTGACATCTTAAAGAACTTTCTGTATCAAAACACAGATCTACCCAACTCGTAATGGCTACACTTAGTGTTCATACCATGAACGTACAGGTGGGCATTGGGTGGGTCACCGCTACAGAGTGCCAGCATGGGGAGCTAGTCCAGTCACACTTCTCTGCAGGGCACCTCCCTAGACATGGACTCACTGGGACGCAGTTTGCACTGGGTATTACTTTTTTTTTTTTAATGTTGTCTTTGTTTTTGAGAGAATGTGTGTGAACAGGGGAGGGGCGGACAGAGGTGAGGACAGAGGATCTGAAGCAGGCTCTGTGCTGACAGCAGAGAGCCTGATGCAGGGTTTGAACTCAAGAACCATGAGATCATGACCTGAGCTGGAGTTGGACACTTAACTGACTGGAGCCACCCAGGTGCCCCTGCAGAGGTGTTACTTTGGGCCTTTGGAAGGCATCCCAGTCCCGGCCTCGAGTCCCTCGTGTGTATCCATTTTGATTTAGTCTCCCCTGATGCGGTGAGTGGGTTAAAGCAGACCTGCCTCCCACTGGGCGATGGGGTGAGTGGCTGCGGTTA
Source organism: Cryptoprocta ferox (assembly GCA_028646485.1). Taxonomy (NCBI): domain Eukaryota; kingdom Metazoa; phylum Chordata; class Mammalia; order Carnivora; family Eupleridae; genus Cryptoprocta; species Cryptoprocta ferox. The sequence continues at coordinate 24,198,916 of CM053574.1, forward strand.
CCTAGCATCCGGCCCGAGGGAGCTGGTGTCCTAAGTGGCCGAGGGGCCCTGCCCAGGTTCAGGAGTGACTGACGGGCTGGCATGCCGCCCCAGGACTCTGGTCAAAGCAGTGGCCTCAGCAAAACCACCCACAGGGGTGGTGTAAGTGCTTCTGGACCCCCCCAGGCCCATCCAGTCTGCCTCCACACTCAACTCTGAGCCAGCATCTTGCCCTTTATAGGAGGCATGGTAACGTTTCACCCTAGGCCATTCCATTTTACAGATGAGGAAAGTGAAGCTCAGAAGGGTTGAGTCACTCCCTAGGCTTACTTAGTACTTAGCTGAGAGAGCACAGGACCAGGAATCAGTCCAAGTCCATGACTCAAAGCCTATGCCCTTAACCCCTGTGCTTTGCTGCCTCTCTCAGAGGCTCACTCGCCCAGAGGTAGTGACTGTACCTGTGGCCCAATTTGTGGGGTATCCTAAACCAGGACCCCTGTTCTCCCAGCTGCCCTGGAATGGTTCCCAGGCAGTAGTGCAGGCATATGGTCCCCGGCCAGCCACACGCCATTAAAGACCACGTGGGGTCCTCCTGGCATTTGGAACCCTGCATGCCTTGGTCCAGGTCCCACAGCAGCCACTGGGGTCGCCCGAGCTGCCAGCAGCCACCTCACCCTCCTGCTGGGTCACACCTGCTGTGCTCGTGCCTCTCCTGCTTCCTCTTGGCTGTTCACATGCTTCCTCGGGAGCTTGGGTTTCAGGCTGTGCTTTGCAAGCTCTGGATGCCACTGAGAGAAGGGGCCGTCTTGCAGGGAGACTCCCGGCCAGGCGGGAGAGGCACAGAGCAGGCCTGTTTCAAACGCTGTGTAAATATTGCTCTTGTCAAGGGGAGGACGTCTTGTTTTTCTAGCCCTCCCGCTCCCAAGCCTTTTCCCAAATATCCATCCTGAGACGACACAGCTGTAGTGTGCATGGAATGAAAAGGTATCTGTGCTTGGCTGCTGGAGGGCCTGGCATCCTGACCTTCAGGATAAAGCAAACTCCCTGTGTTTCTCTGGGTGGGCTTGCTGTATCTCTTGGCTTGAGCTTTAAATGGCCCATTCTGCATGTTTGGGAGCAGGGGAATGTGGTAAATTTGGGGTGGGACTGCTGCAGAGGAGTTGAGAGGTCAGGAGTTAGACCAGGGAGTTCTAGACACCTGGATTGGGAGAGCAGCCTCTCCCTGCTGCACTGCTCCAGGATCGCCAGGGTGCCCGAGGTGGAACAGAAGAGCCCCCTTCTCCCTCGGACCCCTTGCCCACCTTCATGATGTAGTAGGGCTGCAGCAAACCTGCACTGAACTCACAGGAACTTGGCTGTGCGTCTGCGGGGTTAGGGGAAGGACTGCTATGCCCAGAGATGTTTGGGGTACGTATTGGTTCTAGCCAGAGGCAGTGGTCAGAGGGACCCCTGCATGTGGATTTTCTTTCTCCTACTTCTCTCAGGCAAGTGCCTTAGGTCCACGCTTGGCAGATCCTCTTTTTTTCTTTTCTAATTTTTTTTAAATTTTTAGTTTGTTTTTTTTTTGTTTTTGTTTTTGTTTTTTTTTTTTTTTTTGAGAGAGAGTGAGACAGAGAGCAAATGGGGAAGGGGCAGAGAGCAAGGGAGACACAGAATCCAAAGCAGGCTCCAGGCTCTGAGCTGTCAGCACAGAGCCCGACGCAGGGCTCGAACTCAAGAACCTCGAGATCATGACCTGAGCCGAAGTTGGAGGCCTAACTGCCTGAGCCACCCAGGTGCCCGGCCTGGGCAGATCCTGTGTTTAAATCCCAGCTCTGCAGTTCCCCAGCCATGTGACTTGGTGCAAGAGACTTGACCTCACCGAACCTCTACTTCCTTCCTGTAAAATGGGATTAATAAGGGATCCCGCCCCCCACCCAGGGTGTTTTTTCCAGGTGGCTCTTGCCCTGTGATTCCTTATTTCCCTTTGCCCACCTCATCTCCCCTGTCTTTCTAAGCCAGGATTCATGGATCTCTCTCGGGAATGGAGCAACTTGTTAAAATCGGTGGGGCTTCACTGCTGCAGCCAGGTCTTTTCATCTTTGCTTTAAAAATATCTTTCCTTATCGTCGCCTCGCAGCTACTTCCTGGAAATGCCGTCCCCTTGTTGATCACCACCCCTCCCTTTCCCGCACAGCCTCCCTCGGCAGCTGCTGCATGAGACGCTTCTTGGCTGCATGGTTTAGAAACAAGGTTGAGATAGTGGTGGGGGAGGTCCAGGCGCCTGGGACAGGAGCCTCAGGAGCTTCCAGAAGCAGCTGGGTTTGTGTTTGGGGGTTGCATGATAGCAGCGCCTTTGTTTTATTGATAGCCAGAACAATAATTCTTTCTCTGGCTTTGGAGCTATAATTAAACCAAAATAGTTCCCAGCTGGGGTGGCATCTAGGGCTCTGGAAAAAGCACTGCCCTGCACAAGGGTGCTGTACCAGGGATGGCCCATAGAGGGCGCTGTCCCAGGCAGCCCTCACCGACCACCTCCTCCCCTCTCTGGACTGCAATGGGCCTGAAGGAGTGGGGGCTTTCGCAGGGCATTGGGCTCAGGCAGGAATGCCAGCCTGGTCATTGGTCGGCCCAGCTTTTCTTTCATCACAAGGCAGGATGTCTGTGCAGGAGGTCCCCCAGCTAGGAAAGAGGCTCCAGAGCCACACAGACTGGTTTGTAGGGCTGACTGGCAGGTGCCTGAACCTCCCTGAGCCCCTGTCATTTGTCAAATCACTGGGCACCTAACATGATGCTTAGTAAGAGATCTGGAGACTGAGCGGTGCAAGCATTGCTCAGTTAGCAGCAGCTGCTGTGTTTGGCCCTGTTATCTTACTGCTGGTGCTCGTGGCAAAGTGGGGGGCTGGCAGATCCTAGCAGCTGCCCCAGTCTTCAGTGTGGCCGTCTGGGGCAAGGATCCTGCCCGGGGAAGAAGGAGAGGCAGGGCCTGCTCAGCTTCTCCAAGTCCGCTCAGAGGAGAAAGGAAAGGTCAGAGCGGACCACGCGTCCCCCACCCACTGGAGGCAGGGCTGGGCCCTGGCAGCTGAAACGGCGCTTCAGGCCCACAGGCACAACTCAGGCTTCTTGCTCTCAGCCACCGCTCATGCCCAGAGGAGGGAACAGGGTGTCCTGGCAGTTGGCGCTGGCGGGCGAAATGTCAGCCACACTCTTGCCTCCGCCTTGGAAAGGGAGTTATCGCCCCCAGGGCCTGAGGCCCTCCGTGTCAGGAGCTCAGATCTAGTACTGGTGGGTTTGCCTGCCACCACCCCCGCCGCCACCAACCGTGAGGGAACGTATGTGTGCCCCCACCACTGCTTCTGTGTCCCTGGGAAAGCCCTGCACCCCTCATCCCTCCAAACCATCAACAAGCCATTCCCTTTTCCTTTCTCCCAGGTATCCAGTCTGAATTCTTCATCAATACCACCCGAGCAGGGCCAGGGACGTTATCTGTCACCATCGAAGGCCCGTCCAAGGTTAAAATGGATTGCCAGGAAACCCCAGAAGGGTACAAAGTCATGTACACCCCCATGGCTCCTGGAAACTACCTGATAGGTGTCAAATATGGCGGGCCCAACCACATTGTGGGCAGTCCTTTCAAGGCCAAGGTGACAGGTAACAACCAAACAGCTTTGAAGTTTTCCTTTTTCCCTGTGGAGCTTGTCCAATTGTCAGCAGAGTTACAAAGCTAGAAACTTCGGGTAATTTTAGATATGTTGAATCTAACTTTGACTCATGAATATAAAGAAATGGTAGGACATGTCAGGGGAGTAAACATCTTTAGAAGCCTACGGGGTAAGTGCTAGCATCAGCCCCCTACGAAATAAGTAGACAGAGTGGGAGTATAGAAGTTGCAAAATCATGTTTTCTGTTTTTGACAGAAAAGAAGTATTTACAAATTTGAAATCTCATGTATTTGTTCAGATCAAGACCTGAAAAATCATCTTATGTCTAACCTTTTATTTTTAAAATTTTTAATGTTTATTTTTGAGAGAGAGACAGACAGACAGACAGACAGGGTACGAGCATGGGAGGCACAGAGAGAAAGAAGGAGACACAGAATCCGAAGCACACTCCGGGCTCTGAGCTGTCAGCACAGAGCCTGAGGCAGGGCTCGAACTCACGAGCCATGGGATCGTGACCTGAGCCAAAGTCGGACGCTTAACCGACTGAGCCACCCAGGCGCACCATCTAACCTTTACTTTTAAAATAATTGAAGGTTTTATTAAATTTATAGAACACTAGAAAAAATACCAGTCAGAACCACCCCACAGCCCAGGGCCCAAGGTAATCACCGTAAATATTGCGGTAAATCCCTTCCACGTCTCGACCTGGTGCACTGTTACAGGAATATAGGTTCGTTGCAGAAAAATGAGAAGAGTCACATAGAAAAATCATCCTCTCACATGCAGAGAGAACCATTTTTGGTATTTTGTTATATGTTCTCCCCAACATGTAACATTGCTTCCACATTGCTCATACATAGAGTATTTTATATAAATGGAAAGAAGTGAATTCTGCAGGGTGGCAGGAGGCTATATGGGAGGGATTTCTGGGGTTTGGAAGACATTATGGGTGTGAGATGGGGAGTAGATTCAGGTGCTGGGTGAGGCGAGGATGGTGGCTCTGGGATCCAGTCGTTGGGGTGCGTGGGCTTTCCTGGCTTCTGGCTGGGGCACTCATCTCTCCTAGCTGAGAGGACCGACTTGCTCAGGCCATTCACTCCTCCCTGCCTCCCTCCTGTGTCCCAGGCCAGCGTCTGGTCAGTCCTGGCTCAGCCAACGAGACCTCATCCATTCTGGTGGAGTCGGTGACCAGGTCATCCACAGAGACCTGCTATAGCGCCATCCCCAAGGCCTCCTCAGACGCCAGCAAGGTGACCTCCAAGGGGGCGGGGCTCTCGAAGGCCTTTGTGGGCCAGAAGAGCTCCTTCCTGGTGGACTGCAGCAAAGCAGGTAGGTAGCCCGGTCCCGCTCTCGGGTCAGGGTGGGGGCAGGCTGGGCACCCTCTGCTGACCTTGGTCTTCCCTGCAGTGCCCACCTACTCCTGCCACCCAGCCACTTGCAAGTAACCTTATTCATCACCCCATTCTCCTGCACTTAATATTTTTAAATGATTTTCCTCTCTGTGCCTCTTGATTCTTTCAAATGCTCTCAAGGTAGACAAGAAAGGTGGCATTATCCCCATTACAGATGAGCAACTGAATCAGTAATCTGGCCCCTTCTGTGCCAATAATTGCTTTAAGTGCAGTTTGAACTTGGGTATTTATTTGGGTGTCAGTGGTTAGTTGCCTGGGTTCTGGCATCTAGCACATCTGGGCTGGAAACTTGGCTCTACTGCTCCCTCCTCCTTCCTTCCTCCCTCCCTCCTTTCTCCCTCCTTCCTTCCTCCCTCCTTCCCTCCTTCCTTCCCCCCTTCCTTCCCCCCTGTCTTCCTCCCTCTCTCCTTCCTTCCCCCCTCTCTCCCTCTCTCCCTCTCCCTCCTTCCTTCCTTCCTTCCTTCCTTCCTTCCTGCCCCCAATTTAGCCATGTGATCTTGGGAAAGTTTAGAAGTTTCTTTCTAAAAGTCAGTTTTTTCTTGTCTAAAATGGGAGTAATAAAGCACCTTCCTTATGTTTTTTATGAGGATAAATGAGATCAGAGTGGTCATCACTTCTATAGCCCTTGCTACAAGCTAAGAGCTTCACATCTAACTGCTGTGAACCTCACAACAAGCTCATGGGGTAGGTGCTAGCATCATCTCCTGTGTACAGATGGGCAAGCTAAGGCAGAGAGAGGTAAAATTCCACATTCAAGGTCACCCAACTAGGAAGTGGCTGGGCAGAATTTGAACCCGTATCATCGTGCTCTATGAGTTTATGCTCGTGGCATAGTAACTGCCACACCTTTCCACCTCTCAAAGGTCCCAGCATCATTGTAGAATCTCAACACACTGTCACTGGTACCTTTCCTTTGGTCCCCGTATCCCCTCCCCTTCCTCTGCCTTCTGTGATGCATCCTGACAGAGTAACCACCTTTCACTGTCTCCCAGGTTCCAACATGCTGCTGATCGGTGTCCATGGACCAACCACCCCCTGCGAAGAGGTCTCCATGAAGCATGTGGGCAACCAGCAATACAATGTCACATATGTTGTCAAGGAGAAGGGGGATTATGTTCTGGCTGTGAAGTGGGGAGAGGAGCACATCCCCGGCAGCCCCTTCCACGTCACCGTGCCTTAAAATGGTTTTCATCAAATCCTGGGAGTTCTGGTGTTGCTTTTGTTGCTTGTTTGTAACTTGTTGTATACAAAGTTTCCCTCCAGCCTGTTTGTGGGTCTGAACCCTCGTCCTGAAAACATTGCCGTGCTAAAGTGCCTTCAGAAACAAGTCCTAGACTTGACTCCTTAGGGACGTGTCGGGGACTCTTAAGAAATGCAAACTCATTCAATGGGCTGAGATTTCCATGTACGTCGTTCGGTTCAAATCGGACCTCTTGGTGGCGCAGATCACCCCCTGCAGACAGACCCAGGTCACCTGCAGGACTGGCATTTCTCGAAAACAAAATTGGCCAGCCAGTTTGCGAAACGCAATGAAACAAGACTGGCGGGGTGGGACGAGGGGAAAGAGGCGACCTAGTTTAGGCTGTCGTTTAGAAACGAAGATGACTTAAAACCAGCTTCCACTCTCCCGGCGCCCTTTTCACATAAAAGGCTCTCAGGCAGATGCCATCGTTTCAACGCTACTCCTCCCCACACCCCCGCGCCTCCGTGGCCTTTTTACACTTCGCAGAGAGCAGTGAGTAGGCGGTGGCGGACCGGCCTCAGTGCTTCCTAGTGCCTCTCCTCTCGTTCTGCTGAGTATTTATTTTCCTGCAAAGTTGTAACAGGCGCCCCTCTTGGCAGCCACGTGTGTGCTTTTGTCTTCAAAGGCCTGGGTCCGAGGGTGCAGTGGCGAACAGCCCCCTCCTGCCAAAGATCCCTTTTGTTTTTAACCAGCACGAGCCTTTGTGCTTAACACACACTCCAGCTATTGGTCAGTGCGATGAGTCTTGCCAACATGTTCGAAGTGACCAGAGGTGGGTCACTGTGTCAGCACCCTCATACACAGAGGCCTGTCATGGGACAGAGCACTCCACACCCACCTCCAGTCAGCCCTGGAATTGCTTCTGGAAAAGAAGTACAGACGGGAAAGAGTGACACTCCTGCTGACCTTTGCGCAGGAGGTGGGAAGGGCAGCAGTAGCCCCTTCGTGGTCTTTCACCATTGGGCAGAAATAGGACAGCTACATAGCTCTGGGTGGCTTTGCATTCATTTGGCCCCGACCACATCATCTGAGGCTGTTTGGAAAGCATCTGGCAGGTGCAAAGTTCCAAAGATGGGGTGTGAGGCGTGTTGCACCCCTTCCTGCCAACCTGAGCTGGTTTTGGAATAAAGTTAAAGTGTTCGGGGAACACTGCCTGACTTCAGGGCCCAGATGGGGGTGTGGTCTAGGCAGGTAGACTCTTTTGATCTGGTGCTCCATCCTAAGGAAGTGGCCGCTGTTGTCTCGAGTGCCTCTGTGGGTGGGACAGGGAGCGGGGTGGGGGACAGTCACCAAGAGGCAGCAGCTGGGGCAGGTGTTGACAGTAGCCGCCCTGTTGGAAACCGGAGCAGCCTGAAGCCTGATGTGAAATGGCCACAGGTTTTATAAACTGGGACATGGAAGCGAAACTGGAATCAAAAGCCGACTGTAAATTGTATCTTATAACTTATTAAATGTTTGCTCTGTCAGGCTCCCTTGGTGTTCTTGGAGGGTGGTGTTTTTGAAAAAAATGGTTTGAGTCTCCGACCAGCTCTCGCCAACCCCTAGCCGAAGGGACACATGATTAGCAACTTGTTTTGACATGACATGCCTTTTCGTAAATGTTTATTTTGAGAGACTGGTCACGTGGAAGTGGGGAAGGGTAGAGAGACCAAGAGAGAGAGAATCCCAAGCAGGCTCTGCACTGTCAGCGCAGAGCCCGCGATATGGGGCTCAAATTCACGTACCCTGCGATCCTGACCTGAGCCAAGATCAAGAGTTGGACACGTAACCAGCTAAGCCTTCCAGGCGCCCCGAGCCATGCCTCTTTCCTGCAGGGGGATGGCTTGCTTCTCTGTGAGCCCCGCTGGGAAGATCTCATCAGGAGAGGCCAGCCAGACAGGCTGGGCCTGGCAGTGAGGGCACTGGGGAAGGGACACATGGGCCTCGACACCAACACAGCCTCTAGAAAAGAAGGCCTTTTTCCTGATGATGTGAGAAAACTGTCATTTTAGGGAGTTCACTCAAACAAGAAACTCACCTGTTGTTCCAACTGCCCTTGGACAACGGGGTGTGTGTTTGGTGTTGGTCTTCCTCTCCCTGCTTCTTCTGCTAGGAAGAGCTTGTGCCTGACTTTATGCTCAGGATCCCTACCCCCTGGCCTCCTGCTCACCCACACGGCACTCCAGTGACCCCACTTTACAGTGCGGATACCAGCTCTGGTGCTGTATGGACATGTTCGCAGTGTCAAGGCTCGCGTGGGGCTGACCCTCGGCCCTGGCCTTTCTGTCCTCAGTGTGGGAGCCCCACCCCCCTGGTTATACCTCTAGGAGCAGGAACACAGAAGGAAGGGCACCAGGAGCCCCCAGATAAGCCCCTGGAAGACCTTGCTGAGCCCCCCAGCTTTCCATTGGAGGTGAGGGGTAAAGGGAAAAGCAGGGAAGGAAGACTGGATCCTTTGGGTGTTTCTTCCTGGTGATGAAGGTTTGGGGTGATGGGCTTGTGGTGTCTGGAGCCGATGGCCAAGAAAGAATTCATGAAGACGTCTTTGGTGCAAAAAGGTGATTTTATTAAAGCACAGGGACAGGACCCGTGGGCAGGAAGAGCTGTACTGGGGTCCTGACAGGTAACTCACTGTATATTCTCAGGTTGGGAGGGGGTCAGGGATAGAGTAGGTCTCCAAGGAGATTTGGAAGCAACGTTTCCAGGACCTTGAGGGGCTAGCTGTAGCTAAGGAAATGCCATTTATTATCATTAAATGAACCTCAGTCATGAGACCCTTCAGGTGTATATCAGGGGGCCCATAAGCTTGGAGCATGATTGCCAGCATAGATCTTGGGGGCAGTTGAGATAAAGGAAGTAGATTTACAGGATCCTTGAGGTTGGGATAATGTTAAGCTAAGATTCTCTTTTGCCCCCCGCATAGTGTCATCATGGAGGCAGCTGACCTAGAGGGTGGGCATTCTGCTGGTCTCAAGAACATGTCAATGTCCAGTAAGGGAATTTAGTTTCTCATTTGCCTGAGTTTCCCACCAGCACTTAAACTCCTTTCCTTTGTTTTTGGATAGCCAGGAGTGTCCGAGGAATATCACACAGATCCCACCTGGAGGGGGGTGGAGAGCAGGGTGCAGCCTGTATTTTGCCCTCTGCCTGCTCCCAAGCCCCCTCATCATTGACACCTCATTGTTGATCAAGATGGAGGGTTCTTTCCCTCTGAGAGGTGGGAGGAAGGTGGGAGGAAAGGAGGTTGTTTTGCCTCTCCTGGAGGGGGCGCCCTCATCTGTGGGCCTGTGCTGGGAACAACTGCTCCCAGACTCCCAAGGGGGTTGTGGGCTTAGCTCGGCCGTGTGGTGCTGACCTTGCCAGAAGCCGAGCACGGAGCCACTGGTTTCAATACCGTGAAGTCCACTGGTTTCTGCTCGGGAGGCAGCATTTATGCTGGACTTTGGCATCAGGTAGAGTTTGGACACTGGCTCAGCCACTCGGTGGCTGTGTTGCCTTGGGGAGGTTGCTTCACCTCTCAGACCATGCTTCCCTCAGCGTGGTTGTGAGGATCACATGAAACCTCACTGGGAGCTGTGAGTCTTGGCTACTGCTCTCTGTGACCAACTCCTCCTACAAGGACCCCGCCTATTACGTCACACACGTCTCTGCCACAGGGCCAATGGCCAGAGCCACAGGGCACCTGGACTTGCTGCCATGGAAACACGCTGTTGTTTGTAGAGCCTGTTTTATGACTTTGAAACTCAACCCTGAACAGGTACCGGGCCCTTTCTGACTTTCACCTGTTGATTTTGCCCCCTTCCTATCAGGAGCTGACTGGGCCATCACTCTTCAGAGGTTAGAGCACACAGCCCTGACAGTTGACCTGCAGAGATCCTCAACGCAGCGAAGGCCTTGTCCCCTTCTAAGCCCCAATGCCTGCCTCTTCCTCGTCCAATTTCCCCCTGCAACCCATGGAAGCCCTCCTCAAGCCTCCACTGCCGTGCCACCAAGAAGGAAACATTTCATTAACATGTCTGTTTCCAATACACTTATAGGCACGTGGGCCCTTGACCACATGTCTGGTCTTAAGACTTCAAAGGGGCCCTGAAAGCCACATCTCGATGAGTTTGGTGTAAAACGAGTCAGGCCCCAGGGACTTAATTTCCCTTAAAAATTGCACAGCCTTAAAAATTAGCAGAATAAACGTAAATGGCAAAATGAGTGCTTGATCCCTGTCACAGACACCCCCCCAAACACACAAGTTTGTATTTTAAAATGGGGAACAAACTCTTTAAGTGCTCTTTGGGCTTAATGCTGAGCCTGATGGAAGCAAGGTCTAGGAAAGGAATGGAATCTTTGCAAATCCCCATTAACTTGGATGGGGAAGGGCCTTTGTAATCAGGGCATTTCACTAATGAAAACTCTCTCCCAGAAACACATCTTGTTTGGCTAAATTTTTTCCTCCTCACAATAGCAAATCATAACTTGAAGAGGGAGTAAAAATGTCACAATGCTCAAGGCAAGCCTGAATTGGATGTTTTCCCTCTAGCTTTGTCCTAAGGATGCTGACCAAACATGGTGGGAGGAATCTCTTAAACAAAGGGATCCTTTTTGCTTTGTGATAAGGCTTTTGTCTGGGTCCTTGAGCCCACAGGGGACCAACTCATATGCAAGGAATTTAGGGTGGCCTATCCCGCACCCCTTCTCTCTTCCCCAAGAGTTCTCCAAAGCAGGCAGGCAGGAGATGGAGAATTTACGAGCCTGACCTGTGGCTTCCATCCAAGGGTGTTACGTGTTTCAGACTTGCTTATCTCCCCAAGGACAAAGCTCAAAGATGAGTGTCTTTGAGCCTTGTATTGACCACATGAGTCCCTCTGCCATAACCGCCGCCTTCCCAAGACATCAGGATGCCTCTCCCAGTTGGCATTGACTTTCTTAGTGCAGAGCTGATTGATGCTGAACCCTGGTGGGGTGGTCCCCGAGAAAGAGGAAATCTTGGCAGCAGCGACACACCCTGGAAATGCCAGCCTCGGGCGTCGTTAGCAGCAGAGTAGCCTAGTGTGTGAGAAATGTTCAGAAAGCAGTGGGTCAGGTACTGCAGGTTCAAGTCCAGATCCCAATACCGGCTCAGACACCAGCTGGTTCTTAATCTCCCCAAATATCTCAAACGTCTCTATAGTCCTCATTTTACAGCTGGGAAGACTGAGGCACAGAGAACAGTGTAGATAGCCTTACCATTTCTTGCCTTGCAGACTGGGACTCCCAGTCTGCAACATTCTTCCTCTACTCTTTGCCTGGCTAATTCTTGTTCATAGTTCAGATCTCAAAGGGCACCTCTTCCAGGAAGCCTTCTCTGTGTCTCAGTGCCCTCATCCACACAGTGGGAAAGTAGGAAACTTCCATTCTAAGATTAACCTCTAGAAAGATCCCCCAAACAACCATCCTCCAACTGGCTGGCCAAAGCCTTCCCCACGCAGAGCTGCTGGAAAAGGAGCTGCCTGAGTTTTGGGGAGACTCAGCTCCCCCAGGCAAAGTGAAAGGTGTACCTCAATGAGGGGAAGGGGGCTTGTGGGGAATCTGTTAAGCATGGTGGTTCAAAGCTTGGCCAGCAGGTTCAAATCCCATCCTGCCATGACCTCTAGCAGATCACTGACTACCAAAGAACTCTCACAGCCTCTGTTTTCTCTCCAATGAAATGGGGTAATAGAAACTACCCCATACAGTGTTCTGAGGGTTAACTGACAAAATGAATGTAAAGAACACATTAGTGTCTAGTACCTGATAAGCATTCATAAAATTACTACCACTGGTGAAAGGGGCTCAAGAGGATTCTTCTGCACAAAGAGGTTAAATCCAGGAGGGGCTACTTCAAGGACACAAATAAGTACAAATAGGAGAGGCACTTGGCCTCGGACAGAGCCCAGCACTGGAAGTTGGGCTGGGAGTCATCAGTGGGAGTGGATGGGGAGACCAATGGCAGCACTAGGAGTAGGGTGGGGCCTAGGTGGCCTGGGATAGTGGCCAGAAAGGTAGGGGGAGAGCTGTGTGAGTCGAGTGCACCAGGGAGGGCCCCAGCTCACCTCCCAGCCTCCCCTGGTTTCCAGGCGTCAGTGAGCCCTCTCCCTTAGCACAGTCCTAGGCCAGAGGCAGGCCTGGGGCTGCCCCCACACCTTCCCAGAAGTTACTGGATGGATTTGAAATGAATGAATCTAGAGAAAATAAAGTGTAATAAGTAACACTAATGCTAGGCACTGAGTCTTACGATTATTCCCATTTTTTACAGGGGCATTTCCCAGGCTCAGAGAGGTTAAGTGGCCTGTGCAGCGTCACACAGGTAGTAATGGTCAAGGCTGTGTTAAAACCCAGAAAGCCTGAATTTAGGAAGGAGGCCATGAAGCCTTGCCGCGCGCACAAGGGCCTGGCTGGCAGGTGGGCGCTCTCCTTGTGGGCCAACGGCTGTGCTTGAATCCGTTGGAAGGCAGTACTCTGGGGGCGCCTTTCTACCCTTCCACGCCCCACCCTCTTTGGAGGAGACTGTCCACCCCGCTGCACAGTCCCTGTCTTGCCATCCACCAGAGCCTGTTGTCGCTGCGGTGACCGCCAGGGGTCGCTTTGGGTGCGCGAACTGCCTCACGAAAGACAACCTGTGGTCCGGAAGGCACCGGATCTCCGAAGACGCGAAGGAGCACGCCCACCTCTGCCCTCACTCGACGCCCCCGGCCCTACCGGCCCCAGACTGGGGCGGTCTGTGCCAGGGAGGCCTTCTTGAGTTCACAGGGTCCTGCCACCCCCAGCCCGCAACTCCTCTGACTTTCCTCCCTCTGTCCTTCCCGCACAAGCCTCAAGGCAACAGAACCACTGTGAAGTCGCCTATTCGTCCTTTCCTTGAGCACTTTTTCCGAGCACCAACTGTATACCAGACAGTACCCCCCAGAGGTGCTCTGGAGATGCAGATGCAGGGCTGAGCAAGACAGGACACAGAAGCAGAAGCTCCGTGAGGGACATTTTGTCAGCTCTGTTTGCTTGCAGCTTCTGGCACACAGAAAGGCCTTCAGTGCCGCAAGCATGGTCGGTGCTTGCAGCCGGCCCAGACAGCTTCGATTAAAAAGGTGTTCGCACTGGGGCGCCTGGGTGGCTCAGTCGGTTAAGCGTCCGACTTCGTCTCAGGTCGTGATCTCACGGCTCGTGGGTTCGAGCCCCGCGTCGGGCTCTGTGCTGACAGCTCAGAGCCTGGAGCCTGTCTTCGGATCCTGTAGCTCCCTCTCTCTCTGACCCTCCCCTGCTCATGCTGTCTCTCTCTGTCTCTCAAAAAATAAAAACTAAAAACATAAAAAAATAAAAAGGTGATCACACAGTTACTTGATGACTGTTGTGAGTGCTCCAGAGGAGATACACCAGGCCCAGGCTGGTTCAGCCGGCTCTTAATCTTCCCAAATGCCACAAACGTCTTCATTGCCCCCATTTCACAGCTCGGAAGACTGAGGAACAGACAGTCTAGACAGCCGTACCCTGACAAACAGGGTCAGAGCAAATGAACGTTTGTTGAATGAATGAATGAGAGCAAACTGAGCAGAGTGGAAAGGTGAGTGGCCCTGGGGCATGATGGGTAACCTCCCATGGGTGGGTGCTGTCCGCAGCACCCTGGTAGGAGAGGCAAAGGGTATGAGGATCCTGGAGGCTGACTTTGCGGTGCCGCTGGGTGACTGGCGCGCCCTCCTCTGCCCGTCCTCTGCCCGAGCCCCGCTCCCTGTGGCTCTCACATGATGCTGTCATGTTCTGTGGGAGAACTTTGTGTCTGTAACACATGGGTGTGGGTCTGGGAGTCAATCCCAGTGTAACCAGATGAATGTTGCCAAGCCTCAGTTTTCTCACCTGGAAAAGTGACGGAAGAGAGCCTTCCAGTAAGTCACTGTGAGGATTCCACCAAGTGGGATCACCCAGGAAAGCCAGGGCCTGGCGCAGAGTAGGCGCCGGCACACAGCGGTGCGCCCCGGGGCTGGCACTCTGTTTCTACAAGCCTCCATCTACCCATCCGGGAAGGAGGTTAATGAGAGGCCCAGCAACGGAGGAGCGTGCTTTCAGCAGACAGAACTCAGCACAGCCGCTGGCGCCTAGCAGGTGCTTGTTAAACAGCAGGGGACATTGATGGCGCGTCCTCCGTGCCGGATACTGGCCCAAGTTCTCATACCCCGGTCTAAGGTCATCCTCTTAACACAAAGTAATTTCCACTGTCATTCTGATGTTCAGATGATGCTGGGAAGCCATCAAGCGTCAGAGCTGTGCCTGAGGAGTCAGGGTCCAGAGTTTCCATGGCAACCCCCAGCCACGTGTCCAGGGCTCCCTGAGGGTGGACACTGGGCCTCTCTTCGGACCTCCCTGGGTGCCTGGTGCATAGTAGGGGTGCTGCCTGGAATAGATGCTATGGTACCCCGCGCAGCTCCCTGGGACCCTCTGGGTGTGAGGGGGAAAGAGTCCCTCTGGGGCAGAATACGGCCTCCTGCCGGGCACCCTGGGTAGGTTGTGGCCAGCCTTTGTTCCCTTTTCCAGCCTGGTCTGTCCTATTGCTGGTGAGTGGCCCCCAGCCCCCCACGCCCCCCAGCGACCCAGCCCCTCCTCCTCTCCTGCCTTGGCAACCCAGCCCTCATTGGCTGCACGTATCCTTGGAGACGGACACCAGCAGAGCAAACACAGGCCGAAGAGGTGCTGTGGGCAGAGGGCAGAATGGTTCCTCCCTCCCCTCCCCTTCCCCCTCACTGCCATGAGGGATCTGTGCACGGCTCAGAGCCAAGCCTGCTGGCAAGAGCGCATCCGGAAGGAGGCCGCAGCCCGGGTCGCCTGGAAGATTCACTATGGCCACAAGTACCTAAAGGGGGTGCCCACACCCCGGGAGCGCGTCCAGCGGGCCCCCTTCAGCTCGGCCTTGCATGCCACCAGCGTCCCTGAGAGCAAGGAGGTGCAGGTCAGAGGGCCAGAGGCCAAGGGGGTCTGGGATCAGCTGTCCGGGGGAGGGGGTGTCCAGGGCCCCCCGCCCAAGGGAAACAAAGTCTGGGAGGCCCAAAGAGCAACTCAAGGGCCAGCACTCCAGCCCAAGCCAGAGGGCTTAGATATGCGGGAGGCTCCCCCCAGCACCCTGCAGCTGCTCTTCCAAGGCCTCTCCCATGATGGCCAAGGCCGGGCATTGTACCTGCGGGAGCGGCATCACCAGAAGCCCGAGGAGAAGTTTCGGTACCCGATCCTGTCATCCTGGGAGTACGGCTGGCGCGTGGGTAAGGGCCACCACCATCTTGCCACTCCCGGCCTTTGCAGACAGGCCTGTCCTTCATCACCCCTCACACATCAGCACCTCCCTCTGGCTCCCCCTTCTCCCAGCAGGCCACATGCCTTCACACCTCCGTACCTTTGCACATCTCCGTCTCTCCACCCAGAATGTGCCTCCTGCCTCTTCCTCTGATGGTTAACTTTCACATGTCACCTCCTCTAGGAAGTCCTCCGAAATCCTCCAGGCAGATTTGAGTGCACCCTTGTGCTTTTTGAGCCTACGAAAGCACTGGGCCCGCTGAGTCACCATTCCTTGAGTATCCAGGTGGCCTAATGAGCCCTGCAGGTTCCAGGACTTCTTAGTTAATTTTATTAATGCCCTCCCAGCTCCCATCTTGGGGCTGGTATTCTGTGACAGTGGAATGAATAAACGAATGAATAAATGTGGACTAGGGAATGAGGCCTTGGTTTAGAATCAGGAGGTGCAAGTTCAAATCCTGGCTCCTCTACTTGAGAGTTGTATGAGCTCAAGCAAGAGCTTTAACTTCTCTGGGCCTCAGTTTCCACATCTGAAAAAAAGGAATACACGAGTACCTGCCTTCCTCTGTGACAGAGTTTTGGGGAAATCAAATGGGAAAGCACCTTGAACAGAAATTTTCCTCACAAAAGCCCCATGAGGTGGGTAGGACAGACATTCATTCATTCAACATGTGATCCTTCGGGACAGCCCAGACAGGGAGACCTGTTGTCACTGAATCCCAGCTCTGCCCTGAAATGAGTTAGGGAATGAGCAAGCACGAAAGAGTGACTCTGTTTGAAATTAGGGGGCCCCGGGTCTGGAGGGGGCCTGGGTCTGGATTCTGTTTGTTCATTCATTCACTTATTCATTCAGTCATTCAGCAAAGGCTGAGTGAGCCCCTGATCTATGTCAGGCACTTTTTGTCCCTGAGGATACAGCAGAGAACGTGAGTGTTGAGGCCGTCCAAAGAGAGGGGGAACTGAGAGGCTCCCGTGGTAGACAGGTGCTCAGGGAAGCCTGCTGGGCAGGGTTTGAACGGAGTCCTAAAGCATTTCTCCTCCATCAGATTCTTCTGAGTAGGGCCAGACTCCCTGGCCCCACAGAGTGAGTCTCGGTTTTGACACCACACGGCTCCTGCCCGCTCCTCCTCGCCCCCTCCGACCCACAGATTTACGCCCTCTGCCTGTGACACCACTGCCAGGCATAGGGCCACCAGATGGGGCAAATTAAACTACAGGACTCCCTGTTATTTGAGTTTTGGGCAAAGAGTAATGTTTTAGAAGTATGTCCTAGATATGGCATGGAACATACATCTACTGAAAATTATTCATCGTTTATCTGAAACCCTAGTATAACTGGCTGTCCTGTACTTTATCCAGCACCCTAAACCCCGGAGCCGGGAAAGCTGGTTCTGGCTGCCTGCTGCGCACTAGGGCAGCGCTAGGCTCGGGGCAAAGCCAGGAAGACTGGTTTCCTCCATAGTGGTGTTGCTTAAGGTCCCAGGCAGTAGCTCCTAGAATCTCTGGAACATTCTGTAAGCTTCTGGCCTCATGCCCCTAACCCAGCCGGTGCGGGGGCTGGATGAGGAACAGCTGACCGAACTTCTGCTGAGCACCTCTCCCCACTCCCCAGCCCAGTTACAGACAGGAGCTGCATCATCCTGGGGGCTGCAATCAGACGCGAGGAAGAGGGGTTGAAGGCATTGTCTGGGCCCCCCCACCCTGAGCTGGGTCAGCCCCAAATGCCCTTTTACACACAGAAAGTACCATTCTAGCGCCTGGCACATAAGAAGTGTTCAACAAATGGTAACTGGTATTATGATTATGATTATGATTATGATTATGATTAATTCAGCAGATAGGACCTGCAGCCTGTGGGCATTTGGGGAGCTAGTGCAGCCTTGGCCAGGACCCTGGGGGTTCTTACTCGGAAGCACTGGGATGGATGGGCTATCACTAGACTAAAGGGAGAAATGTGATGAGGGGTAAGTAAGCGGCGGGGGGAGGTAGGGATGGGGTCAGAAGAGTTAACAATCAGAACGACCTGAGTACCACCCATCAGGGCAGATCCTGGGCAGGATCTTGAGGCTCCCACACTATGCCAGGAGTCCCATGTAGGTACCGGATCCCGAGAAGGCATGGGAGAGCTGAGGCCGGGGTCCAGGGGTGCAAGGGGCGGCCACTCTTCCTAACTGTACAGAAGTATCTCACTATTTTAACCCAAGCAGTCATGGCAGAGGGTCGCTGCTGACTCTCCGCCCTGTAGGTTGGACTAGGGCTGGCCAGAGGAATGGCACCCCAGCTCAACCAGGCCTTTGCTGTGTTCCAGGGGACATGAAGGACACTAGGGCTCCAACTTATGCCAGGCGCCAGCCCATCACCAAGAACTTTTACATCAAAAGTAGCGTCTTCCATTTTCCACAGTGGACAGACCAGCTCATGTGAACTCGCTGGGGGTTCAGAAGCTGCTCCTGCCTCTTCCCACAGTCTGTCTGGACCCTCCTGAGTAGAGATGCCGCCAGCCCCAGCCACCCTCCCTCTGTTGTGTCCAGCCCTGCTTCCTCTTTACCTTGGGCACCCCTCCCGGATTCAGGGTGGCCCACCTGCTGCCTCTTGTATGTCCTCAGGGAATAAGCTCCTTGCAGAGCCCCCGCCCCCTCCCTCACCAGCAGGGTTTGGGTGCTAGCTGCTCTCCTGGGGGAAACAGTGCAGTCCCCCAAGTGCCCCAGCAGCAGAGCTGGGCCAGGGGAGGGGCTCGCTAAGATCTTGTTATGGTGCTAAGTGGAGGAGGGACTATCCCCCCATCTTTACTCGCTCTACATTTTATCGAAGGGACCCACAGCAGAATTGCTCGGTCCCAATGTATCCCATAGTTTAGGGAAGAGGTAGTTTCTCTCACCCACAAAGAACCTGCATGAGTCAGGTTTGCCTCGCTGCTGTAACAAGCAGCCACTACATCCCACTTGCTTTAACCAGTAAAGATGTATTTGTTACAACACAGTACAGTCTGATGTTCAACGGGCCACCTGCCCTGCGCTGATCTGGGGATCCAGGCCTGTCCCGTAAGGTGGCTCTGCCATCTACTAGGGCCTTGGAGTCCTTTGCTGAGTCCTTCTACATCCAACTGGGGACAAGGGAAGAGAGATGGAGAGACCATGCCTGCTCTCAACTGCCTTGGCCTAAAACTGACAACTGTCACTTCCTGTTATATTCTGTTGGTGAGAACACATCCTATGACTTCTAGGTGTGTGAAGGCTGGGAGAGTCGTGTCTCTCCCGGTCTGCCTCTTAGCCTGCAACTTCACAGAAGAGTTAGGCCACTTAAAGCTGCAATTTGAGCTCATTTGCCTGGGTTTCCCTCATCAACTTTGGGAACGTTCTTGAGTGGCGAAGAGCAAGAGGCAGAGAGTGTGAGCAGGGCCAACATGTGCGTGTGATTGTGCTGGAACTTGCACCGCAGCCTTGCACACCAGAGGTGCTTGGCAAGTGTCTGCTGAACTTAATCAAATACCAGAGAACCCCTGGATTCTTCTAGGGCCATGTGATTGACTGCAACATCCATTGATCTAGCAGCTCCTGAAGGTCAGGCTCAACCTGGGCTCTTGGGGAATAAGAAGCCAGATCTTCCCAGAGCTCACACCACAGGGTGAGAATGGCTGGGATGGGGGTGGGGGGCACTTTTGAGGCACAGAGGAGGCACCGAAGCCAGCACGAGGTCTTGGGACAGGCTTCCTGAGGGAGTCACCATTATTTCTGTTAAATGAAACAATGCTCAGAAAATGCCTAGCAAGTGCCTGCCTATGTACGTGAATTATATTAATTGTGATGATGATGATCTCTGTCGGCAGCAAGCCTGAAAGCTGCTTAGAAGAGGATAGGCTGCCACCAGGACAGCCTTTCTCCATTGGGATTTTGTAACTAGATTAAGCCCTTCCCAAAACGGTTTAAGTGACTATTTTCTCAATTCTCTCAAGGATGGTACTATGTAGCTAGCATCATTCTAGAGGCATGGAAAAGAGGTTCATTACACACAGTGGATGTCCCAGGATGTTAGGGCCTACTTCTTCTGGGACATTTATTCATGTACGTATTTAATGAACACAAATATGATATTTGCTATGTGCATGCATTTTTCTCAGGCTGCACTAGGTCATTTGGTAGCCGTAAGCCACATGTATCCATTGAGCATTTGAAATGTGTCTCACCCAAATTGAAATGTGCTGTAAGTATAAAAGACACACCAAACTTTGAAGCTTTGATATGATAAAACATGTAAAATATCTCATTAATAATTTTTGTATTGAGTTGCATGTTGAAATGACCAACTTTGTACACGCTAGGTTAAACCAGGGACTGGTAGACTTTCTCTGTAAAGGACTAGTTGTAAGTATTTTCCACTTGTGGGCCATCTAGTCTCAGCTCCACGCTACTCGACTCTGCAGTTGTGGTGTAAAAGCAGCCATAAATAATACATAAACAAATGGGCACAGCTATGTGTTAATAAAACTTTGTTTATAAAGAAATGGGCAGGGGCACCTGGGTGGCTCGGTCATTAAGCAGCTGACTTCGGCTCAGGTCATGATCTCATGGTTCGTGAGCCTGTGTTCCACATCAGGTATATTCGAGTCCCACATCAGGTGAGCTCAAGCTCTGCTTCCAGTGAATACGAGCCCTGCTTCAGCTGAGCCCCGTTCTCTCTCCCTCCCTCTCTCTCTCTCTCTCTCTCCCTCCCTCTTTCTCTCTCTCTACCCCTTCTGGGGAGTTCTCTCTCTGTCTCTCTGCCCCTCGCTCACTTGTGTCCTTTCTCTCTCAAAAAAAAAAAAAAAAAAAAAAAAAAAAAGGCAGTGGGCTAGATTTGACCTATCAGTTGTCATTTGCTGGCCCCTGGGTTAAAACAAGATATATTATTAAAATTAAGTTTACTTGTTTATTTTTTTGCTTTTTTAAATGTGGCTATTAGAAGATATCAAATTACATATTGGCTCACATGATATTCCTACCGAACAGGACTGATCTAAGCACTTCATGAATAACTGTTACCCTGAGAGATGGGTAGGGAGTCGGGAATGTGTGAATTCTGATGACAACCTAAAGAAAGCGCATAAATGGGCTCCTTGTCCTGGCTCCCCTCCTGCTGAGTGTGGAGCCCAAGGGTAGACTGTGCGGCTGCTTCCTGGGGATATCTGAGTCTGTACCCTGTCTTTAGGGTCATCCTTTGACTAAGGGAAGTACCCAGCAAGGCCACCAGGTGGTGCTGTCGAACCACAGAATGTCATGTTTGAACTGCTGGAAACCTGTGTGGCTGCTTTCTGGGGGTATCTAAATCTGTACCTTGTCTCTAGAGTCATCCTTTGACTAAGGGAAGTACCCAGCAAGGCCACCAGGTGGTGCTGTCAAACCACAGAGAGACGTGGTTGAACTGCTGGAAACCTGCATTCTGTGCTCGGCTCTGCCATTCCTTTGCTGTGTGGCCTTAGACCTCAGTTTCCTCGCCTGTAAAATAGGGTTGGACTGGCTTAGTGAAAACATGAACTTTTAAGACGGACTGACCTGATCTGAGCTTTTGCTCCACCAGAGCCACATTATGACTTATCATGGTCCCTAGGCATTGTGCCTTCACGCATCCCTTCTTCCACAAAAAAAATATTAAAAAGTATATTTTACAACTGTGTTGGTATAAATACAAATATATTAATATTATATATTAAATGTTTTACTTCAACCTAAAATTTTATCTTATTCCTTCTTATTCTGAAAGAAAACATTTCCATGGCCCTCAAAACTATTCTGAACCCTGGGCTCTGTGCCTATGGTGCCTCATGGAAGAGTCACGCTGGGCTCCACAACTTACCAGCTGTGTGACCATGGGCAGGTTGTTTAACTTCTCTGGGCCTCAGTTTCCTCATTTATAAAATGCAGATGACAACAGACCCCACCCTTTTAGTGCCATGGTTGGAATTTAGTGAGAGAGTAAATGCCATGACTTCCTAGAGCAAACCCTAGCCATTGGAAGCTATATTATTATTATTATTATTATTAATGATCTTCTTTAAGGATAGTTTCTTTTTTTGATGTTTATTTATTTTTGAGAGAGAGAGAGAGAGAGAGAGAGAGAGATTGAGAACAAGCAGTGGAGGGGCAGGGAGAGAGGGAGACTTGGAATCTGAAGCAGACTCCAGACTCTGAGCCGTCAGCACAGAACCCAATGCGGGGATCCGTCTCATGAACCATGAGATCATGACCTGAGCCAGAGTCGGACGCTTCACTGCCTAAACCACCCAGGTGCCCCAAGCATATTTTCTGACCTCTGTGAAACTATTAAAATATCTCAAACAAGCAAGAATCTCAAACTATGTCAAAAAAGTAAAACGAGACTCTTAGGATAATTTGATGGGGTAAGTACAAGAGTTCCCGAGAGAAGAGTGTATCAGCAGAAGGAGTTTCTGACCAGTCAGGGCCAGCTGGAGAACATGTGCCCGGTGGGCAGGAGCTTGGGGGAAGCGTGTGTGTGTGTGCGCGCGCGCGCGCGCGCGCACACGCACGCACGTGTGTGCATGTGCATGTGTGTGCGTGTGTCTGCAGCATTCATCTTAGAGAAAGGGAGATTTTCATGGAGTTTGGAAGGCTATGAAAGCCTTAGGCCTATGTAGACAGGGACATTGTATTTGCAGGGAAGAGGGACTAGGAGGGGAGGGGCACTCTAGGCTGAGGGAACATTATGTACAAAGGTCTGGGGCAGGAGAGTGGAGGGCAAATTCAAGCAACCACAGTGAGGTTTAACTTTCTTTAGCTGATTTTGTTTTTATCTTTTTTTCAAAAAAGCAGGGGAGGGGGGAAAGAGAGAGGGAGAGAGAGAATCCCAAGCAGGCTCTGCGCTGTCAGCACAGAGCTCAATGAGAGGCTCCATCTCACCAACCATGAGATCATGACCTGAGCAGAAATCAAGTTGGATACTTAACTGAGCTGCCCAGGCACCCCTCTTTCGCTGAATTTTAGTTCTCATATCCCCGTTGCCCTCCCATTTTATATCCTTCAAACAGTCTGCAGCTCTATCTCACCTACATGGAGACCTTGGGAACCAAGCGACCATTCAGCTGGAAAATGTCCCATTGTTCCAGTGTTCCCTTCAGGGCACTCACTGGTTCCCAAAACATTTCTCGGAAGAGTCAAGTGTGTGTGTGTGTGTGTGTGTGTGTGTGTGTGCGCGCACATGTGCACGTGCATGTGTATATGTGCATGAAGCTGCATGCATATATTCTTGTTTCCTTGAAGTTCCCTTAGTTTTGTCGAATTCAGTAGTTTTCCTGAATCATAAAGCTTGAAACCACTGGTGCCAGAGACCTGCGGGACCATAGTTATCCGTTCCTCCTTCAACACATGACCTGTGGAATGTTGGCTCCTCACCGTGGCCTCTGCCTTCAGGACCCTTTGGGTGGATGCCTTGATGGGGGGACGTGGCATGATGCAGGTGGAAACGTCTCTCACGCACAAGCCTGCCGTGGCCAGGACCCTCTGCTCATTCCTGGAGGGGAGAGGGATGTGGTCTCTAGTGTGTCACCTTTTCTTTTCCTGGTTTGACAACTGTCCTTTATACTGGCCTTCTCCAGCCCAAGGGAAAGATGTGTGCCAGGGCTACTGAACTGTAGAAACTCCCTCCGCCCTCTGGCCCCCAGCCCACAGAGACAGGATGAAGGGCATGAAAGAAGTGTTCCTCTGTTTGGGGCAGGAAGGGGATGTTGATAAGAAAGAGAAAATAACGGAATGGAAGTAGGGGCATCGCCATTTCTCAAGACTCACTTGCTGCAATACTTTTTGTGGTCGAAGATAAAGAAATGGAACCTTGGTCTGATTCCTCGTATGGCAAAAATTCAAAGTAATTAAATGAGAGACGTATGTACCCAAAGACTGAAAGTGGGCCACCCTTTAACGGGGCAAGTCCTGCTAATCAAAATACAGCCTCCACTTGTCAAGGACTAGCTAGGTGTGAGGCACATGTTCAGCATTTTACATTCATTATCTTACTGAAACTTCACCCCTGAGGTTGATTGTCTTGTTATCCTCATTTTACACATCAGGGAACTGAAGGCAAATGGCCTGTGCAGCATCCCAGAGCTTGTAGGTGGTACAGATTAGGCTCCAAAGGGAGCCTGTCCCCTCCTCATGCTACCCTCTTCTCACTAAGCACGGCCCGGAGAGCGAGTTTAAGATCCGGTTTCTCAATAACTAATGAAAGAAAAGTCTTGTCCTCGGGTCATCTGGGAGCCTCTCAAAAATGCAGATTCCTGGGCCCCATCCCAGACCTTCTGAGACAGACTCTGGAGGCCTGGGGCCTAGGCAGCAGCATGGTGATGGGTCCCCTGGGATTCTGGGACACACGAGTTTCAAAGCCTCTGGACAAAGCCAAAGCTGAAAGGTGTGTACAACCAAGGTGTACCTTCCTTCCCCTAAAAGGCATAGGAGTTCCTTGCCCCAGTCAGGCCAGGTGACCCAAAGGGATGGGAGCATGTCTGTGGCCCTGTTAGGTTGTGACCAGTAAGAAGAAGCCCCATTCTGCCACTTCTTGCTGGGCAGAACTGGCCCATAGTGACACCTGGCAGATGCCCATGGCTCCAGTAAGCTGCTCCAGTACAGAGACAGAGGGATGTCCTGTCACCAAGGAGGCCACAGGGTGGCAAACACCAGCCGGAGCAGTGGACAGGCTCACTTAGTGTCTGTCTGGTCCACCTTCCCCTGCCTCCCCCACCGACCACAGGGCTGTGTCCCAGCCATGCCGCTGGCCTCTGGTGCAAAAGGATCAGCTTCTCCTCCAGAATAAGCTCATTTGAGAATTGCACTCTTTTTCTTATATCAAAAGTCACATTGTCCCCAATATATTAAGCAAGAAGCAGCAAGAAGCAGGATCATGCATAATATACTCTATATTTCCAGGTTACATATGGTGCTTATTTATGCATCGACTCTCTTGGAAAGGAGCATAAACTGGTAAGGGGTTTGCTTCTGAGACAGGAAACGAGTGGGTGGGGTCCCAGGGCAGCATTTCTTGTCTCTGCTTATTCTTTGGTACTGCTCGCATATTTAGCCATGTTCAGGTACCACTTGAACAAAAGAAGCAATGTAAGGGAAAGCAAAGTAAAACAAACAAGAATGGTTACCATGGATACAGGTAAAATGGTGCTGGCAGGACTCTTCTGTAACTCTTCGGTTGCAGAATGATAACAAAATCCCGAGTCTCTGCCAGCCAGCTGGCCTACTCAAAGCCCAGGAGGTGGGAGTCTGGAGCCATGCAGGGAAGGGGCAGTCCTGCTGGGCACAAAGTGCAAGGTGGGATGAAGGTGAGGCTGACGTGTTACACCAGAAAATACAGACCCTTGTGGGCGTCCGAATACTCTGGACTCTCTCCAGATGGTGGTGGGAGCCCCCACAGGATATCGAAGCAGGGGTGGGACATGCAAGTGGGCTGTGGTCAAGATGGAATTTCAAAAGATGGCCCTGGTAGTTACTGGGCTGGCTGAGTTGGAGGATAATTTGGAGGCAGGGAGGCCAGGTGGGATGACCTGTATTCTTCATCGCTGTGAGATGCGATCACCATCCTGACCTCCAACAGGAGGGGACAGATTCCTCAAACAGATAATTGCCCAAATCATAGGGTGTGGTTGGGGCCTTGGCCTTTCTGGTCATTTCCCGTGACGTAGGGTCCCCTTGTGAAGACTGAAAGCTGACATCCTCCTCCTCCTGCAGCCTCTTTAATGACAGGGCTGAGCAGAGGCACTGACAGCTGATTTGGGTTCTAGCTTGGGATGTGAAGCCTATCCTTTTGGACTGCAAAACCCCCCAGTTTCCTTTTAGGTAAGTCCGGGGAGGTAGGAGCCCAAGAAGAGTAAGAGAAGACTGCCAATTTGACTCAAATCAAATTCAAGTTGAAAAATGAAAGCAGTTGGACCAGTCTTGTTTCCTGAGCGCAGGCAGCAGTTCATACCTACAGGTAGGGGCTGTTTTATTTAGAAGCAAGAAATAGTTAATATAATGGCACCATGGTATCTAGGAGCGACGGGTCTTTTTCTTCCTTGGAGAGATAGATTTTTTGCTGTTGGTGAAGGCCCTTGAAGATTGTAGTTTAAATTCAACTGGAAAGTGGTCGCTGACATCCAAGGCCTATAAAGAGAAAAAGGAGATACATTTGGGGATTAGGAGCCTCACATTTCAGTGCTGAACAAAGTCAGGCTCAAAGCAGGAAGACAAAAGGCCTAAAGTCACCCAACAGAACACACACTGGCGAGCTTCATCCCAGGACCAGCTCAATCAGGAGTTGAGACAGGTCTTCAAGTCACAGAATCATAACTTTGAAACTCAGGGTCCAATGGCCCAATGATGTGACTCCAGTGGTGGCCTCAAAGGGTGACACCAACCCATCTTCCCAGGACAGTGGCACAGAAAGACAAGATGGCGGCTGTACCTCCTCTTCCGTCAACCCATAAGCTTTCTGGAAGTCAAAGGTGCCGTTTGATTTGCGAACAACAGAGCTGACGATCTCTTGTCCTCGAAGCACGACCCTGGAGAAGGAGAGGGAGGACAGGCACATTAGTCCACCTTGTTGATTTCTGAGACAAACCAAATTCCTGTTTGACATCTGGAATGGACTGAGCAGCCTGGCCCTTTCGTGTGATGTTCAAAGTCCAGACCTGGTTTTGTGACCCTTAGGACAGTGCCTAAGACTGGGAAATGAGATTGGCCCCTGATGGGGCCCTGTGGGCACCAAAACAGTGTGTCCCTGTGTGGGCAGTTAGCCCTGATGGTGGAGGAGAAGATTTTATATGATACGTGGCCATGTACCAATGACTTGCTTACTGAGAATGTTTTTCCCTTCGCGGTTATTTTTCACTCTTTTTGATTCAGTTATAGAGAGAGGTACTGGCTTATCTTTAATAACCCCCTAAGCTCTCATTTTGACCAAGGCAGAGCAACTGGAATCACCAAACATTCTGCAAGCAAGCGAATTAAGGCAGAATTTAACATTGTTTGGTTTTCACAGGGCTTATTTTTAGCTATTTTCAATTTATGACAAAGGATGTTGTTTTTTACCTTAGCATGAAATTTCCTTTAAAAATTCATTTATTTCATTAGAAATGAATGGATTTAAAGGCAAATACAGACAAAAACCACAGTACCATTGCTTTGCAGTGATAACAAACACTGGGAACACGGTAGCTAAGGGAGTTTGGGAAGCATGGACTCTAACATATCCCAGGTGGAGTGACGTAGCTGGGGTCTGCATGGCCCCCACCGACTGACTGAACAAGGACAAGGTAAGTCAAAATGCCAGCTCATGCCTCTCTGCCAAGCTTTCCCTGGTCCCGACCAGCTGACTTGTTTTCCTGCGTTTGCTACCAATACCACCGGGGTTAACTTTGAACTCAATCCACAAGTCTTCAGCTTTGGTTGGAGATTTCTTAAAGAAAATCCTTCAGACCCAGAGGGTAGAGAGCAACATCGCGAAGATCCCCCGTTTCTGACTTCTGCATATGTGTGTGGGCAGGTCAGCTGGTCATCGAGGTCTCCCTAGGCCTGCCCCACACACCGGCCAGCTCTTGGCATCTTTTGAGTCCAGCAGAGCACAGCTCATGGAAGGTGTTCAATAAATATTTGGACACAGAACCAAGACTGGAATTGAGACCATTTCATTTTACTCCTCTTATTAGAAATTTATATGCCTTTTGAAAAACCTTAGAAGATATATGCAGGTACAGAAAACAGAAAATTCAGAGCAGTAAAATGAGAAATTTAAAAAAATCCCATGTGATCCTGCCATCCTTTGGCATATAGGTGCATAAAACTGAGGTTCTTTTAGTAAATACCTTTTTTAAACCTGTTCCCTCACCCAATCTTCTGTGACCATCTTTCCCTGTGATTCTCTGTTCTTCTGTTTCATTATTTTCAGTCACCTCCCTCTTGTTGACCAGGGGATGCAGAAGGGACTGGACCTGCCCACGGTCAACATACAACTGATGCATGTGAATAGGCAGGTGGTGAACGGGCTGGTGGGTGAGTGGCTGACTCCAACCAGCTTTGCTGGCAACCGGTCCACGTGAGAGAGAGGAGGCAGGCACCTGCGAGCTCAGCCTCCTGTAATCCTCCTGCCTTGATTCCGCTTTCCCTAGCACTAGGGCTGTTTCCGCTCTTGAGAGCTGAGGCAGTGACTTCCGCAAAGGACACACCAGCCCTAGAAGCTCCAAGAGGAACAATGGAGGTCATGGGATGGAAATGAAAGCCAGACCTCAAAACTAGAGAAGTGAGAGCAGCTGTCTTCTGGCAGAAGCCATCTCCTGCTTCCTCGGAGGCAGGCTGAGCTCTGGGAACCTCGGCCACCGCGGTTTCCCTGCCTGCGGTCTCTGCTGTGGATGGGAAGATCGTGAACACGCACACGATTCAAGTGCTTCCCCCGCCTCCCAGTTTAAGAAACAAAAGTGAGAGCTGATTGAATTCCCCACAGAGACTTTAGAAATATGAGAGAGAATGTTATCCTTTCTTTTTTTTTTTTTAAATGCAATCTCTACACCCAATGTGGGGCTTGAACTTGCACCCCGGGATCAAGAGCCGCATGCTCTACGCACTGAGCCAACTGGGTGCCCTGAGAATGCTATTATGTAAAGGTATGTATTTGCATTTAGGAATATGTAGCAAAAGTTTTTTTTTAAATTTCCTTTTTAGCATTTTATTTATTTTTGAAAGACAGAGCACAAGCAGGGAAGGGGCAGAGAAAGACAGAGGTAGAATCTGACAGAAGCAGGCTCCAGGCTCCAAGCTGTTAATACAGAGCCCGATGTGGGGCTTAAACTCATCCATGTACCGTGAGATCATGACCTGAACCCACGAACCCGTGAGATCATGATCTGAGCCTAAATCAGAGGCTTAACCGACTGAGCCACCCAGGCGCCCCTGTAGCAAAAGTTTTAAAAGAATAAATACCCTGGGTACCTAGGTGGCTCAGTCGGTTAAGCCTCCGACTTCGGCTCGGGTCATGATCTCACAGCTCATGAGTTTGAGCCCCGTTCCGGGTGAGCACGAGCTCTGCTCCAGGTGAGCCCTGATTTTCTCTCTCCCTCTCCCTCTCCCTCTCTCATTTGTGCCCTCTCTCTCCCTCTCTCTCAAAAAAGTAAATACCCTTTTACTAACTGGTCTCATTTTTAGTATATGCACAAAGTGCATGTATAGAATGTCCACTTCAGCAATGCTTCTACTAGGAAACTCTTGGTAATAACCTACGCTCGATGATAGGGGATTTGAGTGAATACATTGTGGTATGTCTTTGGGATGAAATAATTAACAGCCGGTGAACGTAGAGAATGCTTACCATATGCCAGGCATCATGTGAGAAGACATATACTACTTCATCTATTCCTCGCGGCTCCATGAATGAGGCATGACTACAACCTCCAATTTTACGGGTGAGGAAGCAAAGGCACAGACATATGCACAGACATATGAAGTGGTAGAGGCAGGATTTGAACCCAGACCTATCTGACACCAAAGCCTGCACTAGCCACAGTTAAGCTACAATGCTCAGGGCTCCCAGACACGGCCATGCAGGTTGCATACTGCACAAGAAGCCAATGGTCAGGCCTGAAGTCTAATTGACTCAGTGCTGCAAGCCAGGTTCTTCTTCCTCCCAGAGCAGGGCGCCTTTCCTGATGCATGCCGAGCACTGCGTGGGCTAGCTGGAGTCAGGCAGGTGCCTCCTACCTGTCATATGCACAGCTGGTGCTCTCCTTGACTGTGGTATCCTCTTGGTCCCCTATCAGCCAAACAAACCCAGGGTCCATTCTCAAGCGGATGTTCTTCCAGGCCTTCTTGGGGACATAGCTACAGCCAGCATTGAAGTCACCCATGAAAATGAAATTCTGAAAGACATTATTTGGAACCGTCACCTTGTATGTATTATTGCCAATGCTTTTGCTCAGAACTTCTAGCAATGGCCCACCTCCCCATGCTCAGTAAACACTGGGTTCTGTTATGGGCTAAATTGTGCTCTCCCCCCACTCCCACAAATTCATATATTGAAGTCCTAACACATAATACCTTAAAACATGACTGTATTTGGAGAGAGGGCCTTCAAAGAGGTGACTAAGTTAAAATGAGGTTATGTGGGTGGCCCCTAATCCAATATGGCCAGTGTCCTCATAAAAAGAGATTGGGACACAGAGAGACACAGAAGGAAGACCAAGGGCAAAAAGCCTCAGGACAAACCAACCCTGTTGGCACCTTGACCTTGGACATCCGAGCTGCTAGAGCTGGGAGGGTATACATTTCTGTTGTTTAAGTCACCCAGTCTTTGGCAGCACTGGCGAAGTAATACAGGGTTCGTTCTTTCTTTCTTTCTTTCTTTCTTTCTTTCTTTCTTTCTTTCTTTTCTGGTTTTTAAAGTTTAAAATTGAGTCACAGTTTTGATGAGTATTTGACAGGCGAGAATGTACAAGGGAAGGTGTTATCGCTGGGAAGGAGGATGTTTGCTGTAGCCATTCCCTTCTGTTCTTAGTCACTGCGTCCCTGTAATTCAGCATGCGGACTTGGGTGGGGGTAAAAGAATCCAGCTCATTCATTCCCTCAAATCTTTCTGGCCCAAACTACTGTAGGGGATAAACATATGGATGAATCAACGCCTTTTGTTTCCAAGCAGGAAAAATGAATTCGGGTGGTTTATTTGACAGCTTTGGCACCATGCTTTCTTTCCTATTGTTTGGCGTTGAGAACTCATTCCTGTGGAAATTCTGTCTACTGAGGAAGTAGGAAGAGCCTGAAAGGAAGGAGGTGACAGAGTGAGTTGTCCACCCCTGCCCCGAGGCCACCAGCAGAATCTCCTGTCTTAGAAGTGTTTTTCCCTTCAGAGCTCTTGGAACAGGATTTTAATATTCCTCAGTCCAGGGGAAGTGTCAGATTTCCTTGTTGGTGCTGTCGTTTGGGGCAGTTGCTGACTTTAGAGTTTTCTTCAAAAACATTTTATTTTGACCCCAGAGATCATGGTTTTCCCTGAGATTGATGGGCGCGGTCGAGGACAGAGTGTCATCCTTGACCTGAGTGACCATCAGCTCCTATTGTTATAGGCACGATTTACTGAGCATGCACCGTGCATCAGGCCAAGCATGAAATGTTTCATAAAGTTTAAATCAAATCTCGCAATAAACACTAGAAGGTAGAAGGGAAACAGGATAGAGGGATAAAGTGACCAGCTCTAGGCCACTCAACTTATTGGCTCAAGTGGTAAAGTCAAGAATTAAATCCTGATCTGTCTCACTTGAAAGGCCCTCAGCACAAGACGGCCCTCTTGTTCGCTCTTGTGCCACTGATGTCTCCCTAGTGCTGACATGTAACAGATGCCCAATAAATTGTTGTTGTGTGAGTGAATTCAAAATTTTAGGAATGAATGAGACTCTCTCTTGCCTTGCTTCTTACAAATAAGCAATGAATTACACACCTGGAGCTCTCCGTGCCCTACCTCTGTGTCCACCCTTTCCTTGACTCATTTTGCACTTTGAACAGTGGAACTAAGGAGGAGGAAGGGGGAGGTCACTGGAGTCACATCCCAAAAGGAGGAAAGAGGAATGAGGAAGAGCCCTCTGGAATACTTCCCTATTTGCCAAGAGCTTTCACAGACCCTCACAGCCACAGCGGGGGCATCCCTGTTTTCCAGATGAGGAAATAATCGAGGCCGAGAAGCATGGTGGATGTATTCCCTTTCTGTGAGAATAGCATCCCTTAACTATTTGGGAAACCACTTTCCTCCTTCACTTCAGTCTGTGAGGTTGGGCTGAAGTTCACACTGCTTTAACGAATCAGAGCTTCTTAACCACCTGATCACAGTGGTTGGTTCAGGGATGGATGAGTGACCCAATCAGGGCCAATGGGACCCAATCTTGGGGCATTTGTTGCATTGTGAGACAGAAAATTTATCAGTGGTCTGGAAGCTGCTGGTGGCCATCTTGCCTTCCCATGGGTGGAGCCCACCCAGAGGAAGGGAAGGCAAAGAGATGGAAAGAAATAGACAAAAGACAAGCCCTAATAACTTTGCCTGAGCCCTGGATCCAGCTATGCCTGAACTACTCCTGGACATTTTAGTCACATCAACCAATAAATTGCTCTTCCTTTTCATGAACCAATCTGAGAATCTGTCACTTGCAGTGAAAGGCTCTAACGTGGTGGGGGTCTGCACAGTTCCTCCCCCCCCCCACCCTCCTGGGGAGTCACTCGTCCCTCTCTAGAGCCACATTCTGCCTCTGCTAGATGGGAATCCAACAGACCCAGAGGGTCATCACCTCTGCCTTCCAACGGCGTTTCACATCCACATAGACATCAGCCAGCTCATCAATTTCTTTAACGGATGTCTCAGGGGTGGTGTGCAGGGGGACAATCACGAAGTCCTTGACAACTGAGGAACAGGAAATAGGCAGAGGTCACATACCTCCCTGAAGAGGGGAAGGTGCCATGAACACTGCTGAAGGGAAACAGATTGCCCTAGAAGGCCCAGCCTGCACTGTCTGGGTCCCCTCATTTCTAGAGGGTCCAGCTGGTGGCTGCGATGTGACTGTTCTTAGGACCATTAGGCCAGCGTTTTCAGTACATAAAAGCCTCTTCTCACCCACTCACCACAGGGCTAAGAGAAAGCCGGTAGGCGGTACTCCTTGCTGGCATTGTGGGTGTTTTTATTTTCTTATTGTTTGAAAAATTATATTCTCTACTTTTTAAAAATAATAAGCCAAGCCTGTTTGGCTTTTGTATTAAAGAAAAAAGTTTTATCTAATTTAAAAAAATGGAGGCTTGTCAGTTTATGTTTCTTTTGTAATCTGGGGGAAAAAAACCCCAAATATTACTTAAAAAATAAAGCAGCCTTTTGTGAAATATCTGAAAACCTCCCCGACCAGGAGGGATGGAGTGAGCCTCAGAAGCAAGCCTCGCCCACCTGCCCATGGAGCTAGTGTGCTTTGAACGCCTCTTCCCCGGGCTTTCCCTGTCCTGTGCCAGGGTCCCCATGCCTGCTCAGGAATTGGGGGCTGTTGGGGATCCCTGGTCAGGTTACACAGTGGGGAGTCAGGACTCAGAGCCGGCAGCCTGTCTCCAGGACTCTGCACTTACCCACCAGCCTTATTTTCCTCTTTCTCAGGCCTCCACTCCACCCCTGTCCTCTCTTTGGTCCCCCTAAACACCTCAACTCCTTCCTGCCTCTGAGCTTGTGTGTGCTTACTGGGACGTACCCTCAGAATGGCCCTTCCCCCTGCCTCTGTGACTGGCTTCTTCAGGTCACAGCCCAATGTCACCTAAAGTGGGTCCCTCACCCCGCTATGGAATGCACCCTGCTTTTATTTCCTTCATGCTCTGAAATTACTTGCTGTGCTTCTTCGTTTGGCCCACTGGAACCTGAGTTCTGTTTTGCTCACCCTCTTGGCTCCAGCACCTAGCACAGCAACTGGCACATGGTAGGTGCTCAGAAATGTTTGTTGATTGAATACATGAATGAATGAGTAAATGAATAAAGGGAAAAAAAGATAGATGAATGGTGAACTCTATCTTTAATCTCAAATAGAGGGGACATAATGATGTTTCCTTGTACAAGATAAAAAATTCCAAACAGGGGAGATGCCTGGTTGGCTCAGTCAGTTAAGCAACCGACTCTTGGTCTCAGCTCAGGCCACGATCTTGTGGTTTGTGAGTTCAAGCCCTGCGTTGGGCTCTGCTCTGGCAGCACAGAGCAGAGCCTGCTTGGGATTGTCTCTAGGTCTTTCCACCTCCCCCTTCCATGCTCTCCCCTTACTCTCTCTCTCTCTCAAAATAAATTTAAAAAAAATTCTAAACAGGGCATGGCTGAGGTACCATCCTAGGGGAGGAGGGACAGAGAAGGGTGAAAAAGTAGAAGCCCAGGACAAACAGGTTTGTTTCGCAATGTTTAGCTGTGTGTAGCTGAAGACTCTCTTCAAGAAGAAACAATCCCTTGGGGCGGGGGGCAGGGTGCTCTCCAAACACTGCCCTGCTCAGCCAAGTGTGAATCTTGTGCACAACAAAGGTGACTATTACACACGCGCTCTGACATGCACTTCTGCCCTAAATAGCCCCCACCTCCTTCTCTTCTCCTACTGGAAATTTCCTCCACCTTTCTTCCATGTTTGTTTTCGTGAAGTACTAATTAACCAGGGCAAGAATAGTTAACTTCATAGTTCAGGATGGTTATATTTGTGTGGTATAAGTATGGAGGTACATACTCACAGCTCTGCATATATTTATTTGGTAATCATCTGTCTTGCCTACTACAACATAACTTCACTAGGGTGGGGGCTTTGTCCATCTTGGCCAGCACTTGGAACAGACCCTGGCATGTAGTAGGTACTTAAAAAATATGGGATTCTATAAAGTTTCAATCTGCAAATCAAATTAATTCTTGACTTTCCATTAAGAGATGTACTGTGGTTAAGAGTATGGGCTCCCAAGATAGTGGCTTGGGTTACAGCCCTGCTCATTCATGTCAAGAGCTGCTGGGTGACCTTGGACAAGTGACTCCACCTGTTTTAACCTCGGCTTCTTCAAATGTAAAGTGGAGATAATCCTAGGTCTTACCCTGTGAAGTGTTGCAAGGATTGTGGGAACCTAGCACTAATCAGGGATCAATACTTGCTAGTGGCTCACACAAGTAGAGCTGTTGTCAGAGTTCAGGATGCAATTGTTTGGATTTCCCCTCTAGGCCCAGTCCTCTGAAGACTTTGCCACGTCATTACTGGAGGCAGAGGGAGACTTTAGGTTGGGGGTGCATCTCTGCTGGCCACCCTTGCAATTTTTCAAAATGAAGTTGTACTTGACTGGGACTCAAGAATTGTAGTAAATAATTTCCATCAGCCTGACTGCTCCAACAAGAGTGGAGTTATCACTGACTTCAGATGCATTCTAGGTGGAGGAGGTCTTGAGTCACGGCATTCTGAGAAGGCAGGCTGCATCCTCAACATTTAAGTATTAGATGTTCTTAATGGCCATCTCAAGTCTAACGGCTCCCTAACAATGCTGTGTGAACCCTGGGACCCCAGCTCACATCTGGAGCTATTGTCCATTCACGGGGCCACAGGGAGATTATGCATAACTGGAGCCTGTGGGTCTCACCGGTGTGGGGTGACTGGAACCAGACCACAAAGGGTTCCCTGGAAAATACATCTGTGTCTCCAGCCTGATAGTCATGGTAGAGGTAGGATTTCTTCACAGACACTAGCTTTTCCCTAGAAAAAAAAAAAAAAAAAAAGGAAGTTCTTCCAGCTGAGTCAGTTGTCTTCTTCATTCAAGAAGCAGAGACATGGGCTCCCATGGCTTCATTAGCCACCCAGGCAGGCTCTTGCCCTGCAAAGGATCTTTCACCCAAGAACAAGGCTCCGTCCACCTTCTCCATGGCCAGGGCCCTTTTGAAACTGGAGATCTGAGCAGTACTGCGTATCTGGAGCACCCCCAAGTTAATGTTCAGACTTAAAACCAGTTACTACAGGAAGAAGACGAGACTATGAAGTTTCAGGGTTAGCCATGCTGGGCAACTCAGGTTTCCATCCCTGGGCCAGGACCTGACAAGGGAGGATAAAGAGCTCCTGACCCTCCTGACCAGGCAGCCACTGAGTTGGCCGACAAATTCGGTGTTCGGAAGCTGTTTGTGCTCTTTAGTTTGAAGACGTAATGCTTTGCTACAGATTCAATTTGACAAATTATTTTGATCCGTATTGAGAACTGGTTAGAGATCAAAATTTGGTTTTGAAGAAAAGATAAGTCTTTTGATTCAATTCCCAGTCATCATTTATAAGTGAACCACATTCCAGACTATACTTACCTGTAGAGAAAGGCATACTGCTCTTTATATGTGTTTCTTCCAAGGCGAGAGCTAATCACATAGTTGTACATTATGCCTCTTCTTGAATTTCTAGAAAATATAGAGATTTTACATTATGCATCTTAAAAAATTAACATTCCCCTATTGCATGTTCCCCTCTCTTCACTCTGTATCCATATCACCAATGGCGTCATGGAGAAGGGCTATTGTTCCTCATTACCTTGGGGTCTAATAAAAAGGGCCACCATTGACTGGGAATGTGACATCTCCCAGGATCTTGACAGTCATTATCTCTTACCCCTAGAAGGTGGGTACTACTGTTACCCATCTTTTATAGTTTGCAGGTGCAAATCTGGAATTTGAACTCAGATCCTACATACTCCAAGTCTACATGCTTTGCTCTGCACCTAGAGGACATTACTGGGACCATAGAATCTTCAGGCCAGAATCTGCTCCATATCCCACTCTGGCTCATGGTTGGGGCTGACCTCATACTTCCTGGTGGCGTAAACCTTATCAGGTCACCCTGTCCTTGCACGACTGCTGAACATTTATCATATGCAGAATTCCTAGCAACATTTTCATTGGACATTCACTCCTGTTCTGAAAACCCCCAAGCATTTTCTCATACATCCTAGAACTATGGTTTTAAGTCAGCTATTGTTTATGTTCTGGGGGCTGGAGATACAGTTGTGAAGTCCCATTGACTCTACCCCTCATTTACACCAGGGAAACTTGACTCTCCATCTGTTTGCCAAACCTGCTGATAACTCCACCCTGGCAGATCCTGACCCAGTTTAACCCATTTGCCCACAATAAGATCTAGGGCATGTCTAAGCTACAGGGTATTCTCAGGTTCAGTAGCAGAAGGGGTATTTAGGGCCCAACTTAGGCCCTATAGAAATTCCTAGGACTTTAGATACATATTCTTATTTCTTTTAATTTATCTATTTTGAGAGAGAGAGAGAGAGAGAGAGAGAGACAGGAAGGGAGAGAGAGAGAATCCTAGCAGGCTCGTCGGTGTTGGTGCAGAGCCCACTCGGGGCTTGATTCCACAAACCATGAGATCATGACCTGAGCTGAAGTCAAGAGTCAGACATTTTACCAGCTGAACCATCCAGGTGCTCCTAGATACATATTCTAAGGCAGAATCTGGCCTGAGGAGTGTGAACATTGGATTCCACTGGACTTTCAGTTTGGCAAAGCTGACCTTGTTCTGAATCTAGCCTGCCAGATTTGGGGTTGGCAAACTGCTTGCCATGACCCACCTGTGCGGTGATGAAGGCCCCTCCTGGCTTCTGATGGACAAGGGGACAAACAGGCCTGCCTCTGCCTGGAGTCAGTGACACAGTCTAGGGGGGCTGGGATAACTGAGACCAGTTGCAGGGGAAAGACTCAATCCGGGCTGGCTGTGGAGAGGGGCCTGGAGCCCCTTGCCCTCCCCCCCATACTTCTGAAAACTGACCAGGGCCCCTCTAAGTAAGGCTCAGGAGGTTCAGAATGGAGCACCGGTTGGGGCTCCTGAGTGGCTCAGTGGGTTAAGTGTCCAGCTTCGGCTCAGGTCACGATCTCACGGTTGGTGAGAGCCCCGCATCAGGCTCTGTGCTGACACTTTGCTCAGAGCCTGGAGCCTGCTTCGGATTCTGTGTCTCCTTCTCTCTCCGACCCTCCCCA
This sequence comes from Cryptoprocta ferox, assembly GCA_028646485.1. NCBI lineage: Eukaryota > Metazoa > Chordata > Mammalia > Carnivora > Eupleridae > Cryptoprocta > Cryptoprocta ferox. Next base: position 24,235,935 of record CM053574.1, read on the forward strand.
CTCATGCTCTGTCTCACTCTATCTCTCAAAAAAAAAAAATAAATAAATAAATAAATGTAAAAAAAAAAAAAAGAAGAAGAAGAATGGAGCACCGGCTTTGGAGTCAGAAATGACGCAGGTTCAAAGGTAAACTCCACGATTTCCTGGCTGGGTGAACTTGGGCCGGTCCCTTCTCTCTGTGCCTCAGTTCCCTCAGCTGTAAGGGAAACAGTAATAGTACCTCCCCCACAAAGTTGTTGTGGGAGCAAGTGAAATATCGCACGTAAATTGACTAATCAGATGCCTGGCATGTAGTTAGGGTATCGATGCCAACTTTTACATGTGGCCCTCGGGACCATCATTTGCTATCATGACTTGCTTCCTTTTACTAGGAATAGACACCACCAGCACTTTCTGGTCACTGCTACAGACCAGACACAGCCCAGCCACTTATATGTAGGAATTAATCACCACCACATTTCAGAAAGATGGGTTCCATCACCAGCCCCATTTTACAGACAGGGAAAATGAGGTGCAAAGAGGGAGATTACCCAAAATCATAACAGAATCAAAACCCAAACTCAAGTGGTCTGAGTTGAGTGTAGGCGCCTAACCCTTGGGCTAAACTCCCTCTTCCATCATCAAGGATCACATCCAGAAAGAGAAGGCCTGCTGAGCCCAACTCCATCAGTTTCCTGATGAGAAACTGAGACCCAGAGAAGGGTGGAACCAGCCCAAGAGGCCCTCTGGGTGAAGGAGAGTGTCCAAGCCTGTTCCTCCCGGGCCTAATGAGGCTGGGTTGACCATTTATTTAAAAAAACAATGTGAGTTTTCTTAATTATAAAAGTCTAGGGGCGCCTGGGCGGCTCAGTCAGTTGAGCGGCCGACTTCGGCCCAGGTCATGATCTCGCAGCTCGTGGGTTCGAGCCCCGCATCGGGCTCTGTGCTGACAGCTCAGAGCCTGGAGCTGCTTCCAATTCTGTGTCTCCCTCTCTCTCTGCCCCTCCCCCACTCGCACTCTGTCTCTCTCAAGATAAATGGACACTAAAAAGAAATTTTTTTTTTAATTATAAAAGTATGATAATGACCAGATGTACTGATTGTTCAATCTGGATGGCAGGTTACATGGCTGTTTATTACCCTTTTCTCTGTGCTTTTAAGTATGTTTAAAATATTTCATTAAAAAAAAAGGAAAGGGAGTACTACATTCTCATTGTAGAAAACTTGGAAAATGCAGAAAAATATAGAAGAAATCACATTTAAATTCCTTGTCATTTTTACTCTGAGATAGCCACTGTCAACATTTTGGTTCACTGCTTTTGAATCTTTTATGTTTTTTGTTTTGTTTTTCTTTTGACATACCCGAACTACTTGGTACATATTATTGTATATTCTAGTTTTTTGTGTAACCTTATCATGCATCTACAAAAGACATGTTATGTTAGAGGTTTTTAAACATTGGAGTGCATCAGAATCACCTGGGAAGGTTGTTTAGCTGAAGATTATCCTCAGGGATCCCACAGATATTCTCATTCAATAGATTGGAGGTTCTTGAATATGCCTTTTTTAAAAAATATTTTTAAGTTTATTTATTTATTTTGGGAGAGAGAAAGTGCACAGGAAGGGCAGGGAGAAAGAGAGAGAGAGAATCCCAAACAGGCGCTGCACTGTGACAGTGCGGAACCCAATGCGGGGCTGGAACTCACAAACTGAGATTATGGTCTAAACCGAAATCAATAGTCGGTCACCCAACCGATTGAGCCACCCAGCGCCCTTTGAATACACCTTTGTAACTCACATTGGGGTGATTTTCAGGTGGGTGGTCTTGCTGATTATTCTTTGAGAAAGAATATAAATGATAAATATAATCCAATGTAATTTAAAAGTATTTGAGGACATTATCTTTAGGGGTTTTTTTTGAAGTTGTAAAATCAGACTTTTTGTAAGCTATTCAAATCATATAGAAATATATAAAATAGGGGCACCTGGGTGGCTCAGTCGGTTAAGTGTCCGACTCGGGCTCAGGTCATGATCTGACGGTTCGTGGGTTTGAGCCCTGCGTCAGGCTCTGTGCTTGCTTCGGATTCTGTGTCTCCTTCTCTCTCTGCCCCTCGCTCGTTCACACTCTGTCTCTCAAAAATAAATAAATGTAAAAAAATTTTTTTAAGAAATATATAAAATAAAAAGTAAATGTTTGGCATTTCTTCACTGACCGCCTCCACAATGGTCCTCCAATCACACGCACTGCCCTGGCCCAGAAGTAACCACTGTTAACGGTTTGGGGCAGATCCTTCCAGTCTTTCCTGTAGGCTCGTGCACGCTCAAACACACACTTATTCATGTAGAGTGTAATGTGATAACCAAAATGGGCTACTCTACCTCTGGTTCTCAACCTGCTTTTTTCAATATATGCAGCTGTCTTCCCATGCTGGAATATTTAGCTCTAACCTATTCTGTAGTGACCATGATTTTTAATGGCTACATAGTATTCTAGCCTGTGGACATATCATAACTTCATATTTGCATTCAATCTTTCTTTTCATAACAGTAGTTCTCAGCTCAGCCCCTTGTCTCTTTCGTTTCTCTCTCTGTCTTGGCTCCTCATCTGTTTCCTCTATTTTGCTTTATCATAATTAAAACAAGCTGGTTGAAAGTTCTCAGGACTTCAGCTAAAGGAGTCGGAAGCATGGGCAGTGTTGGCCATGTGACTTGGTAGTCAGGGTGAGTGCTGGTTTTCACCCTTGTCTCAGTTCCTGAAGCTTTTCAAGTGTCCTTGCACTTGACCTTGAGCCTGCAGAGGGTCCAGGGGCCCCGTCTTTACCCATTTAGTTTCTCCATTAGCATGGGACAGATAATGTTGTTGCTGTCCTTGATTTCCATCAGGAGTATGATATCACAGCGTTTGATGACCTGCAGAGACAGAATTCCCAGATGTTTCAGACCATTTACTACAAATAATAAAATCTTTTATTGGGCACTTACTATGTTTTAAGTATATGATTGGTGCTTTGTTAAAGTAATGAATTTCATCGCTGAAGTAAGTGAAGAACTTCCTGAGGTAGGTAGTATTGTTATGTCTATTGTATTTTACTAAAAAATTTATTTTTAAGTAATCTCTACACCCAATGTGGGAATCAAACTCACTATTGACTGAGCGACTCAGGCGCCCCCCTCTTTTTTTTTAGATGTTTATTTTTTTTCAGTTAATCTCCATTTTAAAGATGAGGATCCTGGGCTCCAGGAAAGCCAAGTAAACTATCCAAAATCACTCAGCTAGAAAATGGCCAAGGCAGAATGCAAATCTAGGCAATGAATCCAGAGCCTACGATCACATGTCCTATATCTTGGGTTTGCTCGAATAATCACCATAATAATAATAATAATAATAAATATTTCTTAAGCTCTTAGTGAATGAGAGGTGCCAGGATGGATATGGGTCTCGCAATTCACCTAGCAACAAAATTATCATAATAAAAATTACAAGGGCTTACATTTGTTGTGAGCCTACTGTGAACCTCACGAACACTGTGAGGAAGCTATGATTATTAGCTCACTAAACACAAGAGGAAACCAGGCTCAGAGTGTTTGAGTGCAAAGTTTGAAGTCACACAGCCGGTATAGGTGGTAGGGTCAGGATTTGAATTTGGGCTCATGTGACTAGAAAGCCCAGAATGCTGTTCAAACACCAGGGAGAGTTGGGTCCTGCCACCGAGCCAGCCTGCTGATTTAGTCACTTGTCTCTGTCGGACCTTTCTGGATGTCACTTTAAAGTATGTATCAAAAGTCTTGGAGTATGTACTTACCCTTTGGCCTAGTTTTCCCGCTTTGAGGAAGGTCTTCTATTATAAAGAAATATCTACTACTTCTCTGCACCTCAGTTTCCTCATCTATAAACTGGAATGCTGACAGTTATTCCCTCACAGGGTCGCTAGAGGATTAAGTGGGTACTTAGAACAGCGCTAACCATTGGGAGGTGCGCACGAAATTATTATTGCTATTATTATTACTTGCACAGATCAAAGAGGAAGATGCATTACAACAGCACAACAAAAAACTGGAAACAACCTAAATATCCCCAAATAGAAAAGCATTCAATGACTGATGTCGCAAACATGGAATAGGATGTTAGCATTAAAAGTCATGTTTTAAAAGGATATTAACAACATGTGAAATATTTCTAATATAAAAGCAGAATACAAAACTAATAATATAGGGCAGTCTCCATGCTGCAAACAGATGCAGCTTAAATTTTTTTTTAACATTTATTTATTTTTTGGAGACAGAGTGTGAATGGGGGAGGGGCAGAGAGAGAGGGAGACACAGAATCTGACGCAGGTGTAGACTCTGAGCTGTCAGCACAGAGCCTGACACGGGGCTCAAACCCATGAACCATGAGATCATGACCTAAGCCGAAGTCGGACGCTTAACTGACTGAGCCACCTAGGCGCCCCAAGATGCAGTTTTATGTATTTATTTTCACGTAGAAAAATGTCCATAAAAGGCCCTAAATGCCAATAGCTCTTATCTTCAAGTGATAGGGTAATGGCTGATATTTTTTCTTCTTTATATGCTTCTATATGTTCAAAATAGTCCATAATGACTATTTTTAACTTAATAAAATTAAGTTAGAAATTAAAATGTTTTAATTTAAAAAATGATACCTTTCTAATTTTAAAAAATTAAACCGTTATTTAAAAAAGGAAACTGCTTGATGATGAAGTAATTATGGGGGAGAAGATGATGGCCAATATTTATTAAGATATGACAGATGAGGGACCCCTGGGTGGCCCAGTTGGTTAAGCATCCGACTCTTGATTTAGGCTCAGGTCATGATCTCATGGTTCATGGGATTGAGCCCTGCTTCAGGCTCCACACTGAGCTGCTCCATACTTAGCATGGAGCTTGCTTGGGATTCTCTCTCTCTGCCCCACCCCTGCACCCGCTTTCTCTCTCTCTCTCTCTCTCTCTCTCTCTCTCTCAAAAAAAAAAAAAAAAAAAGATGTGACAGGTGAGATTCTAATATTTAACACAAGTTAAGTAAATTGTCTTACATAAAGTGTCTCATATGGTGCCTGGCTTTATAAGTGTTAGCTCCTGTCATTGACTCATTACATTTTTATAATAACCCTTTGATGCAGGTCCTCTTATTCCCATTGCATAGTTGAGGACTCTGCTTAAGTGCAGTTAAGTAATCTGAACACCGTGTGAATATGAATAATGGGATCATCTACTGCAGAGCCCCGCCTGACCACTATGCTCAATGGCTAAGGAAGTCACCATGCCCCCTGACTGCTCCTCCTCAGAGACCAAGGTCCCTTGTGAAAGTAACCCATGGGAGCAGGTCAAAAGTGAGCCAGGGTTCAGACTCCCTTTCCTGAGCAGAAGGGTTGAGCTTTTCTTTTTTTCTTTTTTTTTTTTTTTGTTTCAGAGAGAGAGAGAGAGCGAGAGAGAGAGAGAGAGAGAGAGAGCACAAGTGTGTGCTCGAGTGGGGGGTGAGGGACAGAGAAAGGGAGAAAGAGAGAATCCCAAGCAGGCTCCATGCCCAGCCTGGAGCCCGATCCCACAATCCTGGGATCATGACCTGAGCTGAAATCAAGAGTTGGACGCTCAAACAACTGAACCATCCAGGTACCCCAGAAGGGTTGAGCTTTTAGATTCCCTGTTTATAACCCTCGTGCCTCAATAACAAATATTCTGGAGCCCCACCTCTCCAGCACTTACTCCAGCAGGTTTCTCCTTCCCTTGGGCAGTTTCCTCTGTACCCCTGGGAACATGGCCTGTAGACTGGACTTGACCTTGAGCAGTGGCTCAAGATCTTATGACCAGAATTCTCCCTGGGGATGCAACCTATAACTCTAATTGTCTGGCCCTCATCTATCTGCACATCTTCCACCCATCTATCCATTCGTTTGTTTATCCATCCAGTAAGATTTTATTAGGGCCCAGCTGTGTGCCAGGCAATATGCTAGGCCTTGCTCTACTCACAACATTACGCCCAGCTCCTGGTACAGTATCTGGTATGAATGAAAGCGAGAGGGAAGGGAGTGACAGAGGGACGGAGGGGCGGGGCATGCTGGGACCAGCTGAGCCAAGTTTATAAAGCACAAATACCTTCCTGTATTTAAATCTTCTTCATGGCATTGTAAGAAAAATGAGAATGAATTTCCTAGCCAGCCCTTTAAAAAATAATTTTGGGGGCACCTGGGAGGCTCAGTCGGTTAAGTGTCCAGCTCTCGGCTCAGGTCATGATCTTAAGGTTCGTGAGATCAAGCCCCACATCGGGCTTTACTGACAGCACAGAGCCTCCTTGGGATTCTCTCCCTCTCTTTGCTCCTCTCTCTCAAAATAAATAAACTTAAAAAATAATTTTTTTATGATTTCCTAATTATAAAAATAATGTTGCTTATTGTAGAAAATTTGGAAAATGTAGAAAAAACTATAAAAAATCACCTGATGACCTGTAAACCCACCACTCAGACACTTCTCACATGATTTCTATACTTAAACATATTTACAAAATGACATCAGAATAACTAGCCCATTAGTTGAAAATATAGGCATCGAATCAAATGGCCTTGGATTCGTATCTTGATTCTAATGCTCACCAGCTTTGTGATTTTGAGTGAGTCGCTTAAGTTCCCTGAGCCTCCAGGTTCCTTATCTGTAAACTGGGACAATATACTCCTTGTGGGGTTGCCATAGAGATTAAAGGACATGATGGAAATAATACATTCAGTCCAGTCTCTGGCACAGAAAAGATGCTCAGCAAACAGTGGCAATATTTATTACACGGTTTGGATCTGTTGTTTTTTTTTTTAACTTTACATGACATTGTGAGCTTTTTCCTCACAGTTTTCAAATCCATCACTGATACACGTTTTCTCTGCCCCACTTTCAGGCCAGGAAAAATAGATCTCCCCTGACTCCATCTCCTCAGAATGAGGCTCAAAAGATGACGGCCCCCAGAAGGCCCTCCCAAGCCTGAAACTCAAGATTTTCCTGATGCTGTTCACAGAAGGGTGGGAGTAGAGACTGAGCATGGCCAGTAATCAGGGGCTCCCAGCACACAGTGTGGTGAGTGGACCTGGGGAGAAGGGAAGGGACACTCTGAAGCACTCATATGAACACTCTGGGGCCAGAGAAGTCTATGAAACGCTCTTTTGTGCCTCTGAACAGGGAGCAACACAGCATGGTGGGGAAAAGAGCCCAGAGAGGGTCAGTTAGGCCTGGGTCCTAGCCCTTGTTCTTTCACTCACTTGCTCCATGACCCCTGGGACAATGTACTTCTCCTCTCTGAATTCCAGTTGTCTCGTCTGCAAAATGCCACCAGTGGGGTTGTGAGGTTGAACTTGGATACTGCATGTTAAGGGCCCATTATACAGTAAGCAATCCCGAAATCATAATTATCATGTGCTATGGGAGACAATGCCTCCCACGTCCACCATCTTATCCCCAGCGTGTGCCTCAGAGCTTCTGGAACATGGCCTACCTTCAGTGAGTGTTTGTTGGCGGAACAGACTTTGCTCTTTAAGGACACAAACCGAAGAGGCAGACAGAAGCAGCCTTGCCCAGGCAGGGTTTGGGATCTGGAAAACTGCCCCTGGTGCCAGCCAGCAAACCCAAGATGGAGAACGCAGGCCTCCCTCACTCTCCAACCTTCCTGATGAAGGTCATAATGACAACAGCATGATGAAGCTGGGCTCGTCTCTGAAGTGATAAGTCCAGTATGGAAGAGTAGAAAAGACACCTCCACGAATATGGTTGGGTCATTTGGACTCGATCCTGGCTCTTCCCCTTAAGAGCTATGGAATCCTGGGTAAGTCACTTCTCCTTTTTGAGTCTCTGTCTTCTCGATTACAAAGTGTGGGCAATGCCACTTATGTCATAATAAAAATATTAAATTCCTGGGGGTGCCTGGGTGGCTCAGTCGGTTAAGCATCCGACTTCAGCTCAGGTCATGACTTCATAGTTTATGGGTTCGAGCCCCACGTTGGGCTCTGTCTGACAGTTCAGAACCTGGAGCCTGTTTCAGATTCTGTGTCTCCCTCTGTCTCTGCCCCTCCCCTGCTTGTGCTCTCTCTCTCCCTCTCAAAAACAAATGAATAAATATTAAAAAAAGATTATAAAATTCCTGGCCTAGAGTAGGTGCTTAGACATTAGCCCTGTAAATATTACTGCCCTGAATGCCTGGGTTTGGGTTTTATTGTATGTCCTCTCAATGGCTCTGGAAGTATTTGGGGATGGCCTCTGATTACAAGATGGTCTTGCAACATCGGGAAGGCAAGGAGTCCGTGACAAAGACTTCTCACATGCTTGGTGTTGATGTGATGGGCTGTCCATCAGTCAGCCCTCTAGGACACAGGAGCTCAGGGGAGATGCTGAGTATAAGCCCCCAATAATGGAATCACCAAGGAACAAAAGATAGCCTCCTAAGACTCTGATGACATTGCCTGGATAGAATAGGTGAGGAAGGTAATGGGAACACAGTCGGTACCCAGGTTCCAGGGGCCCTTGTGTGAAGAAGCAGGGAAAATAGTTTCCTTGTATGTCAGAGCTCCCTGTTGAGCCAGGGAGTCTCGGCTCCCACAGGCTTGGCATGGCCATTCTGGCTAAACAACAATTTCTGGAAGGCCTTGGGTGCTGTCCAAAGGGCAGGGCCAACCAGGGAGAGGACCATCTAAGTAAGAACAGAGCATGCCTGTCCTTGCTCTAACCCACTTTGTGTATTAATACCAACCGTGGCACCTCTGTGTGTGATCACCTGCTCACTCACAGGCTCTAGCTTGAGTTCTCTCAGCCAACTGGTGCTACAGGTTGTGTGAGACCCACTTTCAGAGAGGCCCAGGGGCTCAGGGAGGAGAAGGGAATTCCCGAGCTTGCTCATCCAGCTGCCAAGTGGGATCTGAACCCAGAGCTCCTGGTGTTCCCACTGTACCAGGGTGCCCCCAGGGGTTTCTAAGGTGATAACACCCAGAGTCCTGGGAAAGGTTTCAGCTCCCAGCCTCATCAAAAATAAATGAACCTGGAGGGTAAAGAGAGTCAACCGACTCTAGAGAAATGTGAGCAGCATCTCCAGACATTGGTCATATTATCTACGGGAAGTCTTTTTTTTAAAATATATATATAATATTTTAATGTTTATTTATTTATTTTTGAAAGAGAGAGAGAGAGAGAGAGAGAGAGAGCACAAGCAGGGGAGGGGCAGAGAGAGAGGGAGACACAGAATTCGAAGCAGGCTCCAGGCTCAGCACAGAGCCTGACAGAGGGCTCAAACCCATGAACCATGAGATCATGACCTAAGCCAAAGTCAGATGCTTAACTGGCTGAGCCGCCCAGGTGCCCCTGTGCAAGGGAAGTCTTATCTAAGTGGAGAGAAACATAAAAATTGGTAGTTGGGAAAAGGTTGATAGGGTGGGCAGTGGAGAAGGAAGAAGGGAGGGGTGTAGGGAGAAAGAAAGAAAGAAAGAAAGAAAGGGAGAAAGAAAGAAAGAAAGAGAGAGAGAGAAAGAAAGAAAAGAAAGAAAAGAAAAAGAAGGAAGAAAGGAAAGAAAGAAAGAGAGAGAGAGAGAAAGAAAGAGAAGAAGAAAGAAAAATGAAACGGAACGGAACGGAACAAAAAGAAAAAGAAAAGAAAAGAAGAAAAGAGCTAGCAAAAAATCTGTGCTACATTGATGGGCTGTGCTACAGGCTGGGCTGGCCTCCCAGCTCCCCTCGACCCACCCACCCACCACCTATATGAGGTCACTTCACCTTTTCTTGTTCATCTCTTCATGGGGATAAAAATCCTCCTTTTTAAGGGTAATGAAACGAAATCATGTATTTTCAGTGCCTGACAAGGGCATTCCGTAACTGTGAGCCAGATGCTGTTTTAGGAGCTTCACATTTACCAACTCAAGTATTCCCCAAAACCATCCTACAGGGAGGGACTGTCATGACCCTCACGTTCAGATGACGACATGAAGCCCAGAGAGGTGATGTAGTTATTGGAATTACTGCTGTCATTATTGTGACAAAATGCCAAGGCAGCTGCTACCTTCACCCCAGCAACTAACTTGAGTGGAATATCTCCTGAGTCTCTTAAAATCTGAAAGCATCCGAGAGGGCAGGAGGGGCGTGCAGCGCTCTTTCCGACAGGAAAGGGTCTCACCTTCACGATGACATCCATGGCATTCTTGTTTTCCTTCTTGGCTTCCCCAAAGGACCTCACATTAAAGGAGCAGAGCCTCAGGGCCAGGGTGCTGCTGATGGAAAGGAGGAGGAGCAGGAGGAAGGTCCGCGGCGGAGGCATCCTGGTGCTCCTCCGGCCTCAGCGAGAGGGCAGCGGTGTCAGGCGTGCGGGCTCTAGGCCACCTCTTCAGGCTCAGCTGATTTATAAAGCCTGCAGATAACAGGAATTACTGGATTCCTTGTTGCTACTTTCACTTCTCTGAGGAACTGAAGATCATGGGTTTCATTCCCCAAGGAAATGAAGAAAAGGGGCTAGTCTTTGAAGAGCCCCTGTTTCTGTCACTTTGGCGAGGAAATCGGCCTGCGTAATTTAGGCACCATCCTCTGCAAAGTCACTCATATCCCAACCGGGAGCCAGCTATGACGTCTGGTCATCAGTCCTGTGGTGGCATGCCATGTGCCTTTTCCTGAGAATTGATAACTCGGAAGCTATCTGCCCCAGAGGGCAGCTGGGGTGCAGGAGCCTTCTGTGAGGGGACAGTGAGGCGGGGGCCAGAGGGAAATCCTGCCAGGCTTTCTGTCCGCAGTGGGACTTGGCAACTTGCTGTCCCTGGACACACCCAGGCTCCAACTCTCTAATCACCCTGATGGGCGTCGTTAAGGTCAAGGCTAGTTTGAGTTACATAATGTTTTAAGGCAGTTTTACTGTATACAGTTTAATACACCAAATACTAGCCATGTGTTCCCAAGAAGAGCAATTGCTGGCCTGCTAGAACGGGTCAGGAAAACGTGCTTGGACTTTAAGGACGAAGAGCCAGTTAAAGCCCCTAGAAAGATCCACCATTCAACCAGATATTACTTTAATGTTTGTAAGACCTGTATGACCCAAGAAAGGAAGGCTTTGTAAGAACTGTGGGATTTCAACCCAAGTAAGATGAGTTTTAGAGATGTGGGCACGGAGATAGGAAGATCTGAAATGCAAAATCCAATCAAGTTGTAAGCCCCGGTGAGATTTGCAGACTCTGGCAAGGAAAGTTCCTCTGTGAAGAAGGTGGGAAATGGGAATAATTGGAAGCCAGCATTGGGATCTCAGGACAAACCCCCTTTCGAAGTGATGGGTGGGCAGCTGTAGCCATATATCACTAACAGACATCCAGTCAGCATCCTGGCCAAAATCTCTGACCAAGCAGGCCCAGGCATGCTAAGGAGATAGCCCCAAATAGCACATGGAAGGAAATAACGGTTTTCTGAGCCCCTGGTGAGATGAAGCTCCCTGGTGGCTATGATAGGCCTCTTTGAATCTCTGGGGGGAAAGGGTGGTGATTGTCTTCCCTGGCAAAGAAGGCCTGTTCCAACCAGAAGATTTAGAGTTAAGTGTGGGGCATGCTTTTTGTGGCTTTAAGAAGGAATTTGTACATGTGTACATTTTATGAACTTGTAACATATGAGAGATTTTGGCCTGTTTAACGGACAATCTTTTAACTCCAACATAAAATGTGCAATTAGAGGGATGGATTTGGATTTAAGTTGAAACCTTACTAAGGGTTTCATGCAAACTGTATGCACAGTTCTGAAACCTTTATGAGAATTATGAGTTAACACTGTTCCCATAAGTTTAATTAATTAAAATTACTTAGTATTTAGGACCACCTGGCTGGCTTAGTCGGTGGAACGTACAACCCTTGATCTCAGGATTGTGGGTTTGAGCCCCACGTTGGGTGTAAAGACTACTTAAAAATAAAAAAAATCTTAAAAAAAAGAATTAGTATTTAACAAGATGACTTTTTCATTAGTTCAGACAACTGAAGAAGTTTTCAAGGAAATGGAGTATACTAAATTTATAAAAGAAGTTTAAAATGTTTGTAAATGGGTCTATAACCCCTCAAAAGTAATTATTTAAGTTTGGGGAATATAGGGTTGGTTAAATTTAGCAAATAAAAACACTAGATAAATTTGACTTTTAGATAATTCAAATTTAATTGGGCATCCTATCCTCTGTTTTATCTGGCAATCCTACCTGGGCTTATGAAAAGAACAAGAACTTTTATAAGCTGAACATAAAAGCATGACATTTTTTAAAATGTTTAATTATTTTTGAGAGACAGAGAGACAAAACATGAGCAGGGGAGGGGCAGAGAGAGAGGGAGACACAGAATCCAAAGCAGGCTCCAGGCTCTGAGCTGTCAGCACAGAGCCTGACACGGGGCTGGAACCCACGAACTGCGAGTTCATGACCTGAGCTGAAGTCGGATGCTCAACCGACTGAGCCACCCAGGTGCCCCAAGCATGACATTTAAAAAAAATTTTTTTTTAATGTTTTATTTATTTTTGAGAGAGAGAAAGAGAGACATCGTGAGCAGGGGAGGGGCAGAGAGAGAAGGAGACACAGAATCCAAAGCAGGCGCCAGGCTCCAGGCTCAGAGCTGTCAGCACAGAGCCTGATGCGGGGCGCGAACCCACGAACCGCGAGATCATGACCTGAGCCAAAGCCGGATGCTCAACCGACTGAGCCACCCAGGTGCCCCAAAGCATGACATTTCCTAAGGCAATGACAATCCTGTCAGGGTCCTGGAATAGTGTTTAGTTCCCAGTACCAAAAATAAGCTACCTGGGGGTGGCCGGCTGGCTCAGTCCATGGTGCATGTGACTCTTGATCTTGGGGTTTGTTGTTTCGAGTCCCACGGTGGGTGCCGAGATTACTTAAAAATAAAGTCTTGTAAAAAAGTAAGCTAATCTGTAGGATGAGAGTTGACTAATCTGTTTTTGAATTTTTAACTTTGATCATTTGAATATTGATTTGAAAAATAAAGTAAACCTCTGAAGAGTAGTTTCTGCATATAGAAACTGCCCTTAAGGACTTAAAAAAAAAATCACATAAACACTCTGAAGAGATTGACCCCATTCTGTAATTAGCACATTCGCTGCGTGGAATTGGAGTTAGAAAAAAAAAAAAAGTACCTGGATTCCCGAAAGAAAATTCTAAGCCTCAAATTTAACTGAAGCCAACTAGGTACAGGGGTTTCTGAGTGTTTTCTGTGTTTCACATCACTCAATACTCCTCTAAGCCCTTACTGTGCTTCCATTTTATAGATGAGCAGACTGGGATTTGCGTCCTAGGATACACAGCTCGCCCACTGGAGCTGGGGCATGAACCGAGCCACTGGGACTCCAGACCACCCTTCTCCCCCGCCAAACCAGGCACAGCAAAAACCTTAATAAGGAGCAAACATTGTAGGTGAGGAATGGGGAGGAGACCAAAGTAGGACTTTCACTTTTCACTGTAGACACTTGGGTATTGTTTGTTTGTTTGTTTGTTTGTTTACAAAAGCATGTACTTGTTTAGTACTTAAAAAGGAAAAAAAGTACTAAAAAACTTTTTATTTTTTTTAAAGCAGTTTAAACAATGTCTGTGGCAACATGTTTTCTGTCTTTGTGCAACTGAGCCAAGGAAGGGCAGCTTTCAACTGGCCCCATGAGTCATGGATAACATGGAGGGGTCAGAGTGACGAGGCTGTACCACAGGCCCCAGGAGAGCACAAACCCCATACTCCTCCATCCTGTGCTGGGAACTGGGAGTTTGAGACGGTTTCTTCCAAGGACCCGGAGTTCCCCTGGCTCAGTGTCCTCACAGAATGGTGGAGAAGCTGAGCTCTGGAGTCCATCAGAGCCCCTGGAAGGAAAGGCAGGCATTGGCCTGACCAATGACCTACTGCCACTTAGTGGCTATCGATGACGTTTCATGAGGCATGTACTTCCAACCACTAGTCTGTAAAATGCTTCTAGGAAAAAGGACAAAGAGAAAGATCATGAGACGGGAGGGGCGGAGGGGGGGGACCAGAAAACATTAAAAAATATTCAAAAATGGGGCTATAATAGCTCTTACATTGTAAGGCTGTGACTATCTTGTGAGTTTATAAATAAAGGCCAGACTCAGCAGTTTCTGACCCTTAGGAAGTACTCAGTTGGGGTGATATTCTGTCTTTAGAATAAATTGTGCAAAGAAGGGACTGTTGTCCCCATTTTACAGATGAGAATGTTGAGATTTAGAGATAATGAAGGTAGCCCCCAGCCTGTAAATTGACTGTAAAGGGACATTAAAGGCAGGAATTCAGGTGTTCAGGATTAATTCCCTTAGGCAGCCCTTTCTTGATGGAACAAAAGGGCCCATTAACGCCATACATCATCCGAACAATCGCAAACTCTGAGCTGATGGTGTTTGCAATTAATGGGTTCCATCTGCCAGGCTGGGACTAGAAGGAGGCCAATGAGGCACTGGTCTCAGGCAGGACATTTAAGTGGGTGACACACAACTCAGTAATCAAGATAAATCATATTCTATTGCAATATTTTCACTAATTAATGAATCTTGAGTAATCAAAACTAACGCAGAACATCCACGATGAACAAAGTATCAAATATTAAATGAAGACAGAACCCAACCCTCACTGTCACAATCCTGCCTCATTCACCTCCTCCTAATCCTGCCCCTGGGATCTGCAGATCTGGAAACCACTGTGGGCACACCCAGAGTGCAAAACCTGTTGATTTGGAGACTGACTCGGGAGAAGACAGCGCCCTCTTCTGGCTGATAGCGAGTACTGCTCCTCTCCTGGGGAGCCAAGTTCATCTTCTTCCCTCTCTAAAGCAGCATCTCAGGGCTAGAACAGTCTCTTCTGGCACCTCAGCGCTTTTCATCCTGACTTTTTGAGACATCTAAGGCTGCAGGAAGGCCACATGATGCTATTGGAGGTCCATCACCCCAGCCCTTCCCCCTGGCCACCACACTGCGTTGGATCCATTGACTTTCTCTCCTTACCACACGTGCAAACAAGCCCAAGAACTTCTCCCTCTTCTATGGCTGATTCTAAAGCTACCTGTTAGTGTAAAGTTGGCCTTTCCAGGCTGACCATGAGAGGGGACGGTGAGGAAACAGGACCAAGAGTTGGAAGGCTTCTCACAGCTGCTGACTGGTGGGTCTTGAGCAGGCTGCTTGCCTAACTGCTCAATTTCTTCTTCTTCTAAGGGTTTGGTACCAAGGTTTTTTTTTTTTCATTTTATTTAATTATGCTTTAATTTTTATTTATAAATAATTTCAAACATGCATAAAAGTTGCAAAAATAGTTTGAAAACTCATGTATACCCTTCACCCAGGTTCACCAATGAACATTTTTCATTAGTTTTTCATCACTTCATTACTAATGAAATTCAAATTCATTACTAATGAAATTTTTCATTGGTTTTTATACATATGGATTCTTTT
The DNA here is from genome assembly GCA_028646485.1 of Cryptoprocta ferox. Classification (NCBI taxonomy): domain Eukaryota; kingdom Metazoa; phylum Chordata; class Mammalia; order Carnivora; family Eupleridae; genus Cryptoprocta; species Cryptoprocta ferox. The sequence continues at coordinate 24,251,341 of CM053574.1, forward strand.
TCCTGAACTATTCAAGAGTAAGTTGGAGACATTAGAATCTTTTATCCTTAAATACTTCCAAGTGATTTCTTAAGGACAAGTAATTCATTTATATAACTGCAAGACAATTATCACATCAAAACCAGAAGGTTTAGCGATGATATGATATTATTACCTATTCTACAGGCCTTGTTCAAATTTTACCAGTTACTCTAATAATGTCCTTTACAGCAATTTTTTTTCTTTCTGGTGCAGGGTCCAATCCACGCTTATGCATCATACTTAGCAGTCCTGTGTCCTTGACCCCCTCTAATCTGACCTCTAAAGTTCCTAGGCCTTTGTCTTTTATATTCTTGACATTTTTGAAGTGTGCAAGCTCGTTATTTTGTTGGCTCTCCCTCAGTTTGGGTTGGTCTGGGACTCTCTCATGATTAGATTCAGGTGATGCATTCTGAGTGGGAATACTACTTAGGTGTTTCACAGAAGTTCTTAAATAAGCTTCTCCTGGTATTTACAGGGAAGCCGGGTGACTCAGACACAGGAAGTAGATTATGATTTAAAAGTTCTTAATAACAGTTGCTAACATTTATTTAGTGCTTGCTGTTGACACGCCTCTCTGTGTTTGTTGATTTGGGCACTATCCTCTCCTTGTACAGGGTGCTCATGTTGGATCACAATAATAAAATGATAATAGCAGTACGGGTATTGAGCTTTATTAGGTCCCATATCATCCATCTGCTTTTCATGTACAAGGTCCGTTAAGCCTCACTATCACCCAAGTACTACTATTATCTTCATTTTACACATGAGGAAACTAGCCTCAGAGAGGGTGTCGCTGGCACCAGGTCTCAGAGCTACCAAGCTGGGACTGTTTGATACCAGAGTATGAGTACTTAGTTTGTCCCCTACACCATTTCGTCTCTGGCGTATAGCAGTGACAAGGCCCTGCCAGTATTCCAGCTCAGAACACTGAGAACAATCCATGCCCCACCCCTAGACTCCCAGCAAGTGGGGATGTTTTCTCCCCCATCTTCTGAACCCCCCAGCTTCCCCCACATATAAGGAGCGTGAGAACTTGGGAGATACCCCATGCTGTGAGTAGGGGACCTCAGTAGGTTGTGTGGTGTTCTCCAGGGGAAGATGTCCCTTCTGAGTCATCACCCATTGGGAAATTATTTACAAATCCATTGAAAATTACATCAGTCCCAAAGACAGGACGAGAAGCACAGCTATGAGCAGATGTCAATCTTTAAAAAAAAATTTTTTTTTAATGTTTATTTATTTTTGAGAGAGACAGACAGAGTGTGAGTGGGGAGGAGCAGAGAGAGAGGGAGACACAGAATCCGAAGCAGGCTGCAGGCAGGCTCTGAGCTGTCAGCACAGAGCCTGACGTGGGACTTGAACTCACAAACCACAAGATCATGACCTGAGCTGAATTCGGACGCTTAACTGACTGAGCCACCCAGGCGCCCTGAGGAGGTGTCCATCTTTAACCAAACAGTAACTCGTGAATGATTCTTGATGCAGGAATCCTATTGCAGGATGAGATTTCTCCTCTACAGGCAAAGCCTGCTCCAAAGTCATCCAAGAACCAGATTTATGTGCCGGCCAGTGTCATTCATAACACACGACCTTAAGAAGTCAGCCCTGGAGATTTGTTGGCATGAGTAAGTCCTAGCCTGGGACCAGGGATCATTTTGCATCATGGGTGTTTTAGGAGATTTGTTATTCACTCATTTGACAGTTATCTTACTAAGGTGGAGGGAGATACAGAGATGAAAAAAGCAGCTCTTGCCCCTAGGGACTCAAAATTAGATAGTTAAATGGACTTGCCTTTGGTTTCAGTTTTCTATGCCTCTGAGCCTTCATTCTGTATCCAATGGCCAAAAACCCATTAGGAATATGAATAACCAATGTAAATCTTGGATTCAAACCTCTTTGAGCCCCATCAGCCACCTTTTATCTGACCATTATGACCTCTATGACTGCAGAGTTGGGAAGGGTGACCAACTCTCCCAGTTTGCCCAAACCTGAGGGGGGCTTTCGGTGCAAAAACAGAGAAAGTCCTGAGCAAACTGGGATGAATTCATTACCGTAGTTTAGCTGGGAACAAGGGCAGCAGGAAGAATGGGCAAGAGGGAGAGTAATAATAATAGTCAACACTTATTTTGTTTAAGAATTTAGTTGGGGCGCCTGGGTGGCTCAGTCGGTTGAGCGTCCGACTTTGACTCAGGTCATGATCTCATGGTTCGTGGATTGGAGCCCTGCATCGGACTCTGTGCTGACAGCTCAGAGCCTGGAGCCTGCTTCGGATTCTGTGTCTCCCTCTCTCTCTGCCCCTCCCCTGCTTGTGCTCTGTCTCTCTCTGTCTTTCAGAAATAAATAAATGTAAAAAAAATTTTTTTTAAAGAATTTAGTAATGGTTAGGGGCGCCTTGGTGGCTCAGTTGGTTAAGCATCCGACTTCAGCTCAGGTCGTGAACTCCCGGTTCATGAATTTGAGCCCACATCAGGCTCTGAGGAGCCTGCTTCAGATTCTTTGTCTCCCTCTCTCTCTCTGCCCCCCCCTTGCTCTCTCTCTCTCTCTAAAAATAAACATTTAAAAAATTTTATAAAAAGAATTCAGTAATGGTTAGAATAAATTTATGAAGTAAAACTAAGTACTATATTACCCCTATTTTATAGAGGTGTAAACTGGGACCCAGAGATAGTAAGCAACTTGTCAGAAGTGTATACTTGGTAAATGGAAGAGTCAGGTCTGCCAGAGAGCAAATCCTGTGTTCCCAGCCATCACTCTGCACTGCCTCAGAGGTCTCATGTGTAAACGTGGTGCACATGAAGTCTCGAACGATATTTGAAATGAATTCTCAGAGCCTGGAAGAGACTCCTCTGGAAGCAGTAGTCATTGGAAGTCATGTTTCCACGGAGACCCAATCATATCCAGCCAGACTGCATTTACATGTAGCCGTAACAGTGAAGAGCTGCCATCACTCAAATGTGGTGGATTTCTTAAGAAAATGACACTCAGTCTCAATTTCCTGAGCGTCCACCAATGCCCGTTCTATTATTCAAGACTTTGGTGGAGTCCGCATGCCAGCCTGCAAAACATAAGTCATGCACAAGTTCTCGAAGGTGTTCATTGAGTACTGTGGTTAAGAGCACAGATTCAGACACATGTCTGTCTGTACTCCATCACTCACTGGCTACATGAGCTTGGACAAGTTACCTAACCTCGAGCCCAATTTCCTTGTCTGTTAAATGGTGGAAGTCATAATATCCACACTGCACAGCTGTTGTAAAGATGAAAACAAATGGGATAGTGCATGAAAAGCATAATGCCCAGGACAGAGTAGGAAATGAAGATGTGTACTCTACCTGCTAATTAACATCTGCTTGTCCTATGTTTTTAAATGAGAACAATCCACGTGAGAACTGACACAAAGGAGCAGATGACAGTCTGTTCCCCATAACTGTGTTCTCCCCTTTGCTTTGTCTGCCCCACACCTCTCTACTTCCTCCCATTGTTCTTTCCACTTCTGGCTCTGTGGCCTGTTTCCAGCCACTTGTGTGCCACTGGGAAGAGATGACCAAACTTGGTACTTCCTGCTCCAGGTCCCATGGGGGTACCCAGTACCTCCAGTCCCTAGAACCCCAACTGGCACATCAGGAACCACTGCCTGAAAGGTGACCAAACTATAACCCATCCACATGGATGTGTGATCTGGCCCCCCCGAATGACCTCACAGCTCAGAAAGGAGACAAGATAAGAACAAATGAAGAAGCCTTATCCTTTTGATAAATTAGATTAGGGGGCATCGTAATGTAGATGGCATAATGTGACATACATCTTTGAAAGTGTCATTAAGATGTTCATACCTAAGTGGGTACCTGGAGAGATGCTTAAGGGTCCCAGGAGAGACACCAGGGACAGCTAAGAGGGACAGGTCTCAGTATAGTGTCATGAATGATGTAGACGCTGAAATGAAACCTGTGAGGACCTTAAGGAATATGTGTTTTCTTAGCAAGAACTATGTACACAAACACACACACACACACACACACACACACAACACACACGTGTTAGTAGCCCTTCGCCATTGATTCTTGGTTCACACTGGGGGCTTCATGATCTCTGTTCCCCAACTGACCTTTGACTATTCAAAGACGGTTTCTAGGCCCCTCTCACAACTGGGCAAGCCCAGTAAATACTTGGTGTATGAACAGCACTGATGCTGATGGCTGATATTATGCACACTTCCTCTGTGCCAGGTGCAACGGCTAACCCGTAAACACATTATTCAGCTTGATCTTGTCTGCAACCGTATGGTACCATCATCAATCGTTCATCATCACCTCCTACGTATAGATGAAGAAACTCAGGTTTACATACACAGATAGCTAGTAAGTGGCAGAGCTGGACCTGAACCCACCATCTTCACCTGAGAGCTGTTCGAGTGACTCAGACACTTGGAGCTGGTGTTTGCTCATCTGCACTGCTATCTGCACTTTGTGCCAGCCCTGCCATTAGTCCCAATTTGGTACCTGCATCCCCAGGGTCCTTGGGGTGCTACAGTCTCCCTTAACCTCAGTCAATGTGGTTTAGGTGAGGTAGGAAAGGATTTCTTAAACAGGACATAAAAAGCACTAAACACAAAGGATAATTTGACTAAATTAATGTTTGTGCAAAAGCACTAAAGAAAGTAAAAGGATAAGCCACAAACTGAGAGAAGATCTTTGCAGGACACATAACTACAAACCATTAAGACACAGACAATTAGAAAGATGAGGAAATGACACAGGCAGATATTTCACAGACACGGAAACACGATGGCAAATAAGTATATGAACAGTTGCTCAAGCCCATTAAAGATAGACGTGGAGATTAAGATCACAATGAGATACCCCTCCAGACCTACTAGATTAGAAGCAGTCTGTCTGATGGTTCCAAGCGTTGGCAAGACCCTGAAGATATTCGCCTACATTGTCCTTCTAAAGGTTTAGTTTTGCTTCTTATATTAAAGTCTTTAATCTATCTTGAATTAATTTGGAGAGGGGTGGGCTGTTAAATTCCATGTTTTTCTATGTGAATAATCAATTGTCCTAGCATTTTTACTGAATTGTCCCTCCTTTCCCCAGTGATCTGAAATGTCACCTCCCTCATAAGCCAAATTTCCCTATGTGCATGGATCTGTTTCTGTGATTTTTTTTTTTTTTTAAGTAGGCTTCATGCCCAGCACAGAGCCCAACGCCAGGCTGTGAGATAAGACCTGAGCCAAGATCAAGAGTCAGACACTTAACCAACCAAGACATGGAGGCATCTCGGTTTCTGTGATTTTTATACTGTTTCATTAGTGTTTTTAATCCATCCCTACATGAATACAGTCATAATAACCATACTTTTATAACAAGGCTTGACATCTAATTTTTCTTCGTTGAGAAGATTTTTATTTTTCTTGCACCTTTGCTCTTTCATATGAATCTTAGAATCAGCTCAGCATCTTCCTTGAAAAGTCCTGTTGAGATTTTGTTGGAACCATTTCTGATTTTGAAGGAAGCATTTCTAACTTTTCATTATTGAGAGTGATAATTGCTGTAGGGTTTTGGTTTTGGTGGCTGCCTTTTAACCTGATCAAGGAAGTTCTCTTCCTAGTTTACTACGAGTTATTACCAAGAGATACTGCTGATTTTAAAAATTTGCAACCACTGGGATGATCTTATAGTTCCCCTTTAATATATTGATGTGGTTAACTACAGGAATAGATTTCCTAATGTTAAATTATCCTGGCATTCCTGGAATAAACCTGTCTTGGTAATGATATGTTGCTGGACTCAATTTACTAATATTTTACTTAGGATTTTTACTTTTATGTTTTTGAGTGATTTAGGAGTAATACTGGTCTGATCTTGTTTGGTATAATAGAGTGAGTCGGGATGTGTTCTCTCTTTTTCTATTTTCTATTCCCAGAAGGGCTTATGATATATTTTTTGAAAGTTTAGACTTGATTCCAGAATCATCAGGCTTTATGTTTTCCTTTCACTAAATATTGCACCAAATTCTCTAATAATTATAAGATTCACATTTTGTATAGTTGACAACTGATATAATTTGCTGGTGAATCAAACTTGTTATCATTATGTAGTGATACTTTCCATCCTTAATGATTTTTGTTAGTCTGTTATCTAATATTAACACAGCTACACCAGCTTTCTTTTGGATACTACTTGTGAGGTATATCATTTTCCACACGTTTACTTTTAACCTTCCCAAATTCCTTGGGAATTTATGTTATGCTTCCTAAAAATCCTCTTGGATTTTTGCAACATCCAAGTTGACAATTGCTGACTTTTAACTGATGAGTTTCGTTAATTTACTATGATTATTAGTTAATCTGGACTTATTTTTTATTACCTTTTTGGGGGGGAGGAGTCTCACTTTTTCTACAATTCCTTGGGTTGATTGGCATTTTTTTATTGGTTTATGTAATTCCCCCCCTTCTACTGGTTTGAAAGTTATACATGTTATTTATATTACTTTAGTGAATACCATTGACATTGTACCGTATATAATTAACAAAAGCCAAAGTTACTATCTTAATTCCCTTCCCACACAAATGCAAAGGCACTGGAACACTTTATTTTGTTACCACCTCATTCCTAATTTTTTATTGTCTCTTATTTTAGTTCTGACCTTGTTTAAACCTACAGATTATGGAAGAGTCTGGGTGACTCAGTTGATTGAGTGTCCGGCTCTTGATTTCAGCTCAGGTCATGATCTCAGGGTCATGGGATTGAGCCCCATGTGGGGCTCTGTCCCGAGTGTTCTGCCTGCTTGGGATTCTCTCTCTCTCTCTCTCTCTCCCTCCCTCTGCCTCTCTCCCTTGCTCTCTCTTTCTCTCTCTAAAACATAAGAAAAAAATAAGAAAAAAAAACCCCTATGGATGATGTATTATTATTGTCATCGCTATTGTTTTGTACTGACAATTTTGTTTAGATTCACTCTATTTACCAATTTCTTCACTCAGTATGCCTTCTTTCATTTCAGTTCTTAATGGGGTCATTTTTTTTCTTCTTTCTGAGGCATATCTTAGAAGTTCAGTTAGTCAAGTCTTCCAGTTGTAAATTCACTTTATCTGTATTTAACCCTCATCCTGAAAGGCTAAGGATCCAATTCTCAGGTCTTTGGAGATATTATTCAACATCTTTTAACTTCCTACATTGCCATTCAGAAATTTTCTGGTGATATAATTCCTTCTTTGGGGAATGGCTGTCTTTTTTATCTCTAGCTGCTTTTAAGATCTTTGATTTGTTTTTACTTTTATTTATATTTATTTTTTAAGGATTTTATTTTTTTAATGTTCATTTATTCTGAGAGAGAGAGAGAGAGAGAGAGAAATGCAAGTTGGGGAGGGACAGAGAGAAAAGGAGAGAAAGAATCCCAAGCAGCTCCATGCTCCAGCATGGAGCCCAATGCAAGGCTCGGTCTCATGACTGTGAGATCATGGCCTGAGCTGAAATAAAAAATCCAAATAAAAATCCAGATGCTTAACCAACCCTTAATTTTGGCTTAGGTCATGATCTCAGGTTTGTGGGTTTGAGCCCCACGTCGGGCTCTGTGCTGACAGTGCCGACTGACAGTGTGGAGCCAGCTTGGGATTCTCTCTCCTTTCTCTCTGCTCCTCCTCTGCTCTCATGCACGCACATGTGCACACATTCTCTCTCAAAATGGATGAGTAAATTATTTTTAATGTTTATTTATTTTTGAGAGAGAGAGACAGAGCATGAGCAGGGGAGGGGCAGAGAGAGAAGGACACACAGAATCCGAAGCAGACTCCAGGCTCTGGGCTGTCAGCACAGAGCCCGATGCGGGGCTCGAACTCACAAACGGTGAGATCGTGACCTGAGCCAAAGTCGGATGCTTAACCAGCTGAACCATCCAGGCGCCCCAATAAATTATTTTTAAAAAGATTTTATTTTTAAGTAATCTCTTCACCCATCATTGGGCTCGAACTCACAACCCTGAGACCAAGAGTCACATGTTCCACCCACCGAGTCAGCCAGGTGCCCCTTCTTTGTTTTTAGTATCCTGCAGTTTCACTACAATGTCTCTTGGTGTAGATTTCCTATTATTTATCCTGCTTAGGATATGTTATGCTTCCTAAAACTGTGGATTCATGTCTTTTTTCTGCTCTGGAAATGCTCACCCTTTACCACCTCAAATATGGCTTCTCCTTTCTTCTCTCTTTTGATGCTGTTTAAACGGATTCTAGATCTGCTCAGTCTATTCTGCATACTTTGTTATATCTTGTTTTCACATTTTTTCATGTCGTATCACTCTGTTGCCTTCTGATTCATTTCTTCAGATAGGTCTTCCAAATCACCATATTTGATTAATCATGATCCATGGGAATCCTAAGCAACTTGCTCTTTGGTAAGTACACTGTCCCTGAAGCTCTGGGAACAATTCCATGAAGCATGTCGAATGCAACTCTTGTAATCTGAATGTTGAGGTGGCCGACATCTTGGAGGAAGATGCTTGAGTCCAAGCCAGGGAGATTGTCCCTAACTCTGGATGGATTCCAGCAGCCTGTTAAGGATTCCAGCACCTCTATTAAGAGGCAGATTTTACCAGCTAGTCACCAGTGGCCTCAGAGATGTTCCTCTGTCACATCTCTGAAGCTTTTTGTCTATGACCCATTCTTAAAACCCAGGACTGGCCCAACTCAACCAGGTTCTACCAGTCTGGAGGGTTTGGAAGGAGGGAGGTTGCCTTTGTGGTTGAGTTAAATACCAAGAAAATCCTGCTGGGCACTGGTCCCACCTAGGTCTGGAGCAAGAGGCAGACAAGGAAGCCTTCATTCAGGGCAGCAGAAGATACCACTCCCCACCCCCACCCCCACAGTGCTCTCAGCACATAGTAAGTGCTCAATAAGATTTTATTATATGAATGAATAAACACTTTGATGGAAGAAGTCCATAGGGCAGCGTGAGCCCAAAGGAGAGTTATAGGAAGGCTTGCTGGGGGAAGTGACATTTAAACTGAGGCACAGAAAAAAAAAAAAATTGAGGCATAGACAAGAGGAAGTAGTCAAGCCAAGAAGAAAAGGAAGAGTTCCTGGTGGAGGGAACAGCCCATTCAAACGTCAAAGTGGTAGAATTCAGCCTGGGTACCCTCCGAATACTGGATGAGGCTGGAGGGGTAAACTGAGGCCAGATGCTCAAAAACCCAGGCTTTGTGGCAGATAAGCTAGTCAGACAACACCACCATTTGAATTTAATGGGTGATAATTTTTATGCTCCCCTGCTAATTTTGTTGTTTTGCCTAATTAGGTTTAACTGTCCTTAAAAAGAAGAAATGACCATAGTGGGGCTTTAACCAGCAGTGGCTGAAAGCCTTTCCAAGACTGCTGTTTTGTGTCCGCCCCCACCTCCCAAGCCCCAGCTTTGGAACCGGGTGCAGGGTTTGAATTCCCAATTCTGTCCCTTATGGGCTGAACCCATGGGCAAGCGCCTCACCTTTCTTCTGAGAAATGAAGCCAATCACAATGCCTACCGTATAGTATTACATGAGACAGCATGTGTAAAGCAGGGCTGCTTGGCTTGCCTGTGAGCCTGTGCCTGTCCTTCTAAGCCCTTTGGGAGCCGAGATCCAGCCAGAGTCGCTTTGGCGCCACGTGCCCGGCAGCACCTGGCACATAGTAGCTGCTCAGTAAATCTAACAACGCCTCGACGAACTCTGGCGGTGCCTTGTGGAACTGAGGCTCCTTGGGTGCCAATCCCTAGCCCTTGCCTTAAGCAAGCTCTTTAGGGGCAGGGCGGCCGGGTTCTACCCTCGGCACCTGGCGCGGCGCGCGGAACGCAATAGACAGGGGTCCTCGGGCCTGGGCTCTTGCGTACTTGGAGACAGGTTGCCGAAGGCGTGTTGTGGAAGCCACTGACTTGCCCCTCCGGGTTTAACGCTCCGAGCTGGAGCGCAGAGGTGCTGAAAGTACACCGTGTGAAAGACACGGCCGCGCGGGGCTGCTCCTGGGGCCGAGGCGGGCGTAGCCGGCTTTTTTGTCGGCTGACTCAGGCCGGCGCGGCGCGCCTTTAAGGCGTCCAGGGGAGCCGGGCGCGGGGAACCGAGCGGCGCGGGCGCGAGCGCAGCTGCCGGACGCGAGCGCGGCTGTGGGGGACACGGACTGGCCTCTGGATCCCGCGGCACTATCCTGGCGCCTGGGGTCAGGTCAGGTGAGCGCCGGCGGGCCGGGCGGGGGGTGCGCACCTGAGCGGGGCGGGGGGGGGGGGCGTCCGGGGGCTCCCCCGGCCCCGTGACCTGCCCCCTCCACTTCTCGAGGCTAGGCTGCCTGGCCGCCCGGCAAGCGGCGCACGGGGCGAAATGGGTCGGGGACCCGCACCTCTGTGTCTCCTCGGTTCCCCCGCTCCGGCATTAGCCCCTGCACGCTCCCCTCCAGTGCCGGGGTAGGTTTGGCATTCCCCGAATCCCAGATGCTCCCACTTTCTGGGCTGCCTGCCGCCCTAAGCCCAGGGACAAGGTGGCTCCGGCACCAGTCCTGCTGCATCCCTCCGGGTGTCTGGATGGTTTGGAGGCTCCTGCACCCCCGTTCCTCTCACTTCCTGAGGAAAGGCTGCAGCTCGCGCTCCCAGCTAATGGCACCAACCCCCGTCCCGCCCCCGGATATCTGAGCCCCTCCGGCCCTCCCCGAGCCAATACCCCCAGCCCCCGGCCCCATACTCTCCCTCCCGGCAACCCGTGAGTCATGATGCTGGTCCAGCCACCCCAACAGCCCGTTGCCGCCCGGCAAACCCCAGCAGCCCCCGCCTACACTTTCACGGGCTTTACGGCAGCTTTGGAAATTCGGATTGTGTAACGCTGGCTGCAGGGCAGAGCACTTGCAGACGAGTGGAGGAGGCCAAGTTGACAAGAGTGAGATAGGGAGGGAGGAAGAGGGTGCCAGAGAGTCTAGAGGCTGTGCATCCAGGGATGTGTTCCTTGAGCCCTGTTTGTGCTCCATGGCTTGGTTGATTAAGAAGAAGTTTCAGGCCCGCATTTGCCTCACCTCTCACCGGCTCAGAAAACCCTAATGGCTAGTCCTACCTGGCTGGGAGTCACGTTATTCTAAGTAATAGCTGACACAGAATAAGCACTAGCTGCCAGACCCTGTGCTAAGTGCCTTTAGAGGATTACCTGCGTTACTTCTCCCAACAGCTCCGAGAGGTAGGTACCAACGTTATGCCCATTTCTCAGAGGAAGAATGTGCCCCCTTCCCAGGGCACAGTGAATCTGACCTCAAAGCCCCCATTCTGAACCACCAGACTCATTTTTACCCACTTGTAACTAATACATTCTTATCAACATTTTTATAATATAGGACGTTAGAAATAAGAGAAATTAATAACCTATGTTCTTAGCGCCAATTTATTTTTCTAAAAGTGGTTTCTCAGACCAACGAGGGGTCCTGGGTGTCCTCCTCAAGGAGACTGAGGCCCAGAGAGAAGGGACCTGCTGGAGGCCACACAGCTAAGAAGTACCAGGGCTGGGGTGCTAACCATGTCCTGGGATGGTGTCAGTCATTACTTCCTGGGCTCCCAGTACTGCCCCAGCCCATCAGCTGAGGCCCCTGGAGATTCTGTTCCCTCACCTCTTTGTATCCTGATCCCCACCCCCCTTGCCCCCTGCCTCCTGTGCTATAACCCAGGCAGGTGACCTGCTGCCTTTGCTTAGGCTGTTCCCTCCTCTGGGAATGCCCTCCCTGGAATCTCTGAAGTCTAAATCTTACCTTAGCTCCAGCACAGGGGTCTTCTCCAGGAACACACCTCTGATCCCCCCCTCCCCCCCGCTGCCCCCAACTGAAAGTGATTCCTTTCTCCCCTGGGATCTTATAACTGGGATCCCACTGCCTTCTACCCTCATGATGGCATTTGGAAAGTTCTGTCTGCATGTGTCTGCCTATGCTCTCTGGGGCGGCTATGCGGGAGGGGTCAGAAGTGTTCCTCAAGACCCTTTTCCCCATCTGCCTGGTGAAGCCCCAGGATAAAAGGAGAGAGGGAGGGAGGGAGAGAGAGGTCTCAGGGGGTATGGCATGGTTTCCAAAGTAAGGATAGACTCAGAATTTCTGAACCCTGCAATCCCAAACTCCCTTCATGGAGCTACAGCCCGATCACAGGGAGAACGGCTCAGCATTGTACCCAACATTATAATTACAGGTTTGTTTTTGTTCATGACCCAGAGGATTCCCTCCAGAGAATCAGAGAGACTTGGGTCCGAATCCCACTGCTACCCCTGCTACCTGTGTGGCCATGGGCCTATTACCTAACCTCTCTGAGTCTTAACTTCTGGTAATGGCACCGGCTTCAGAAGGCAATGGTAAGATTTAGGTAAAGCACAAGGCAGCATGTGGTAACCCATCAGTAAGCACCAGCTATTATGAAGAGTGAGGAGGTGCTGGCTACCACTTTGAATTACTGGAAATATATTCAATCATTGCTGAGTGGCTCATATGGACTCTGCTTAGAGGTGGGCCAGAAGAGTCCCAGCCAAGAAGAGGTATGCATTTTTTTTTTAAAGATTTTAATTTTTAAGTAATCTCTACACCCAGTGTGGGGCTTGAACCCACAACCCCAGGATCAAGAGTCACATACTCCACTGACTGAGCCAGCCAGGCGCCCTGAGATAAGCATTTTGTGTGTGTGCTCAGAAAGGCCTGTGAAGCTTTCTTCGACTCTATGCCATCCATTGCCTTGGCAAAAAGAATTGCCTTTTCTGTTTTTTAGCTTTAAAAATCTATGAGCTTTGAGTTCTGTGAAGCTGCACATATCTAGAGTGAATGAATGTATGAATACAGTTCATGCAGTTGTAAGTAATTGGGAAACTACTGATAGGAGGATAAAATGCTTGTTTTTAGAGGTGACATGGGTTTGCACTGTGTGTTGGTTCAGGCTTATCTTAGGGGCAAAAGGTTTGAATCAAACCTTTGGATTTGGAGGGAAGGAAAATAGGAGTGAGTGTTTTTTCCTAGTAAGCTTGTAAGCAGCTCAGAGTAGAAATCAGCTTCCCTACCCGTCATATTCTTTACCAGTGCCTGGTTGTGTCAGTGACTAGGTCAGTTTTTACAGTGATGAGTGTTCAAAAGAAAAAGGGCCAGGAATGTCTCCCTCAAAGCTAAGTGTTTGGAATATTCTGGAAAGCCAGCTCTGCAGGTTGAAAAAAAATTAATTTTAAATTTCTTCTAATTTGATTATTGGGATAAATTAGGATCACATTCGATAATTTCAAGAGTGTTGCATTTCAATATTTTAAGGCATACATTTTTGTAAATTTTCATGGTTCTGTGGCATTTAACAGACTATAGGACTTTCTGTGACCCTGTAGGGACATAAATACTTTTTGTACTGTCAACATGGTGGCTATCAAATTCAAATTAAATAAATTTAAAAATTCTCTTCTTAAGTCACACTAGCCATGTTTCAAGTGCTGAATAGCAACTGTATTAGGTAGAGTAGATGGAGAACATGTCCATCTTCCCTGAAAGTTTTATGGGATGGCACTGTTTAGATCAAAAAGGTCATTGGCAAACAGGGTTAAGTTCCATTCTTTCTAGCAAGTTGTCTATAGACCAAGAAATGGAATATGCCGAGGATATTTCATTGCCAAGAATTAGGATGTTACTTAAATCCCCTTAGCCTCATTTTCGCTTTCTGGTTCACTGGCTTTTAACACTGCTGGATTCAAAGGATTGGGGAGAAGATGGAATCAAATGAAATGTCTTCTAGCACTGTTTCTCCATCCTGGATGCATGTGAGAGTGGCCTAGGGAATTTTAAATGTTTTTACTTTATTTTATTTTGAGAGTGAGCGAGCGCTCATGCACACAGGAGCAAGGGAGGGGCAAAGAGAGAGAGGAAGAGAGAGAAAATCCCAATTAGCCTGAAGCAGGACTTGATCTCACAACCATGAGATCATAACCTGAGCTGAAATCAAGAGTGGGATGCTTAGCCACCCAGGCACTGTGGCCTAGGGAATTTTTTTTAAATGCCCATGTCCGGTCTCTGCCCCAGGCCAAATGAATCTGAATCACTGGGGGTGTTTTCCCAGAAGCTATATTTTTAAAATGTTCCCTGAGGGGAGTCTGTGCACCCAGGGTTGAGAAAAGCTGCCTTCAAGACTGTGAACTTAAAAGAAAAAAATCCCTGAGGACTGGAAGACACTGTTTCAAGGCAGATATAGTGCGTGGCTGAGAATGTTCCTTGTTGATTTACTTCAGCAATAAATCCACGGTTGGAGGTCAGTGGGTTCACTTCCTCCAGAAGGGCTCTCAGTTGAAGACAGCTTTGCCCCCAAGGGTGCATTTGGCAGCGTCTGGAGACATTTTTGCTTGTCACTACTCAGGGGTGGCATTGAGTGAGTAAAGGTCCCAGATTCTGCTAAACATCCTACGATACATAGGACAGCCTCCCACAACACAGAACCAGCTGGCCCAAAATGTCAGTTGTGCCACAGCTGAGAAACCCTGATCTAGACACAATTTTTGCAAACCAAAGTCCTGTCTGACCTTGGATGTAGTTGTCTCTTAAAAGAAGGTCAAGATATTTTCCTAAACTGGGCCCTCGGAAACCCTCGGGATCATATTCCAGGCTTTCTGATCCCAGAAGCCATGTAGGGTGTCACGGCCTGTAGTTGGATGCGTTTGGGGCTGCACCAAGGAAACTGCTGATTCAGGGGCACAGGGCATTCTGCGGAGGGATGAAGTGAGGAGAGGTTCTTAACACTGCTGCGGGTTGGAATCCTCTTCTTTTGGGGAAGTAATTATCTAAAGTAATAGCAGCCTTTGCCTTGGGCTGTTTTCCAGAAGCTGTGGCTCTGTGGCTGTTGGCATTGGATGTTTGCCTTGTGATATACCCCAAACAAGATTCAAGCCTTGTCTGTGATGAAATTTGGGAACAGAGCAATGAGCTGGACTCTGGGAGCATAAAGACAGCAGCACAGACATGCCCACTGACTCCAGCATCCGAGCAGCCCCAGCAGGCACGGCGGCACTGAAGGGGATGGAGGTGTGGCAGGGCTGCCTCCCCAGGCTTGGGAGGGCAGGCAAGGTCTTCCCCCACAGCTGTACAGAGTGAGCACTTGGTATCTGCCAGTCACTGCTTGGGGCAGTCTCTGAGCATCCTCTCATGTCCTTTCACAGAGGCTGTAAGAGGTTAGGTGACTTGCCAAGGTCACGCAGCTGGTCAGTAGCAGAGCAGAGATTTGAACCCAGGCTGTCGAACTGCAGAACTGAATTCTCCGAGGAGCGTTTACAGACTGGCGCTGTGCTTCCCAGCCAAGACTTGTAGGACGAGCTGGAGCCGCCAGGCAGGAGGGAGAAAAGGCATGTGGGGGAGAGGGTTATCATGTGTGCCAAAGCTGCAGAGGTGTGAAAGAGCATGTCAGGGATTACAGCTCATTCAGAGAAAGAGGGTGTGTGGGATAGGAGAGAATGACACTTGTAAATCATGCCAAGGGCCACCTTGAGCCATTGGTGGAGTGGGTTGGAGACAGAGAAGGAGCTGTGTGACATTGGACTGCTTGCTTAACCTCCCTGAGTCCCAGCCTCCCATCTGGGAAAGGCCTCTAAAACTCAGCACTGTGAAGACTGTCCATTTTGTTGGTGACCATGAGGAACAGAGTGAGAGTGGCCTGTGGTGGCAGTGGTGGACAGCCCTGTTGATTTATGACCTCCTGGCTTATCGTTATTTACTAAGTCCTCACCTCGGGCAAGGCAGTGTGTCCTGAAGTGCCGTGGCAAGGTGCAGAGATGTAGTAAGACTTGTGTGGTAGACTTGCAACCTAGTGGAGGGCATGCCAAGTGTTCTCACGGGTACTGTGATTGAAGGTGCGCATCCCCAGGCCGCAAGAGACAAGTATTCCACAAAATAACTGAGGCAAGGAAGTTCCTAATGACTGGGGGGCTGAAGGAAGGTCACTTGAAGAGCTAACTCCTAGCTCTACCAGAAAGGTTCATGAAGGAAAGGATCGGGGTAAGTCACTGGGAAGTCTCTCAGACTTGGGGGAAATAGAGAATAATAAAAAACCAGTTCAGGTGCAGTCATCCAGAGGGTCAGCATCTCTGGTATCTCATTCCCTGCAGTTTCCAGATTATAGAGGGGAAGCAGAAGTCATCAGAGTAGGAAAATATTCAGTAACGAACTAGCCACATACAAACTGAGCCCCCACTCCATCACCCCCTCCCTCTGTTTTCAGGCCTGGTGTCCAGCCAGGCTCCGGGAGCATCCACATCTTGGTCATCTGTCTCTCCCAGCTCGTAGGATGTTTTGCAAATACGTACAGGACAAACATTGAAATTGTAACTCTTGTGAGAGAGGCAGGACTTTATGAAATAAAAGCGAACGAGCAATGTTGGAAAACTGCTGGAATGACATGTCAAGACAGGAATAGATGAGAATCTGGCAGTGTGAGACCTGATGACAAAAAGGCGAAAGAGGCTTGAAAATCAAAGAATTAACCCCTTGAGAGAGCAATTGGGAATGTTTGCAGAAATGTCCTTTTTGTGATAGCACTGATCACCAAATGTTAACTGGAAGGATTCATCAGGCTCTAAATCAATCCACGTGAGATTTATTCCTTGTTCTAAGAATTAGCACAGGATTGCAGTTATGACCTAATTTTGTTTAATATTTACTATTGCTTTTAAAATACATTTGATTTTGTTTTTTTTCATGTGGATTAAGTTCTAAACAGAACTGTTTTTCTCTTAACTGTGAACTTTCCTGTGTGGTTTCCACACGTCCCTTTTTCTGATGCTAATTCTCCTGGGTTGCAGAGATGTCCTTTGGGAGGAGATTCTGGCTAGAAAGAAGGTGGAGGACCAGCTCACAAAGGGCCCTGAATGCTGGGCCTCTGCTGGGAGCCAGAAATCTTGTCCTGATTTAAAAAAAAAAAAACAAAAAAACTCCTGGCTGTTGATAACAGGGCTCCTTTTTGTGGAACTCTGACTTTGTTCCTGCAGTTACAAAATGCTGTAGACCAACGTCATCTCCTTTAGAAATGACAAAACCCCCTTTAATCTCCATGCTTTTCCTTTTATTTCGAAGCACAGATTCGGCAATGGGAGAATGTTGTTTGGGGGTGCTTAGGTTCTATTTTAGGCCCTCTGCTATTGCATACCCATATAGAAGGCTATTTTAATTCTTTTTCAGTCATGTGGAAGATAGTCACTTAAGCGGTGCTCTTTCTAGCACTTTACCTTTGAGAGGTGACCTCGCCTGATGTAAGATAAGTGCTGGAATAAAAATTTGTTCTGGGCTCCCTGAGAGCCTGGAGACTTTGGGGTCTTTGGAGATCAAAGGTCAGGTGACTTTGGCTTTTCTTTTATTAAGACTGGCTTGTATTTCTGTAGGGTTTTCTTGTTTTGGGAAAAAATTTTTTTAAATGTTTATTCATTTTTGAGACACTGAGCATGAGTGGAGGAGGGGCAGAGAGAGAGCGAGCGAGCGCGGTAGACACAGAATTTGAAGCAAGCTCCAGGCTTTGAGCTGTCACCACAAAGCTCCACGCAGGGCTCAAACCCACAACCATGAGATCATGACCTGAGCCAAAGTCAGATGCTTAACTGACTGAGCTACCCAGGCACCCCTGGGTTTTCTTGTTTTAAACATGATTTTAGGCAGGCAGGTATTTCAGACTATCACCATAGCCTACATCTTAACCCTAGAGGCTGATGTTTTGAAGGTGCTAGGCTAGGTCAGGGCTCATGTTGCATATTTTATTGCTTGTTTCTTGACTAATACAATTTTTTAGAAGATAGCTGCAAGATGCATAAGCTACTTCCCTTCCAGCAGAGCTCCTGATTGAACTGCATGACTTTCCCCCCACTGGCTGTGCCCCTTCTCCTAGCAGTCGGGTAGCAGGATTATCTGGTCTTCTGATTGATTCCCTGCCCACGGGACCAGCTAGGCTAGGCTGAATTTCCTTACCCACAGAGCTGCCTCAGGTGGTAGAAGCAGGGGAGGGAGCTGTGGGCTTGGCTGGTTCTGTACCCAAAACCCCCAGGGAGACCCAGTTGCTAGCATTTTGGAACCAAGTGAGACAGAGTTATCCTCTGATCAGTACCTCTCCCAGAGCCACCAAGGAGATAAGCATTTCTGGCTTATGCACATATATAGTTCCAGAATGGAAATCCTTATCTTTTGTCTTAGAACGCTGGACTTTGATCAATGAGGACTGAAGTTCTGTCAAACTGACTTAACCTTTGGATAGTCACACAAGGCAGGAGCTCTCCCAGTCTGTGTTATCTTAGTAGGCAGCCTGTGTAGCTTGTGGAGAGAGAGATGTGCAGGCTAACGGCCTTCATATTAGTAGATATTTCTTCCCTTACCGTGTGAAACAATTAAGGTTTGGTTGCTCTCTATTCATGGGCCTTTTTTTTTTTTTAAATAAATTGAACTCCTATATCTGTCTTTCTTATTTGTTTGTTTATGAGAGAGAGAGTGAGAGTGAGCAAGGGGCAGAGAAAGAGAATCCCACAAGGTACAGAGAGAGAGTGAGAGAGTGTGGAGCCCGGAGTGGGGCTCAAGCTCACCCAAAGCAGGGCTCAAGCTTAAGAACTCTGAGATCATGACCTGAGCCAAAGTCCATGCTTAAGCAACTGAGCCACCCATGCGCCCCTCTCATGGGCCTTTTTGATTAGCATAGAGTCCAGAACTGGCCAGAAGAACTTTTTGTGGTACTGAAGGTATTCTCTATGCTCACTGTCGAGGATGGTGGCCACTAGCTACGTGTAGCTCTTGAGAACGTGAAGTCTGACTCGTGTAGGAACTGACTGTTACATTTTATTTAATTTTGATCAGTTTCAACAGCCACATGTGGCTAGTGGCAACTGTATTGGACAATGCAGGATAGACCATTCTATTTGAGGACTTTATATTATATTTTGTAATTAAATAGAGAAAACCTTACACATGCACATGGTGGTAATTCAGAAGATATAACGGGGCTGCCTGGGTGGCTCAGTTGGTTCAGCATCTGTCTCTTGATTTCCAGTCAGGTCGTGATCCTGGGCCATGGGGTCAAGCCTCATGTCGAGCTCCATGATGGGCATGGAGCCTGCTTGAGATTCTGTCTCTCTCCACCCCCCTTCCTTTCTCCATCTCCTTCTCTTCTTCTCCTTCTCTCTCTCTAAAAAAAGGTGAAAAGATACAAGATGCAGCCATAATAACCAGTTTCCTGTGTATTCTTCTCCCTCCCTCTCCTCTCTTTCTTTCTCGCTCCTTTAATGCAAGAGGTGTTATTCTATCCACTCCCTACTGTGTCTTGTTTTGTTTTGTTTTGTTTTGTTTTTGAGTTAACAACCTTGGGTGGTGGGGGGCCTGGGTGACTCAGTGGGTTAAGTGTCTAACTCTTGGTTTTAGCTCAGGTCACGGTTTGTGAAATCAAGCCCTGCATTGGGCTCTTTGCTGGCTGTGGAGCCTGCTTGGGATTCTCTCCCTCCCTCTCTCTTTCTCCCCCCCACCCTCTCTCTCAGAAGAAATAAATAAATTTTTAAAAATCTTTAAAAAAACAACCTTGGAGGTCATTACTCATAAAGATAAATAGAAGTGCCTCATTATTTTAATGGCTTATGTTTAATTTCATTTGTATTAATGGCTATACATAATAATTCTTTATAAAGCTATACTATTGCTTACTTAACAGGTGCCCTATAAGTGGACATGAATTAATTCCAATCTTTTGCCATGATAAATTCTACTGTGATGTAACCTTGCATAAACTTGATTTCATACATTAGGTATAAACATAAACTCTTAGAAGTGAGATTCTTAGGTTGAAGGTATGTGCATTTTATAATGTCATAGATTTTTACCAAGTTGCCATGCATAGAGTTTGTTGATGGGAATATAAGTTGGTGCATTTATAAAGCATCTATTTCCCCACAGCCTCTGCAACACAGATTGTTACTAAACTTTTTGTTTTTTGTTGGTATGGTAAATAAAGATTGCTATTGTCAGGGAACCTGGGTGACTCGGTTAAGCAGCCAACTTTGGCTCAGGTCATGATCTCACAGTTCATGATTTCAAGCCCGGCATCAAGCTCTGTGCTGACACTTTGGAACCTGCTTGGGATTCTCTCTCCCTCTCTCTCTCTCTGCCCTCCCTTATGCACTCTCTCTCAAAATAAATAAGTAAACTTAAAATAAAAAAAAGGACACCACTTCAAAAAATAAAGATTGCTATTAACTTGTCGATTTAATCTGCATTTCTCTTATCGTAAATGAGCTTGAGGATCTTTTTATATGTTCAAAGGTCATTTGTATTTATTTTCTGATAAATTATCTACTCAGGTCATTTGCCCATTTTCCTATTAGATTTTGTTGTTTTGATTTTTAGGAATCTTTTGTACATTCAGGAAATTAGTCTGTTGTGTCTGATTATGTATTGATAAATCTTGATCTTGGTCATATCATCTCTTTCCATGTGGACATTTAAAACATGTTTATGCAGTGAATGTGTTAACCTTTTCATTATGGCCTCTGGATCTTCTATCTTACTTAGAAAGACTTTCCCTGCGGAGAAATGTTCAGAGTTCTTAAGTTGTCTTACAGAACTTCCATGGTTTTATTTTACTTTTTTAGGTTTAACTCTTTGACTCCTCTGAAATAATTCAGGGGTTTTGTGGATTTACCTTCCCTTGCGGGGCTCCTCATTCTTGTGCTGTGGTGCCTTGGCAACGTTTCTCCCTATCCAGTCCTGTTTTTGAGCTGTGGGGTCCCTCCTCGCAGCCACTCTGGTAGAAATATTATCCTCATTTGTCCCCTGGCTGCTGCCTTCTCATTCCTTTCTTTATTCTGTGTTATGTTATGTTATGTTATGTTATGTTATGTTTTAAGTAAGCTCTATGCTCAACTTGGGGCTTGATCTCAGAACCCTGAGATTAAGAGTTGCATGTTCTACCAACTAAGCCAGCCAGGCACCTCTCTTTTTTCTTAATTAAAAAAAATTTTTTAAGTAAATTCTACACCCAGTGTGGGGCTCGAACGTAGAACCCCGAAATCAAGAGTCACATGCTGTACCGACTGAGCCAGCCGTAAGGTGCCCCTTCTCATTCCTTCCTAAGTACAACTTTTAGGTAGACCCTAATGCCGAATGGAGAAGGCAAACTTAAGTCTTTATTTGGGGGTCTTAGTTACATTTGTAGGTCCCAGAGCCCCCTTTCGCCGGAGTGTGCCTGTCCACCCCCCAGCTCATTGCCTTTCTCCCCACGGTAGTCCAGGAGTTGCCAGCTCACTCCCTGCTCTGTCCTGTCACTGCAGATTTCTTCTTTGACCTCCTTCATGCCTTCCGAGGCCTGGCTCATTATCTGACATGCTCTGCCCTTTGTGCTGGCTGCTTAATTGGGGTAGGTGACCTGAAAGCCAACACGAGGTAGCCTATACAGCCACAGGGTTATCTGTTCCCTGCCTGTGCCCAGGAGAGAACGCCAACACCACCTCTGGTGAAGCCAGCAATTTTGTGGCTGTTAGCACTTCATTCACGTTCTCAATATGATTTAATGCTTTGTCATTTTCTTTCTTGTGATTCCAGAATCTCATTTTCAGCTTCTGCCAGAGCCAGGAACAGTTGGGAAAGAAGGCTGTGTTCTTTGAAGAGTGAGTATGGATTTTTAACACTGTTGATTAAAAAAAAAAAAAAAAAGGCAGCTCTTAATGAGCCTGAGGCTCCTCTGTAAGCTCCCTCAAAACCTCTCTGCAGCCAACCTGTGGTGGGTGGTTTCTCTGCTTCATAGGTCTGGGGGGAGGGGGTGGGCACCTGCAGGTTAGATACACACCCAGAGCCCCCTACGGACACTTCTCAAATACTGTGCCGGGAGCAGGGCACTAAGCATGGAGGTCTAGAAGATCTGAGCCTTTGGGAACCAAGATGCGTTCCTGGGGAGCGTGACACTCGAATCTGCCCGAAGGCAAATAGGCAGAGAGAAGTTCATCTGGCAGCCAGGACTCGGGAGTGCTCGAGATGAAGGGGGCAGCCTGGGAAAAGATGAAGCACGAGGCTGTGCAGGGCTGGCATGGGGACGGAGTTGGTTATTCGGGGTGTAGGCAGGGATGTGGGAGTTGGCCCAGGAAGTTGGGTTGGGATCATATCAAGTAGTCTGAGTTCACATTAGACCTGAGCAGCCTAATGTGTGGTGTGAGTTGTGAACATTCCCCTGGCAACTAGTGTTAGGGCTGTGACAGAATGGGAGCAGGAAGAAAGGATGACCCGGACCCAGCTTGGCGGCTGAGGGAGCTGTGGTCTGTCTCACACCTGGTGTCTCACCCTGGTAGGGACTTCTTTTCCCACCCAACATTCCTAGTAAATGTGGTACCAGATTGGCCTAAGGAATTGGTTGCAAGAGGCTTTCGGGAGTATAGGCCCTCTAAAGCCGTGCTGTCCAATATGGAAGCTCCTCTTCCTATGTGGCTACTATGCACTTAAAATGTGACAGGTGTGACTGAAGAACTGAACTCTGAATTTTATGTAATTAATTTAAATTTAAATAGTCATGTATTGAGCGGCATAGTTTGTCTAGACTCACACAAGTTGCTCCAGTGCTGGCACCTCTCCACCTGTGCATTAACAGGGGGTGGGGGCACTTAGGAAGAGTGAAAGATGTATCACAGTCTGGGAGGCTAGATGGATGGGCACAAATGAAGGAATCAGGAGAAGGGGGAGAGATGTGGGACTTTTGAGTCATGTGGGGCTCAAAAAGCTTTTAGGAAAAAGGGAAGGGGGTTCTGGCCAGGCATGTTGAGTTTGGAATTCCCTGAAGAAGGGAATGGTGGAGGAGGATGTAGGGATGGAGAGCTGTCCAAGGAAGACAGTGAGGAGAGCATTATGGGAGTATCAGGAGACAGTGTGAGGAGAGCATCATGGGAATATCAGGAGAGAGAGGAGAGCATCATGGGAATATCCAGTGGTGAGAGTGAAGAGAGCATAATGGGAGTGGCTAGGGGGAGAGAGAGGAGAGCACCTCAGGATCCAGGCCCAGCATGCTTGTTTCAACAGCAGGGCTGTCAGAGCTGCAAAGCGGAGAGGAGGAATGGGCTCAGCCAGACTGAGGGGGCAGAGTTGGGCACCTCACGGCAGTAGTCCTAGGGGCCATCCCACACTTTCAGTGATGCCTCGGCAAGCTTAACTGCTTGCTTGGAAATTTCAGTGTGATTTTCTTCCATGATGGAGATGATATATATGACAAGAGTTAGAACTGCCCATTTCTTGAATTATTGTGTCACCAGTCCTGGGGCTTCCACATAAGAGAATCTTATCATCCTTGTATTTTTTCTAGCTGTTGATCATGAGTGATAGTTTTGAGGGATTGGTTTATCTTGACAAGAGCCTAGTTTCAGAAAGCAGTGTTGGGTAGATGCAACAATCTTTAATGGCTTGGATAGTGTATTCAGATTTTAGGAGCTTAGCATTTTCCTAATGGAAAACATTGGAGAAAACATTTTCATATCGCTGAATTAAGGGAAAAAATTGTAAGCAGCACTGGGCAGTTTTTAAAAGATACCAGCAGGAATAGGGTAATAAATTAACTGGTAACTTGTAAAGTTAGCATGTTACTTGCTCTTAAAACAGTTCTAGAGAAGTGCAGAGTGCCAGTGGGGACACTGGACCCTTGCCTTGTGCATAACTGATGCACAGTGAATCCTGAAGCCAGAAAACCCTGAGAGAAGACCACGGAGCATGGACCCGGGGCACCTGTAGGATTGGTTCGAAATACAGACCATTCTGTTCACCAGCCAAGTGACCTGTGGGGCATTTAAAAATTCTTTAAGCCTTAGTTTCTCCATCTTTAAAGTGGGAGAGGGGCTCCTGAGTGGCTCAGTTGGTTTGGCTTAGGTCAGAATCGTGGGATCAAGCCCTGTGTTGGGCTCCATGCTGAGTGTGGAGCCTGCTTCAGAGTCTCTATCTCCCTCTGACCCACCTATTAAGTAGTTACTTAATAGCTGGAGGTTGTCACTCTTGTATCTTTGGCTGTGGTGGTCCTGGTTATTATTGTTGCTATCGTTGTTACAATAATCGTTATTTTGAAGAGACCAGAACTTTAGTCTGTCAGATTTGATGGTGTATGGGTAAGATATCTAGGGAAAGGCAAGATTCTTTGAAAGTGTTTCACATTCTGTTTTTTTCTTGGAATTCTGCTTTATATCCTAAGATTAAGGTATTGGAACTCAGGATTCCCAGTTTTCCACGTCAGTGAGAACATGAAAAGACAGTCATGATACATTATGCCTTACTCCTAGCCCCCAGACTAGGGACTTTGAGATGCACCGGATCCACTGGTGTCTGCTCTATCCAATCAATCTTCATCCCTGTATTCAGAGATAAAGGCCCCGCATGCACAGCTTAGATGCTAACAGGAGGAGGCCGGGTGGCAGGCTTGGTCTGGGATGTGAGCATGTGGTACTGTCCCTGTGTCAGAACAGACTGCTCTCTTCCTTATGTAGCTTCTCTTTGCCCTGCCACAGGCCACAGGGATCATTGTCCTTAACACCGGGGTGCCTTGCTTTTGCACAACAGATACATAAAACGGGTGCATTTTTTTTCCTCTTTTTCAAGAATTCAGGCAGTAAGCATTGTCAAGCCACAGATATTTGCCTGGTACTGTTTTAGGTTCTGGAGACATGTAACAAGGAATAAGATTTCTGAGGGGGCAAGCCAGATCCTACTCTTTAATTGCCTGGCATAATTTGAGAAATGTTTTAAGTCTTCAGAGTAGGAAAAAGCAGAAGAGGTGATGTGGATGAGTGTTCTTATTTCATAGTTGAGGAAACCAAGCTCTCACAGCTGGGGTGTGGAAGAGCCCAGTAGGAGAGAGGCAGCCGGAATGTTCCACCCCCAGCCCGATTAGTGCCCGAGCCATTCATGTATCACCATTATGATTTTCACCAGAACCTAGATATCGCCTAGTTCACATTTTTCTTTAAATTGACTCCTTTTAACTTAATTTTAAAAATTAATTTGCATCTCTGCCATAAATTGAAAGTATCTCTCTACTTGCTAGATGGGATGCTGGCCTATTCATGAATGGCTTAATATTAGATAAGAAAAAAAAAAAAAAGGAAGTAGCTAGTTACTGTTGCTTGCAGGAGGGGAAGGCTTGGAGAGAGAGTTTCTCTTTGACCTAGACAGAACTGAAAAAGAACTGAAAGCTGATTTCTCCATATGCATGTCAGTGTTATGTTACCCAGCTAATGCTGTGTAGCCCAGAGCATTATTCAGTGTTCTCCTGCTCCCTAAAGTCATCTTGCAAGCATCAATCATGTGGGCCCCATCCTTTGGGAAATTCTGCTTTCTACCCCTCTGTTGATTTTCAGTCATTGGTGGTTCCAGGTTCACAAGGTTTCAGTTTTCCTGTCTCCAGCCTCTCCTTTGGGTACATAGAATATCCTATAAACAAACCTCAGAAGGGTAGGAGAGCTTTCTTTTTAAAGAAAAGCTGGGAAAGTCCTCTTTATAATAAAGGGTGATGCAGAGATAGGGACCATCACTTACTCCGTATGTATATTATGTATATAGAAAACTCAGAAAGCATCAGTTTCGGGCGCCTGGGTGGTTCAGTCAGTTAAGCGTCCGACTGCTGATTTCAGCTTAGGTCGTGATCTCATGGTTTGTTTCGCTCTAACAAAACAGAGACTGTTTGGGATTACTCTCCCTCTCTTTCTGTCATCCCCCACTTATGCATGCTCTCTCTCAAAAATAAATAAGCTTAAAAGAAAAAGGAAGGAAGCAAGGGAAGGAAGGAAGGGAAGGAAGGAGTAAGAAGAAAGCAAGCAAGCATTAGTTTCTTCACCCAGGGCCTGTCCATATTTGACCTGTTCAGGGAAAGTGTACAGCAGGCTTCTCTATAATAAGTCCAAGCCTTACTAAATTGATCAGGCTAGGGGCGCATGGGTGGCTCAGTGGGTTAAGCATCCGACTTCTGCTCAGGTCGTGATCTCACGGTTTGTGGGCTTGAGCCCTACATCGGGCTCTGTGCTGATCCTGGAGTCTGCTTCAGATTCCGTGTCTCCTTCTCTCTCTGCCCTTCCCCTTCTCACCCTCTGTCTCTGTCTTGCAAAAATAAATAAAATGTTTAAAAAAATTTTTTCTTTAATTGATCAAGCTCTACAAAAACTCTTAATCGAAGTTCATTCTGCAATTAAATGGGAGGTGGAGTCAGAAAAAACTCCCCCAAAGTGACTGGGAAGTCCTTGGCAGGCATTGGCAAAGCCATAATGCCTCATTTTGATGATTAGACCTTGGGGCTACCATCCCCAGTGTCAGGGTCAGTGATATAATGGCTTTGGGCATGAAATGTTCTAGTTCCTAGTCCAAAGAAATATCACGTAATTAACCTCCTACAGCTCAGGAATCAGAATTCATAGTAACCCTCAGCGGTTTTTAAGGACTTTGTGTGATTTGGAAAAGTCCTCTTGAAGTTGACAGTTTCTATTTTCATTGACTCTTTTGTGACCCACAATGTTCAAACAGATTTCGAAAATTCTCTTCACTCTGAAAGTAATTTGCTTACCCCTTGAGAGTGAGGCCTTTTAGCGTGGTAAATTGTACCCGGCAGTAAATAGGTGAATCCTCCAGGGAGTTTTGTAATTACTGAAAGAAAAAAGTCAGGTCTCTTACATCATCATTGGGAATGGTTGATTGTCCCCAAAACAAACAGGATTGAGCCCATTTTGTAACTTAGCTTTTCATTAATTCATTTGCACCGTATTTGTTTCCTGTACTATTCTTGGGGCGCTGAGAAAGAACATACCTGATTGGCCCGACCCTCAGGGAGCTCTCGTTCTAGAAGGAGAAACAGCCCAGTGAGTTACATGTGCTGGAAAGTGTTTATAGTGATTGAGAAGCTGAGAAGTCAGTTGAATCAGAAATACAGATGGTGCTTTTGCCCCTGAGAGGGCTTTCATTCCTGCAGATTCAGCACGGTACCCACACAGAGTGTGTGCGTGTGACCACGAACCATCTAACCCACCTATACATTCATCTCTACCCTCCCCTTCCCCCCTAGACTGTGAGGGGCTTGTTTCACCAACCCTTTTGGAGATGACAAAACATAAATGGAGATGCCACATCTTCATGGAGAAATTAGGAGTGATGACAAGTGTACGTATTTGACAGCAAAGAGCTTATGAGAATTGAAGAAAGGCCATTAAGGGGCACCTGGGTGGCTCAGTTGGTTAAGCGTCCGACTTCGGCTCAGGTCATGATCTCACAATTTGTGGGTTCGAGCCCCACGTTGGGCTCTGTGCTGACAGCTCAGAGCCTGGAGCCTGCTTCAGATTCTGTGTCTCCCTCTCTCTCTGCCCCTCCCCCACTCACACTCTGTCTCTCTGTCTCTCTAAAATAAATAAACATTACAAAAGGGGGGGGCATTAAAAAAATTAGACCAAGTATAGCATGGTGCAAAGGGAGCGGGTCCAAGGAGAAACCTGTTTTGTAATCTTGACTCTACCAACTGAGTGACTTTGGGCAAGTTACTTAACCTCTCTGTGCCTTACTCTTCTCAGCCTATAAAGTGAAATGAAACATCCACCTTGCCTGTTTGACAGGACTGGTGTGCTGTACCAAGGCTTGATCACCTTCTGCCACCAGGCCAAATAATTGCCTGCCGCTTATTTTAACAAAGTCTTGTTGGAATCGTCACTCCCATTCATGACACCCTGTGTATGGCTGTTTTTGCGGCATGACAGATCAAGTAGTTGTGAAAGAGACCCTCCGGGGCCCGGCTCGCAGCGCCTGAATATTTATCATCTGGCCCCTGTGTTGGTCATACCATACATACCATCAGGAATTCATTACAAAATTGAAATACATATCAATTGACAGAGGTGTATAGGAGAGATCTTTTCATTTCACAAGAAATATAAGGAAAGGCAGGATTTGCTAGATATTAATGCTTTTTCTTGGAGAAGTCTCTTTTTCTGTTTGGTGAAATGCACACTTCACATAGGCAGCTGGAAATCCTCAGGTTGTAAAGGGCCACACTGGGCTTACGGGTCCTTGCAGGAATTCTTTTTTCTTCTCTTTTCTTTTCTTTCCTTTTCTTTTCTTTTCTCTTCTTTTCTTTTCTTTTCTCTTCTTTTCTTTTCTTTTCTTTTCTCTTCTTTTCTTTTCTTAATTTTTTAAAATGTTTATTTATTTTTTTTTTTGGAGAGAGAGACAGATCACATGGTGGGGAGAGACAAAGAGAGAAGGAGACACAGAATCCGAAGCTGTCAGCACAGAGCCTGGAGTGGGGTTTGAACTCAGGAACTGTGAGATCATGACCTGAGCCGAAGTCAGATGCTTGACGGACTGAGCCACCGAGGCAACCCACAGGAGTTATTTTCTTGACTAGGGAGGATGATGGGACTTGAAATAGTTCTCATTTCATGAAAAAATGAACCATGTTGTGAACTCATAAGACAGGATGGAGCAGGGGCTACTGATTCAACTGTGGTTTCTAGAGCACCTGGAAATGTGTCAGGCCCTGGTCTCGGTGCTGGGGACACGCAGTAGTCCCTGCGCCTCCTAGTGCTCCCGTTCTAGCCTTCAGATGTGTTCATCAGGCCTTCAAGAAGACCTTAGAAAGTACACTGAAAATTCTACTGTTTTGATTTGTTCCCTCCTAAACTTTTATTGTATAGGACTTATTTTTGAATAGGCTATACGTATATGTGATAAATAACCAAAAGATTTAAAAAGGTACATGGTAGAAAACAAGGTTTCCTTCTATCCCTGACACCCCATCAACTAGTTTCCCACTTTAGATGAACTGTTACTGATTTGTTAACATATCCTTTCTGTGATAGTAGCATTCACGTGCACACATAGATCATTTCCATTTCTGTCTTTTAGATTCTCTGTCCTAACTTTTAATTTTTATTTATTTATTTTTAAAGTTTATTATTTATTTTGGCGCAGGAGGGAGGGGGTGGTGTGCAGAGAGAGAGGGAGAGAGAGAGAGAGAGAGAGAGAGAGAGAGAGAGAGAGAATCCCAAGCAGGCTGTGCACTGTCTGCACAGAGCCCGATGCGGGGCTTAACTGACTAAGCCACCCAGGTGTCCCCTAACTTCTAATTTTTAAAAATTGCTAACTCGAGGCGCCTGGGTGGCTCAGTCGGTTGCGTGTCCAGCTTCGGCTCAGGTCATGATCTTGCGGTTTGTGGGTTCGAGCCCCGCATCGGGCTCTGTGCTGACAGCTAGCTCAGAGCCTGGAGCCTGCTTTGGATTCTGTGTCTCCCTCTCTCTCTGACCCTCCCCTGCTCACACTGTCTCTCTCTCTCTCAAAAATAAATAAAACATTAGAAAAAAAATTAAAAAATAAAAAATAATAAAATAAAAATTGCTAACTTATAGAAAAGTTGAAAGAATACTATCATGTAACCTTCACCTGGGTTCACCAAAGGTTACCATTTATCATAGTTGCTTTAATGTTCTCTCTTTTCCCCTCCGCAATGACATTTTTTTTCTCAATTCTTAAAAGTAAGTGGCAGAAATGAGTAGCAGATATCACTATTCTTCACCCCTTAATACTTCAGCGGACATCTCCTAAGAGCAGAGATTTTCTACATACAAATGTAACCACGATTTCATCGTCACACTTAAGAATTGTATCACTGAGACAGTAATATTATCTCATATCTGGTCCTTACTCAGATTCCCTCCATTTGTTTTAACAATATCCTTTATAGCTTAAAAAAAAATCCAGGATCCTCTCAAGGATTCTTTTTTATGTTTAGTTGTTATGCCTATTTAGATTTGTTAAGCACTTGGTCACCTTTTGTTTCCTCCCGACCTTAACCCTCATTCTGGGTCCTTCTCTTTTCCACTTTGCCTTTTCCCCTGTTCTATTGAGACAGAGTTTCAATGCTGTCACTCTCTTTAGCCCTGCAGGTGTCAGCCAGCCTTAGAGAACAGGATGGATCTTGATGTGGTCAACATGTTTGTGATCGCAGGTGGGACGCTGGCCCTTCCCATCCTGGCATTCGTAGCCTCATTTCTCCTTTGGCCGTCAGCACTGATAAGGATCTATTACTGGTAAGTTAACTTGATAATTGAAGTATTCAAGAGTATCATAATGATAGTGTCATCTTCTCTGGTGGTGACTTTTGTCCTTTTGGTGATGGTTGTTGAACATTTTATCATGAAATATTTCAAACATACAGAAAAGTTCAAAGACGTCCTGTTTTGAGTTTGGAGAGTATTCTTGAAGAATTGGTGGTAACTCCTTACCAGGTAAATTCTTTCCGGTTTCTTATAGCATCTTTGCCTGGGAGGCTGCCCTCACTCCCAAAGTCATTGCTTCTGTCTTCAGGCAAGAATTGTGCGTGCTTATGGGAGCTCCGTTGGTATTTTCTTGGTCATTGGATTCTTAAATTTTTTTTTAATGTTTAGTTATTTTTGAGAGAGAGAGAGACACAGAGTGTGATTGGGGGAGGGGCAGAGAGAGAGGGAGACACAGAATCTGAAGCAGGCTCCAGGCTACCAGCACAGAACCCGACATGGGGCTCGAACCACGAATAGAGAGATCATAACCTGAGCCAAAGTCGGACACTTAACCGACTGAGCCACCCAGGTGCCCCATCTTGGCCACTGGATTCTGACCCAGTGATGTCCTGACAGGTGCAGAGATGTGCACTAAAAAATGAAATAAAAAGACCAGGGCCAAGGAGATGGCCTGAGTAGGACAGAATGGTTTTAGATTTGTTCTAAACGTGTTTGTTAGTAAAGTGACAGAAAGAAAAAGAAGTTTCCAAAATTTTTCTCATTCTTTTTTATTTTATTTTTTTAAATTTATTTTTATTTATTTTTTTAAAATTTTTAAATGTTTATTTATTATTGAGACAGAAACACAGCATGAGTGGGGGAGGGGCAGAGAGAGAGGGAGACACAGAAACCTGACGCAGGGCTCGGACCCACAAACCATGAAATCATGACCTAAGCCAAAGTCGGACGCTCAACCAACTGAGCCACCCAAGCGCCCCAAAATTTTTATCATTCTTGTACCATCATATCTGTATAACATCTCTACTTTCCTTTTGTATTTTCTTTAGAGTTAAGTCCCTCTTTTTACCTTAAATCAATTTAAAAGTGATATATCACTACCATAAAACAAATTTCTGTTTCCTGTACTTGCCATAAATAGTAAATTAATATTGAAAAATAAAAATAAGCACAATGCCTTTAAACAGTGTCTTAAATTCTAGCCTGCCGAAAATACATGTCTCCTTTCTCTTTGTTATAAAGTCTAGAGAGGTGTGAAATATACACGGCAGCCCTGAACACAGGCTTTCTCATTGATGGAATCAGAAGATAAACAGTGAAAGGAGATTAGCTTTCTCATGATGTACTTCGGTGATTTTTCAAGTCGTGGTCCATTTACCAAATAAAATCCACCCCCCCTCCATCCCGCCCCGTGGTGTATGTCCCTTGAGGAAGGCAGCACTGAAATAGACCTGGTTCCTCTCTGTGCCATTGGGAAAGTGAAGCTCATGGAGATTTAACCGGGACCCTGGCAGTTAGAATTGCCTTCCAGGCACTGTGAAAAGAATGCAGGGAGGTTGAGCTTGTGCCCTTTATCTGCTCTCCTTTCGGCTCCCTTTTGTTTCATTAGAGTGTGGAATTTTCCGCCTGCCAGCCAGGCTCTGATCCTTGAAAAGAAGCTAATTGAACAGAAGGGAGCTTTTCATCCTGTGCTCTCCTTCTCTCTCTTGGAGGGGGTGGTGGTGGTGACCCTTTCAGAGGGTCACCCATGATCTACCTCTGCATTGACAAAGCTGAGATTCTGGCTGCTTAAGTACTATTGCCCTGCAGCACTGACAGCAGGCAGGGTTCCTTTGGGGCCAAGGCTCCCGTGTGGCCCCTGACATGGAGAGGCCAGCGTCCTGTACCCTTTGTGGCCCTGCAGAGGCACCATGGACCTCCACACACAAATGCCATCTTTCTTAAATCAAGGCAGAGAATGCAGTTCAGTGATGTGGCCCGTAATCACGGATATGGCTACATACAGAGGCGGGATTATATAAAGGCTAATTCCCCCCACCACGCGCAGAAATCATGCTCCGTGACACATAGTCAACCTCCAAATTCCTTGAGCCTTCAGGAAGGCTTTCAGGGTCAAGACTGTCAGAATAATTTTGACCTTTGATCTCATAGCAATTAATCCACTTTTTTATTGAGTTAAAATTCACATAACATAAAAATCACCATTTTAAAGTGTATATAATTCAGTAGTTTTAATATATTTGCAGCATTGGGGTGCCTGGCTGGCTCAGTTAGAACAGCGTGTGACGGTTGATCTTGGGGTTGTGAGTTTGAGCCCCACGTTGGGTATAGAGATTACTAAAAAAAATAAAAAATAAAAACTTAAAATGTCTATAAATATATATATAAATATATATATATATATATATATTCACAGGGTTGTACACCCATTACCACTATCTAATTCCATAGCATTTTCATCTGCCCAGAAGGAACCCCCATGCCTATTCACAGTCACTCACAGTTTGCCCGTCCCTTCATCCCCTGGCACTTGTAACTATCTTCTGTCCCTTTGGATCTGCCTGTTTTGGCCATTTCATACCAATGAGATCATATAGTTTGTGGCCCTTAATGTCTGATTTTTTTCACTTAGCATGTTTTCAAGTTTAATCCATGGTGTAGCATTTATCAGTACCTCATTCCTTATTATGGCTGAATAATTGTCCATTGTATGGTTAGACCACATATTGTTTATTTAAACGGATATTTGTATAGTTTCCACTTTTTGGCTATTGTGAATAATGGCACATAGCAAATAATTCAGGTTTACTAACAAATAATACCACTGAAGCACTGAGAGGCCCCACAGAGTAGAGCACTAAGTCCCTTACTAAATGACAGATGCATGTGATCTTAAAGCCTGCCCATGCCTGTCACTCAGCTCAGAGCTGTAGCCAGAGGACAAACACGGTGCTGCCCTTTATTTTATGCACTCAGGCACACAGGCCAAGAAGAAACCCAGCTGGTTGGAAAGAATGAAAATCCTAGAAAATGTTTTGGTTCATGCCAGGTTGTGTTGGAACATAGGGGTTGTGAGGATGGCACTAGGACCCACGATGCCATTGCGGAGGGCTGTCAGAAATCCTGTTGGTCGCTCCTCCCGCCCCATCGAAATGCACAGCCTGTTTCCTTCAACTCACCTCACTGCAAGTGACATTTACACAGTGGGTGTCTTAGGATGAACAGCTTTACCGTGAGTCTCTTATGTGCCTTAACCAGTTATTCCTCCAAACACCTTTATTTGCTCAGCTGCCCATAATGACCACTGGTGGATTCACCCTGCAGAGCTAGGTTGGCCAGGTTAATTTTCAGGATCGCTACGTGAATGGCAACAGCAGGCAGTAGAGGTAGCTGGGCGTCCCAGACACCCAAGCTGCCCTGACAGATCCCATGAAGGTGTAGTGTACCCGTCACAGCAGGCTGCCTCATAGACTTCTCCCTGGCATCTTCTGAGCCCCTTAGGGAACAGGAGCAGGCGTGCCCCATAGACCATGGCTGGTCTTCAGAGCAGCTCTCTCTACGATTCAGTGTCCCTGGAGCATGACCAGTCTGTCTCCATAGCGATGTGGACCATGGTCACCCCTGTAGGAGGCATCAGATGCTTTGCTGTTGAGTCGCCAGAGGACCACAATTGGAGGGGCTGGGGCCACTGTGGTGACATCAGAGACAGTTCTGATTTTCATCGTGCAAAATATTAAGACTGTTCACAGGATGAAAGAGAGAGATCTTTAAAGATTTTTATTTCCCAAAGAAATTCAGTTGTGAAATGAAGATAAGAAATTGTAAATATAAGAGAAAAAAATGGACAAGAATCGAAAAAAAATTACTAACATTATTTGCAGATGACATGATTGTACTCACAGAAAGTACAAAAGAATCTATAGATAAACTGTTGGAATTAATAAATGAGTTTGGCAAGATTGCTAAATACAAGATAAGTAAACAAAAATCAGTTATATTCTTATATGACAGCAACAAAAAATAGAAAATGAAAAAATAGTAACGATACTATTCATCATTGTATCAACAAATATAGAATACCAAATTTATTCTTAAGAATAAATCTAAAGAACGATGTGGAAGGCCTCTGGACAGAAAACTACAAAGTACTAGAGAAATTCTGAAAGACCTAAAGTAATGGATATATAGACAGTATTTGAGAGTTGAAAGCCTTTCTATCATAGGGACGTCAGATTTCCCTAAAATCATGTATAGATTCAATGTACACCCATTTAAAATCCCAGCAGGTTTTTTTTTTGATGTAATTTAATAAACTGCTTCTTAGATGTATAAAGAAAAGCAAAGAGTCAGCTGAGCAAGAGTCTTTTTTTTCTTTTTTAAAGTTTTCTTTAATGGGATGCCTGGGTGGCTCGGTTGAATGTCCAGCTTTGGTTCAGGTCATGATCTCATGGTTCATGAGTTTGAGCCCCACATTGGGCTGCCTCCTGTCAGTACAGAGCCCACTTCAGATCTTCTGTCCCCCTCTCTCTCTGCTCCCCCCCTCTCAAAAATAAGTAAACATTTTTTTTAAGTTTATTTATTTATTTTGAGAGAGACAGAGAGAGAGAGAAAGGGGAGGGGCAGAGAGAAGGGAGAGAGAGAATCCCAAGCAGGCTCTGCACTGTCAGCATAGAGCCCGACACCGGCTTGATCTCAGGAACTGTGAGATCATGACCTGAGCCCAATCCAAGAGTCAGATGCTTAACCATCTAAGCCACCCAGGTGCCACAAGCAAGACAGTCTTGAAGAAGAACAATGCTAGATGATTTGCATGTCCAGCTATCAACCTAATTATAAAGCAACAGTAAGTCAGGCTTTGTAAAATTGGCATAATGAAGGGCAGGGGAATCTGGGTGGCTCAGTCAATTGAGTGTCTTTATTTCAGCTCAGGTCATGATCCCAGGGTCATGGAATCGAGCCCTGCGTTGGGCTCCATGCTCAGTGTGGAGCCTGCTTGAGATTCTCTCTCTCTCCCCCCCCCCTCTGCCCCCCTCCCCTGCTCTCTCTCTCTCTCTCAAAAAAAAAAAAAAATGGAAGAAGAAGCACAAAGAAACCAATGGGACAGGAGAGCCCAGTAACAGATGCACATAGATACAGTCTCTTGAATTATGATAAAGGTAGCACTGCTTTGCAGTGGTGAAAGGAGGCTGTGTCAACTAGATATCCATCTGGAAAAAAAGTTAATCTTGACCCTTTGGTAGGCAGAATTACAACAGCCCCACAAAGATCTACCTCTTTAATCCCCAGAACCTATGAATATGATGGCAAATCATTCCCGTAGTTCTATTGTGTACAGTTGACCTAAAGATAAAGAGATTATTCAAGGAGGCCTGATTGAATCATATCAGTCCTTAAAAGTGAAGGGGTTCAGGAGCACCTGGGTGGCTCAGTCAGTTGAGCATCTGACTTTGGCTCAGGTCATGATCTTGCACTTCATGAGTTCGAGCCCCGTGTTAGGCTCTGTGCTGTTTAGGCTCTGTGCTGACAGCTCAGAGCCTGGAGCCTGCTTCACATTCTG
Organism: Cryptoprocta ferox; assembly: GCA_028646485.1. NCBI lineage: Eukaryota > Metazoa > Chordata > Mammalia > Carnivora > Eupleridae > Cryptoprocta > Cryptoprocta ferox. The sequence continues at coordinate 24,286,892 of CM053574.1, forward strand.
TATTTCTCTCTCTCTGCCCCTCCCCAACTCATGCTCTGTCTCTCTCTCTGTCTCTCAAAAATAAACATTTAAAAAAAATGAAGGGGTTAAAGCATGAGAAAGATTCAGTGCTATGGCTAGTTTGAAGTTGGAGAGGGCCCCATGAGAAGGAATGCCCGTGGACTCTGAGAACAGATGGTCCCTGGCTGACAGCCAGCAAGGTAGCAGGGATCTCAGGCCTAAACCACAAGGAACCTAATTCTGCTAATAACCTAAATAAGCTTAGAAGCTGATTCTCTCCCAGAGCTTCTAGATCAGAGCCAGCTGATGACTTGATTTCAGCTTTGTGATACCTTCAGGAGAGAACTCAGGTAAGCTCACTCCTGACCCATAGAACTGTGAGCTAATAAATGGGTTTTATTTTAAGCTACTAAACTTGGTAATTTGTAAGGCAGCAATAAAAAAGAAGATGGCCTCATCTACAAGCTTGTACCACGCACAAAAATAAAATCCAGGTGAATTATAGACCTAAATGAAACAAAGCTTTTATAAGAAAACATAGAAAAACTAGGAGCACCTGGGTAGCTCTGTTGGTTAAGCGTCCGTCTGTGGATTTTGACTCAGGTCATGATCTCTCGGTTTGTGGGATCGAGCCCCACGTCAGGCTCTGCGCTGACAGTGCAGAGCCTGCTTGGGATTCCCTCTCTCCCTCTCTCTGTTCCTCCCCACTCGCATGCTCTCTCTTTCAAAATAAATAAATAAACATTAAAAAAAAGAAAACATAGAAAACCCTCACAACAGAGGTATTAAAATGGCCAGTAATATGTAATGGTGCTCACCTTCACTGGCCGTAAGGGAAATTTAATAAATTTAAACCACAGCGAGATGCCGTTTCACAGCCACCAGGATGGCTGAAGTGAAGCAGGCTGACTACAATTCCAAGTATTGGCAAGGATGTTGTATTAGTTTCCCAGAGCTGCTGTGACAAATGACCACAAACTGGGTGATGTAAAACAACAGACATCTGTTCTCTCATAGTTCTGGAGGTTAGAAATACTAAATCAAGGTGTTGGCAGCATTGGTTCTTTCTGGAAGCTCAGAGGGAGAATCTGTTCAGTGGCCCATTCCTAGCTTCTGGTGACTGTGAGTAGTCCTGGGCGTTTCTGCAATTTAGATGGTTCTTCATGTGTAAATGGGTCACTCCACTGTCTGCCTCTGTATTTCACATGGTGCTCTTCCTTCTGTGTGTTTCTGTGTCCAAATTTCCCTCCTTTTAGAAGGGCACCAGTCATATTGGACTTGGGCCCAGACTTAATCCAGTATGACCTCAACTCAACTTGATTATCTCTGGAAAGACCTGTTTCCAAATAAGACATGCACTTGAGGGGAATACTATTCAACCCAGGGCAGATGTAGAGCATACAGTTGATGGAACTGTAAATTAGTTCATCCACTTTGGAAAACTTTTTGTCAATATGACCTCCCATTTCACCCAATAGTAGTGTGTATATGTGTATATATGTATATACCAAGAGAGAGGGATCAAAAGCCATATAAAAGAATGTTCCATAGCTGCTTCATTTATAATACCTCCAAACTGGAAACACCAGCCTCCATTAATACTGTAACAGATAAATAAATAAAAGTATAGCTATAAAATTATTCATGTAGTATTCAATGGAATGCTATATACAGCTATGAAAAGGAAAGAACTAGTGCTATATTCTGTAACACAAACACAATACTGAGTGAAAGAAATCCGATACAAACACTTATTGTATGACAAAGTTCTAAAATGGTCAAACTGTCCTGGAGAGATAAAGTGAGGCAGTGGTTACCTTTGGGGATACTGATGGGGAAAGACATGAGGTGGGCATCTGGGTTGCTGGTCGTGTTCTAGATCCTTCTGGGTGGCAGATACTGGGTTCATTTTTTTTTAAGCTACCATATGGGGCACCTGGATAGCTCGAGTCAGTTCTGCATATTCATCAGGCCGTACATTTAAAATTTGTGCACATTTCTATAGGGTTTATACTTCAATGAAAAGTTTCTCTAAAAAGTAGCAATGAAGGATGTAGAGAAATGTACCTCTCAGGTACTGCTGGTGGGAATGTAAAATTGTGCAGCCACTTCAGAAAACAGTCTGGCAGTTCCTCAAAACACTTTTTTTTAATGTTTTTTTTTTTTTGAGAGAGAGACACAGAGTGCGAGCGGGGAAGGGTTGGAGAGAGAGAGACACACAGAATCTGAAGCAGGCTCCAGGCTCTGAGCTGTCGGCACAGAACCTGATGCAGGATTCGAACTCTCAAATTGAGATCATGACCTGAGCCGGAGTCAGCTGCTCAACCAACTGAGCCACCCAAGATGCCCCAGGAAGCTTTTTTTTTTTTTTTACAAAGCAACCATATGGGGTGCCTGGGTGGCTCGGTCGGTTAAGTGTCTGACTCTTGATTTAGGCTCAGGTCATGATCTCATGGTTCATGGGTTCGAGCCTCCAGTCGGACTCCATGCTGTCAACACAGGTGTCTGTCTCTCTGCCCCTCCCCTACTCAGCTCTCTCTGCCTCTTTCTCAAAATAAATAATAAAAATGAATTAAATAAAAAACGTACCATATGATCCAGCAAGTCTACTCTTTGGTGAACTCAGAACACCCAGGAGAACTGAAAACATATGTCCACAGAAAAAGTTGTATGTGAATGTTCGTAGTGGCATTACTGCTAATGGCTAAAAAGTAGAAACAATCCAAATGTCCATGAGCTGATGACTGGATAAACAAATGTGCATATCCAGATGATGGAATATTATTTAGCCTTACAAGGGAATGGAGAACGAATACATTCTGTAACAGGAGAACTTGTAGACATGCTAAAGTGAATAAGCCAGACACAAAAAGCCACATGCTGAATGACCCCATTGATACAAGATGTCCAGAATAAGCAGATCCATAGAGTAAACATAAAGAGACCAGAAGTAAACTAGTGGTTGCTACGAGCTGTAGGGAGAGGGCAATGGAGAGTGGATGTTTATTGGTATGAATTTCTCTCTTTCTTTTCTTTATTTTTTTATAAAGTTTATTTATTTTGAGAGAGAGTAGGAGAAGGGCAGAGAGTGAGAGAGAATCCCAAGCAGGCTTGACGCCAGCAGTGCAGCAGAGCCCAGCACGGGGCTCAAACTCAGGAACTGTGAGATCATGACCTGAGCCAAAATCAAGAGTTGGATGCTCAGCCCTCTGAGCCACCCAAGTGCCCCTTTCTTTCTTCCTTTTTTTAATTGTGGTAAAATACACATAACATAAAATTTAGCATTCTACCCATTTAAATTTTTTAAATGTTTGTTTATTTTTGAGAGAGAGGCATAGAGTATGAGCAGGGGAGGGGCAGAGAGAGAGGGAGACACAGAATCCAAAGCAGACTTCGGGCTCTGAGCTGTCAGCACAGAGCCCCAGTGTGGGGCTCGAACCCATGAACCATGAGATCATGACCTGAACCAAAGTGGGACACTTAACCAACTGAGTCACCCAGGTGCCCACCTTTCTACCCATTTTAAAGTGTACCATTCAACCTGTTTTTTTTATGAAAATGTTCCAGAATTAGTGGTGACAGTCACACTACTTTGTGAACATGCTTTTTAAAAAAATCCCAATTGTACCTTTAAAAAGGGTGAGTTTTATGGTATGTCAATTATATCTCAATAAAAAGAAATCCATACTCAACATCCTAGTCATTTGAGAAATGCAAGTCAAAACCACAGTGCGATACTGCACACCCATTAGGGTGGCTATTATTTCAGAAAAAAAATAAACGGAAAATCACAAGTGTCGGTGAGGATATAGAGAAATCCTTGTGCATCGCTGGTACAAATGTAAAATAGTACAGCTGCTGTGACAAATTTAGTGGCTCCTCAAAAAGTTAAACATAGAATTACCATATGATCCAGCAATTCTACTTCTGGGTATATACTCCAAAGAATTGAAAGCAAGGACTCAAACGGATATTTGTATACCGATGTTCATAGCAGCATTACTCACGATAGCCAAAAAAATGAAACTGTCCAAGTATTCGTCAACAGATGAATGATAAACAAAATGTGGTACCTATATTAAATAGAATATTGCTCAGTTTTAAAAAGGAAGGAGATTTTGACACATTCTACAGCATGGATGGACCTTGAAATCACAATGCTCAGTGAAATATGCCAGACACAAAAGAAGAAATGTTGTGTGATTCTACTTATATGAGCTACCTCGAATAAGCAAATTCCTAGAGACATAAAGCAGAATAGAGGTTATCAGGGGCTGAGGGGAGAAGGGGAATGGGGAGTTATTTAATGTTATAGAATTTCTATTTGGGATGATGAAAAAGTTCTAGAAATGGACAGTGGTGATTGATGGTTGATGTGCAACACTGTGAATGTACTTAATGCCATTGAATTTTATGGTTAAAATGGTGAATCTTCTGTTATGTATATTTTGCCGCAATAAAAAATGTTGACTTTTCTTAAAAAAATTTTTAATGTTTATTTATTATTGAGAGATAGAGACAGAGCATGAGCATGGGAGGGGCAGAGAGAGAGGGAGACACAGAATCTGAAGTAGGCTCCAGGCTCTGAGCTGGCAGCACAGAGCCTGATGCGGGACTCGAACTCACAAACCGCAAGATCATGACCTGAGCCAAAGTCGGACGCTTAAACGACTGAGCCACCCAGGCACCCCCAAGTACTTTTCTTTAGAGGTTCTTATAATCTAGTAAGTCTGAGACTTGTAGGGTGAAGGGTCTGGACCCTGGAAGTATATATGTCTGTCTGTGTGTGTGTGTGTGTGTGTGTGTGTGTGTGCGCGCGCATGTGTGCGTGCGCAACAGGGTATCAATCGCTCAGCCATAAAAAAGAATGAGATTTTGCCATTTGTGACAACATCAATGGACCTAGGAGGTATTATGCTAGGTGAAGTCAGACAGAGAGAAATACCGTGTGATTTCACTCATGTGAGGGATCTAAAAAAACAAAACAAACAAACAAATGAAAAACAGAAACAGAACCATAAATACAGAAAACTGGTAGTTGCCAAAGGGGAAGGGGAGGGGGGGATGGGTAAAATAGGTGAAGGAGACAGTTACAAAATAAATACATCATGGAGATGAAAAGTACAGCACAGGGAATATATAGTCAAGAATACTGTAACAGATGGCGAGCATTGAGTAATGTATCGAATTGTCTAAGCATTATATTGTACACATGAAACTAATAAAACATTGTATGTCAACTACACTTCAGTTTTTTAAACAGATCATTTAATTAATGAATGAGCTGGGATATGAATGAATGAATGAATGAATGAACAAACTAACTCATGTTATGGTGCCATGATTTAGAATTTTGACATATGCTTGCTTTGTCACAAGAGCTTTTAAGCTAGCCAATGTTATTTTTAATGTTTTGAATAGGCAATGCATTCATTGAAAAAGGAAAGTTATGAAATCTCCCTCCTGCCACTGTTCTCTTTCCACCTACTTCTCACTATAATCCCCACCTCCACCCCAGATATTCATCTTAATAGTGTCTTGTATATGCTCTCGTGCTTATACAAGTAAATACGCATATATGTCCTCACCCCCTTCGTCCTTTATTTTATATACCAAGGGTAGGTTAACACTGATCAGCTTAGGCTATTTGCTTTTTGCAAGACTTGGCTACCTCTCTGGTGCAAAGTATACCACAAAGTGAATCTCTGATTGAATTAATTATCTTTCATCTTGGAGAGATTCTTCATGCAGAGAGTTACATTTGCTTGATGGTAGTTCCATATTGAAATAGAATTTGGGCCAAACTCCAGCACTGCCAAGTCGTATGTAACCAACAGAACCTGAGCTTCCAACCAGCTGCCATATGCTGTTGGGAATAAAACCAGAGGACCGATGCTGATAGTTCTGAAGAGTCAGTTCTTGCTCTCAAAACCTGTAGGGGGAAGAAAGTAGCATATATATAATATATGTTAATACCTATTTTTAAATAAATATATTTTAATAAATGTATATGTATATATGTTTGGGGTAGAGGGGTATGACCCTTATTGAGCTTATCCACCAGAGTGGGAATAATGTCTGTATAAAACAAAATGTTTGTTACAAATGTTTGTAGAACAAACTTCTACATCACAATTAAAATCCAGTCAACTCTGGGGGCGCCTGGGTGGCTCAGTCATTTAAGCGTCGACTTTGGCTCAGGTCATGATCTTGGCAGTTCATGAGTTTGAGCCCCGCATCGGGCTCTGTGCTGACAGCTCAGAGCCTAGAGCCTGCTTTGGATTCTGTCTCCCTCTCTCTCTGTTCCTCCCTTGCTTTTGCTCTTCTCTCTCTCTCTCTCAAAAATAAACATTTAAAAAAATTTAGGGGCTCCTGGGTGGCTCAGTAGGCTAAGTGTTCGACTTTGGCTCAGGTCATGATCTCGTGGTCCGTTGAGTTTGAGCCCCACATCGGGTTCTGTGCTAGCAGCTCAGAGCCTGGAGCCTGTTTCAGATTCTGTGTCTCCCTCTCTCTCTCTGCCCCTCCCCCACTCGTGCTCTGTCTCTCTGTGTCTCAAAAATAAATTAAAAAAAAAATTTTTTTTTAATTTTTTAAAATAAATAAATAAATAAATAAAATCCAGTCAACTCTATCACAATATTTTAGAATCAATAGCTTTTCTGAAGCCACAGTAACACTTCAATAAGGTTAAGACTCAAGGGCAGAAATTTGGTTGGTTGGAAAGCTAATTAAACTTCCTGCTTGCTCAAATAGAATTACAAAAGGACAGAATTGTGTTTCACCAACGCTGGACAGCTGTCAGAGTGTATCGTCCTGAGAACATAAGGAATCCAGGCATCCTTGGACAGTATTTTGTTGTCTTTTCTTCCCAATCAGAGATTTGTGGATGTGACCCCACCACCAGCAATTGTATGTAGCCTTAAGGAGAGAGTCTAATTCTTCATCTCCACAAATAGCAAGTTGCAAGTGATGAGCAGTAATATGCTTTACCTTTAAGTCTTGATGCATTTCCTGCCAGTCGGAGCCCCTCTGCGGTGAGGTACTTACTCCAGGATGCACTGTACACCGTGCAGCTGTGCCCACACGCCCATGACTGTCCTAGATTTCAGGTGTCCGTGAGAATGGCCCACCAGGAACTGCAAGCCAGTTCTCTATGAGGGGAAACTGCCTTTGTCTTGGCCTTTCTTGAGTTCTTCCCAGGCTTGCCACCAGCTACTTCAAATTCAGCTGTAGCTCAAGTAAGCAACACAGAGAAAGGTCAGTCAGACACCTAGAAAGATCTCACCACCTATTCCTTCTTCATACCGCCATTCAAACTGCTAAAAAGATTTATATATATTTACATATTAATAAAAGGTTATTATATATCGTTCCTCTTCAGAAAACACTCTTTTTTCTCCTCCTAGTTAGGAGTTATTAGAAAAGTATATACAAGAATATTCATTTAAGGTGCTTCCTGGAATGGTTTCACTTAGTGCTCCCTGAGGGGGGGGGGACCCCAGGGACATATGGGGAGGAGGGCATGTGCCCCTCCCAAAACCACTTCTCTGGAACTTGCTGATTTTGTTTCACCTTTATTTTTCCTCCCCAGGTACTGGCGGAGGACGTTGGGCATGCAGGTCCGCTACGTTTACCATGAAGACTATCAGTTCTGTTATTCCTCCCGGGGCAGGCCTGGGCACAAACCTTCCCTCCTCATGCTCCATGGATTCTCTGCACATAAGGATATGTGGCTGAGTGTGGTCAAGGTGCAGTTCTAGATTCTTCTCTCTCAAGAAGGGGTCACTCACTAAAGAAAACGGTGTCCATTTATATGTGATGTCATTAGCAATGATGGAAAGCAAAGGGAGTCTAGAACTATGGCTCAGATCATCTTAAAATTAGTTCAGTATCCAGGTAACCCTTGAGCAACATGGGGGTTAAGGGAGCCCACCTACCATGCAGTCAAAAATTCATGTATAACTTTTTGGTCCTCCAGAACTTAACTACAAATAGCCTATGTTGACGAGAAGCCTTTACCAATAACATAAATGGTTGATTAACACATTTTGTATGTTATATGTATTATATACTGTATTCTTACAATAAAGTAAGCTAGAAAAAAGAAAATGTTATTAAGAAAATCATAAGGAAGAGAAAATACATTTACTATACTGTATTGAAAAAAATCTACCTGTAAGTGGACCTGTGTTGTTTGAGTGTCAACTGTATTGTCCAAATCCTTTTCTCAGAAAAAATTTACTGAGTTGAATGCTATTTGTAAAATCTGTACCCTAGAAATCATTTCGCCTTATGAATATTTCTTAAGGAAAATTTCTGACACTCGCCTTCCTCTCAGAATTTGTCATGACTATCAAGATCAGGTTAACAAAATCATTTATTCTTTTTAAATGTTTATTTATTTTTGAGAGAGAAGCAGACGGTGCACAAGTGGGGGAGGGACAGAGAGAGAGGGAGACACAGAATCCAAAGCAGGCTCCAGGCTCTGAGCCATCAGCACAGAGATGGATGCAGGGCTCAAATTTACAAACTACAAGATAATGAGCTGAGCCGAGGTCGGATGCTTAACTGACTGAGCCACCCAAGTGCCCCCAAATCATTTATTCTTTTATACTCCAAGTATCTCCTCTTCCTTCCCCTCATTCTCCCTTTTGTTCTTCTCTTTCTCCCTTCCTTCTACTGTTGTTTTGTTGTTGTTGTCGTTGTTGTTGTTTTGAGTCATTTAGAGAAACTGTCTTTATCTAGCAGCTTCCTGAGATTAGTTTTCCAAATTGCTCACCTTCTGTCCTGGTTTCCTTGGGTGTGGTAACTTGTTTTACTTGGTCAGAGTGACTAGCTGGTGCAGGTGGAGGCTGGGACAGGTCTGGGGAGGGAAGCAGAACTATACCTGAGCGAGTACTTCCAAGTATGGTCTACACCAGGGGGAAAAGGCTCACACATCCTGTAGTTCCTTGTGTTCTCATTCCCAGATTCCACAGTAAGGACAGTCATCCTCATGCCTTAATGAACCTCTCCCTTCCTGTCCCAACTCAGATGTTTGTTTAATTATTAAGTTTATTTACTTATTTATTTTTGAAAGAATGAGGAGCAAGTACACAAGAGAGAGAAGGGCACAGAGAGGGAGGGAATATCCCAAGCAGGCTTTGCACTGTCAGCGCAGAGCTCCGTGTGGGGCTCAAACCCATGCACCGTGAGACCATCACCTGACCTGAAATCAAGAGTCAGATGCTTAACTGACTGAGCCACCCAGATGCCCCTCAGATGTTTTTTATGTAACTGGGTATTTGTTTGTTGGTAACAGATGTTTCTCAGCTTCCTGGTTAAAAGGGGCACAGATATAAATGGAAGGCATTTTAGGATAATAATCATCCCAGGAATTAGACGTTAATGCAAAAAAAAAATGTTGAAACCAGAGGTGGGTAATCAGACAGACATAGTTCTTAGGGAAAGCTTTGCTCCTGTTGGCTCTGGAGCCGCTCCAGTTGGCTGGGTCCTGAGACAACAGAGGCTTCTTTTCCAGTTCCAAGTCAGTGACTGCATGACCGGAGTAAGTGTGAAAGGGGTGAGGGAAAGGAGAAGGAGATAGTACCTGCCAACTGGCATTAAGAAAGAGCGAAAAACTCCAGCTTGCTACCTTAACCTTTGTCCCCCTTTTCCAGACATCTCCTGAGTCCCCTCCCATCTGTATATTGAACTTTGGGAGGGGCTCTGCTCCCTATGAGGTTACTAGCAGTACTTACTCATATCAGATGTTACCGGGGTAAGACACTGGGTGGCTTAGGCCCACCACCCTCAGGGATAGCTGTCAGATCCCTTGGTAAGTGGGGGCAACCTCCCTAAGAAGAGTGGGCAGACATGTCCTGCACACCACATACTGACTCTCTGCACCCATGTGTCTTCAGTTCCTTCCAAAGAACCTGCACTTGGTCTGCGTGGACATGCCAGGACATGAGGGCACCACCCGGTCCTCCCTGGATGACCTGTCCATAGATGGACAAGTAAAGAGGATACACCAGGTAAGCCAGAAGCTCTACCAAAATTGCTCAGACTGGGCCTTACCCACCTCCCATGCCCAAGCCTGGAGAGCAGGTAAGAGAGTTCCATGCTGACCTGTAACCAGTCTCCAAAGCATTCTGTCTGCAAATATTTACAAACAAAATGGCACCCCAGTGGTATCATTGGTCAGCTGTGGAGGGTCAAGACCTATTGCATACTATTCTCCTTTAAGCCTGTTTTAGCTGTTTCTCAAGAAATATGGTGTGGACATTTTTTAGCTCTTTGAAAAAGGCGTTTAGAATTCTCAGATCATTTCCCTAGAGTCTGTTTTTTTGCTTATCACCTACATGACGCAATATCATATAGCCCCTCTGCCTAGTTGTGGAGGATGGGGAGGGTGCTCTTTGCATTTTGTTCTATTTTAACATCTAGCTTCAGCCTCCCTCTGGCTGAGCTTTCAAAATCTTGAGTCTCATGAACCACTTCAGAATTTAATAGTCTGTAAGTTTCAAATTAACAGTACATATTTTCCCCAGACAAGGGTGGTTATTTTTTTTAATGTTTATTTATTTTTGAGAGAGAGAGAGAGAGAGAGAGAGAGAGAGAGAGAGTGTGAGCAGGGAAGGGGCAGAGAGAGAGGGAGACACAGAATCTGAAGCAGGCTCCAGGCTCCGAGCTGTCAGCACAGAGCCTACTGCTGCAGGGCTCAAAATCACAAACCGTGAGATCATGACCTGAACCAAAGTTGGTGCTAACCGACTGAGCCACCCAGGCACCCCGAGGATGTTTATTTAATGTCTATGCCTACCCCAACCCCTTTAGACGGTGTATTCTGATGAGGACAGGAGCCTTATCTTTTGGGGTCTTTGGTGTATCCTCAGGAGCTGACCATAGTTCCTTGTACATAATAAATATCCAATAAATATTTTTTAGATGTGTGGATGGTTGGTTGGATGGTCGGATGGTTGAATAGACAGGTTGGTTGTTGTATGAATGGATGGTTGGGTATATGGGAAGGGCTTTAAATTAGGGCAAGAGTCCACAAACTGTGGTTGGCCTGCCACCTATTTTTGTGAGCTAAGTTTTCTTGAAATATAGCCATGCTCATTCATATACGTATTAGCTCTGTCTGCTCTTGTGCTACAACAGCAGAGTTGAGTAGCTGCAGCAGAGAACATATGACCCACTAAGCAAAAAATATTTTCTCTTGACCCTTGATAAAAAAGTTTGCTGGCTCATGAATTACGGGGAATCCTTGTTGGTTTTATACATATAAATGACCCTTCAATCACCTGTGCCAGGTAAAGAGTATGATATGCCACAAGGCCTGTCTGGATAGTGGATCCAGTAGGTGACAGACCTCCTTTCATTAATAGCCCTTGTCAGCTGTCCTCACAGGAAGTACAGGGGTTTTCTGCTATATAATCACTATTGTTTTTGGCTACAGCTATATAATCAAGCCTCCTTCTCATTTCTCTTCCTAGTTTGTAGAATGCCTCAAGCTGAACAAAAAACCCTTCCATCTGGTAGGCACCTCCATGGGTGGCCACGTGGCTGGGGTATATGCTGCTTACTACCCATCGGATGTCTGCAGTCTAAGTCTTGTGTGCCCTGCTGGTAAGTTACAAGGCTAGAATAACCTGATGCGTCACTCGAGCACAGCAGGGTCTGAATCTCTAAGGAGCAGATGACAGTGTCTGCTATGGCTGTTTTTTAGAACCATTTTTTTTCAATGTCTACTTTAGAGATATACAGTGCTTTAAAGATAACTAACTAAACAATAGTTGTATCAGCATAATCATAACCGTGCCAACTTTTAAAATACAGAGCCAGCCTTGTTCCATAAAGAATTTGGGGTGGTTAATTAAAATGTGTATGGTACTTTGCAGCATCTAAATACAATACTTTGAAATATAACAATAATATTAATATCCAACATTTATTGAGCTCTTATGAGTTAACCTCTTTATATGGATTTAATTCTTGCCATATCCTTATGAGGTGAAAGTGCCATTATCATGCCTCTCCTTTTTTGCTGAAAACTTAGAAATCTTGACACATAACAAGATTTATTTTTAAAAAATCAACAAACAGGGGCGCCTGGGCAGCTCAGTCAGTTGAGCATCTGACTCTTGATTTCGGCTCAGGTCCTGATCCTAGGGTCATGGGATTGAGCCTGCGTCAGGTTCTGTGCTGAGCATGGAGCCTGCTTAAGATTCTCTCTCTTTCCCTCTACCCCTCCCCCCCTCATGGGCATGCAGGTGTGCTCTCTCTCTAAAATAAAAAAATAAACAATCAATAAACTTTATTTTTTGTGTTTCAATCAATGTATATATATGTCAACTTGAGCTGTAATATGTCCCCAGAAATTATATTCTGAAGTTGGATTTTTTTTAAAGATTTTATTTTAAAAAAGATTTTATTGTTTCGAGTAATTTCTACACCCAACATGGGGCTTGAGCTGACAACTGCAAGAGCAAGAGTCACATGCTCCACTGACTGAGTCAGCCAGGCGCCCCTGAAGTTGAATTTTTAAAATTCATTTTTCTTATAGAAGTCTTCAAACTTGGGTTTGTAATGTGTTAGAGAAAAAAAAATCTTAATTTTTCTTTCTTTTTCCTTCTTCAGATCCCTCCCTCGTCTCTCTGGTACTTTCTTGGAGTATAATTTACACAGAGTAAATCACCCAAATTTTAAGTGTGCATCTCAATGACTTTTTACATGTGCAGTTACTATCCAGATCAAGATAATATTATAGGTGGGAACACTGAGGCACAAAGAAATTAGGTTAATGCTGGAGCCAGAGTAAGAACAGATCCTAGGCCGTCTGACTCCAGAGCCCAAACTGTGGCTTCTTTGGAAATCCTTTAACATCCACTACCTCTTTTATGGGACTCTTACCCACTACCTCCTTTATCCGCTAGAACCCATGAGTTGAACCTTCTACTGAAACCTAACTAAATTGACCTTTAAAATATATTAGTTATCAAAATCATTTTCAGGTCTGTTGAGGACATTGAAATTGAAGGTAAATTCCCAAACGGTTTTCTTTTCTCTTTTTCCCAAGCACCATGCCTGAAATCATTTGGTCTTTTAATAATAAAGTTTGAGAACTGGAAAAACAGCTCCCATGGAAGTTATTAGATTTTTGATCGCTTCTGGAAAGTCAGATATAAGTGGCTTTTTTGAATATATGACTCAGAGAAGAGTTTTACACCTGAGTTTCAATTGGAAATTTAAAATTAAGATTATTTGTGTATGCAAATGAAAAGATAAACTTTTTTTAGTTTGAAATAATTTCATTTTTTTAAAAAAGTTTTTTAAGTTTATTTTTATTTATTTTGAGAAAGAAATAGAGAGCAAGAGGGGGAGGGGCAGAGAGAGAGGGAAATAGAATCCCAAGCAGGCTCCACGCTGTCAGCACAGAGCCTGATGTAGGGCTCAAACTCACAAACTGTGAGATCATGACCTGAGCCAAAATCAAGAGTCAGACGCTTAACCAGCTGAGCCACCCAGGTGCCCCATACTTTGAAATAATTTTAAATTTACAGAAATGTTACAGTGATAGTACAGAGAGTCCCATATACCCTTCACCCAGCTTCTCCCAGTGTTAACAGCTCATGTTACCACAGTAAATTTGTCACAGCTAAGAAACCAACACTGGTACAGTACTATTAACTAAACTCTAGTCTTTATTTGGATTTCATTAGTTTTTCCATTAATGTCCTTTTTCTGTTCCAGGATCCAGTCCAGGATACCACATGACATTTAATCTAGGATTATTTTTAAAGTAAAAGGAAATAGATCATGTAATCTGCCCCATGGCATCGCAAAAGCCACACGATGCCCGTGCTAGGTTTAAAGGAATTGCTGAATGTAGGAGATTTATAAAGTGTGGATTTCTGCAGCACAGTATTGATGTCACTGCCTTTCTTTCTGAAATGTAGCTTGTCAACTAAGTTAAACATCTAGACATGTGCTCAGTGTTGAAAGTGAAAATTAGTTTTGCCCTCCTGTGCATATCAGCACATGTGAATTTTCTTGTGTCTTGCCCCAGGGAGATAGGAAATGATGGTCAGTGTCAGCACCGTTCAGTCTCAGTGAACACCTAATGATCTGGAGGAAGAGGGGCTATGTGGAGGGCATGGGGGACAGCTCAGAAGGGGTCTCTCTCTCACTGTGTATACGTATTGACCCCAAAAAAGGATTACTAAAAGGAGTCGTCAGTCATCCCAGTCCTGTGTTTTCTTTCCTGCATGTATTTTACCAGCTCTCCCCTCAATGATATGAATCTACAGGGGCTCAGGCAAGTTGTCTTATCTGTCAACTAATGCTGCTTAAACTCTATCATGCATACGCCTCCCCAGCATCTTGTTCAAGTGCACATTCTGACTCAAGAGTCTTAGGAGAGGGGCTGAGATTCCGCGTTTCTTACGGGCTTCTAGTGCTGCTGGTCCATGGACCACAGTTTGAGTAACCAGTCCCTAAAATATCCCGAAGGGTTTTTTTTTTTTTCCTGTGTTCCTCAGAGTGTGGTTTTGACCTTGAGCAAGGATGGCAGTACCGATGAAAAAAGAAATCTGGCAAAAAAACACCTGAAATATATTAGCTCTGGGCTGATATTGGAAGTTTCCTATCTAAAATAGGAGTTGGTAAGAAGAAAGATAACATTGCCAAGCTGTTTTGGTTTGAATCCCACAGGCCTGCAGTACTCAACTGATAATCAATTTATACAGCGGCTCAAAGAACTGCACGACTCGGCCTCCATAGAGAAGATCCCCTTGATCCCATCCACCCCAGAAGAGATGAGTGAAATGCTCCAGCTCTGCTCCTACGTCCGCTTCAAGGTGCCCCAGCAGGTAACGTGAGCTGAGCGGCAGTGCGCCTGCCCTCTGCCCGCAGCCTGGGCAGCCGGTGCTGGCTTCCTTCATGCAGCTCTTCCGTCTTGTATTCATGGGTTTAGTCATTCAGCAGGTGTCTGTGCTGTGCCTGTGACACGTCAGACACTGTGTTTGGGCACGGTGGTGAAGAAATAAGGCTGAGAAGGCACCTGCGTGCACACTAGCCGGTGGGGCTGGGGTGGGGGGTGGGGACAGACAACTACAAGTAAACAAATACAAATTGTGGTAAGTACTATGGAGGAAATGAAGCTGGCACATGGGAGACTTTGATAAGCCTCTTTAAGGAAATAGCATAGGCAGAGATGGTGAAAACATGGGTGAGTTTAAGACACTGGAAGGAGGCTGGGGTGAGTGGGGCCCAGAGGGAGAGGGAAGGAGGGAGGCAAGGACTGAAGCAGAGATATTTTTTTTCTTTTTTTGCTTTTCTTTTCTTTTCTTTCCTTTTTTTTTTTTTTTTAATTTCAGGACTGCTTTACACTCTTAAGAATTACTAAGAATCTCCAAAGAGCTTTTGTTTATGGAGGTTCTACTATTGATATTTACCATGGTAGAAAGTAACACTCAGAAAAATGAAAAACACAAGAACATACATACAGGCACTCATTCTGTTAGTAATCCGCGTGATAACACTATCCCTGGACAAGTAGGATCTGAGAAACAATGCTTTTGAGAGAATGAAATTGAAGAAAGCAGGTAATATTTAGCATTACGATGAAAATAGTTTGGCCTCACAGAAGATGTAGGGTGGATGGATGGGTATCTGCACAAAGCAGGGATGGAGGATGGATGGATGGGTAGATGTAGGGTAGGTCGATGTGTGGATAGATATATGCACATGTGAGTCAGAGATGCGAGATAGGTGGGTGGGTGGCAGGATGGGTAGAGCAGAGGTGGAGGATGTAAGATGGATAGATATGTGGGGGCAGGATAAATAATAGAGCAAAGAAAATGGCTGATGCTGAGCCAGTGTGTTGGACAACTTGCCTGGGCCTCACCTCTAGGCTTCCACTTCCAGAATGGTCAGGTTCTAGTCACGCTCCAGACAGTTAGTTTCGAGCAGTTCCGGCTGGATGTTCCCACTTCAGTCAGCGCACAGGACTCTGTAGAGTGCATTTAAGGGGCTTGAACCATTCCTAGGTAGATGAGTGCCAGTGCTAATATGAATGTTGTATTATACTTCCAAACCCTGAGGCACGAGGAAGAGGAGGGCTATGTTCCTTCTGCCCATAGCATGTCTCTGGCTCAGGATCCCAGGTCCAGGAGATCTGACCTGCCCATATTTGCTGCAGCCTTCACCAGCCCACTGCAAGGAAGGCAAAGATAACAATAATAAGCAAAGGACTATGGAATCCTTCCCAGAATTTTCTCAGTAGTTTATCTCTTTATTTTTCAAAAGCCTCATCAACCCCCATAGTTTAATATTTTTTAATACACCTTGTTCTGCATTTGGATGTTATTAAACAATTACTTGATATTATCTCCAATCTCTGCTAAGATTGTGTCTTAGGCTTAGCAGAAAATATCTGAAGATGAAGTGGCTGTGACCCCATCTCAGGTATTTTTACATGCTTTGGCTTCCCAGTACTACCCACGTTCCTCCCTAATTACAAAGGAAAAAGCATCATATGACCCTGAGTCCCAATTACACTGCATACTACATCGTTGGAATTTGGAGGACCAGGCCCTAAAAACTGGACAATGC
The DNA here is from genome assembly GCA_028646485.1 of Cryptoprocta ferox. Taxonomy (NCBI): domain Eukaryota; kingdom Metazoa; phylum Chordata; class Mammalia; order Carnivora; family Eupleridae; genus Cryptoprocta; species Cryptoprocta ferox. Next base: position 24,303,491 of record CM053574.1, read on the forward strand.
CATAAATTGCTGGACTTTATTTCCTTCACTGTCCCAGAGCCAATGGGGGGTGGAGGGGGCCAAGGAAACAAATTGTCTCCTGCCTTCTAACTGTGGGTCACTTCTCTATAGATCCTGCAAGGCCTCGTTGATGTCCGAATTCCTCATAACAACTTCTACCGAAAATGTAAGTAGACCTGTTTAAGCTTTGCACTTGTTACAAGTGAAGCTTTATTGGTGGCTGGCTTTTATAGTTTATGTTTCTGAGACTTTGATAGTTTTCTGGGGCCCCTGAGGACAGAAAGTGGTGGCCTGGACTCAATGCCTGTCCCTGAACTCTACGGTGGGTACCCAGCATGTGCTCACTTTGTTTTCCTTTTCTGAAAAGTGTTTTTGGAAATCATCAGTGAGAAGTCAAGATACTCCCTCCATCAGAACATGGACAAGATCAAGGTCCCAACGCAGATCATTTGGGGGAAACAAGACCAGGTATGTAGTGTGTCCCTGGGGCCACCTGTGCCAGTTACACTGGCCTTTGAGGAAAAACAAGAGGTCATTTATAACATTAGCCTCATCAGCTGGCTTCTGATACCAGGAGGAGGTGAAACACACCTGAGTCAGATGCTGATCTATAGGGAACATCATTCTCTAAGTTGAGAGTGACAACATTGATCTTTTAAAATGAAAGGCAATTTAAAATCATTTTTACAAATTACTTTTATCAAAGCCATGTAGTCTCATAGTACAAAAAAGTTTAAAGAGTACAAAAAGGTAGAGGCACCTGGGTGGCTCAGTGTGTTAAGTGTCTAACTTTGGTTCAGGTTATATCTTATGGCTCGGGAGTTCAAACCCCTCACTGGGCCTTCTGCTGTCAGTGCAGAGTCCGCTTCAGATCTTCTGTCCCCCTCGCTCTCTCTGCCCCTCCCCCACTCATACTCACTGTCTCTCTCTCTCTCTCTCTCAAAAATAAACATTAAAAAAAAAAGAGTACAAAAAGGTTTCTAATGAGAATTTGATCTCGTTTCAATCCCAGATTCCAATTCCTATTTCCTCCAGCAGTTCTTCCTGTCTTACATATATTTCTTAAGTTTTCTTAGGCAGAGATTGACAGTAGCAAATATTTTTGACTTTGCAAGCCCTACTATCTCTGTCGCAACTACTGAGCTCTGCAAAATCAGCCATAGACAATATACAGTCAAGTGGCATGGCAGAGTTCCAGTGAACCTTTATTTCCAAAAACAGGCAGCGGGCCATTGTTTGCTTGCTACTCTGCTACGCATACATATAACATACATAGATAGGTTTTATCTGTAGGTTGTTCACACATGCTATATGCACTGTTTTGCACATTATTTCATGTATGTAGGAATTTATAGATCTTGCAAATCATTTCATACCAGCACACACAGATTTACTCCTTCTATTTTTTAATATATTTTTTTATTTTCCTGACTTTTATTCATGTATTTAAGTGTGTTTTTCTATACATACACAAAAATGATATGACCAGTGGTTAAATCCTGCTTTTTTTCCTTAATTTTTAAAAAAGTTTATTTATTTTTGAGAGAGAAAAAGAAAGAGAGCAAACAGGGGAGGGGCAGAGAGAGAGGGAGACAGAATTTGAAGCAGGCTCAGTGCTGTCAGCGCAAAGCTCATCGCAGGGCTTGAACCCATGAATTGTGAGATCAGAGCCGAAATCAGAGACGCTTAACCAACTGAGCCACCCAGGTCCCCCACATTCACAAATTTAGATGCGATGCCTTTGTCTAATCTACCATCCATATTCCAAATTCATCGGTTGTTTCAGTAAGATACTACATGGAATCCTCTTTCTCCTCCTTCTCCTGCCTCCCTGCACCGGGATCTAATCCAGAATCACATATTACATGTCCTGTCTCTGTAGTCTCCCTTCCTATGGACTGATACCCTACTCTGCCTTTGTCATTCATGATGTCGAGGTATTTGAAGAGTCCAGGTCAGTTATTTTATGAAATGTTCCTTGATTTGACTTTGTCTGCTGTTTCCTCATGGTTAAACTCAGGTTATGTATCACTGCCAGAATAGCTCATAATAGCTCATGCATAGTAAGATTTCACATCCCAGACACTCATTGTTCTTCTGCCTATCCTCGTGATGTTAATGTTGATTGCCTGGTGTGGATGTTGTCTCATTTCTTCATTGTAGAGTCACTGTTTCTCCCCTTGTAACTGATAAGCAGTCTGTAGGAGACTCTTTGAAATATCCTCATCAAACATTGCCCCCCTAGGTTTACCATCTGCGAATGATTCTTGCTCCAAACAAAGCTTACATTATTCTTTTCTTTCTAAATGTTTGTTTGTTTTTGAGAGACAGAGACAGACAGACAGACAGAGAATCTGAAGCAGGCTCTGTGCTGTCAGGGCAGAGACCACTCGAACCCACGAGTTGCAAGATCATGGCCTGACCTGAAGTCAGATGCACAACCAACTGAGACATCCACACACCCCTTTTCTTTTTTTTAAGTTTATTTATTCATTTTGAGAGAGAGTGAGTGGGGGAAGGGCAAAGAGAGAGAAGGAGAGAGAGAATCCCAAGCAGGCTCTGCGCTATCAGCACTGAAACCAACACAGGGCTTGATCTTGTGAACCGTGAGATCATGACCTGAACCAAAATCAAGAGTCAGACATGTAACCGACTGAGCCACCCAGGCGCCCTACATGATTCTTATAACATCTGCATAGTACTCCATTATATGGCTCTGCCACAGTGTATATAATTAGTGCCCTACTGATGGTCATTTAGATAATTTCCAGTTTTTTGCTATTAACAATACTTCAGTGACATCAGCATAGGTGTGTGTGTGTGTGTGGAGTGTGAGAGCGTACGCAAAGGGTGAATTCTTTGATGTGGACTCACTGGGTCAAAAGACAAGTGCATTTAAAAATTTTAATAGGTGTTAGGGGTGCCTGGCTGGCTCATTCAGTAGAACACGCAACTCTTGAAGTCAGGGTTGTGAGTTTAGGCCCCATGTTCTGTATAGAGCTTACTTAAAAAAAATTTTTTTTCAATCATTAAGTTTTAATAGGTTTTATTAGATGGCTCTGTATTACTTTGCTGGGATAGTCATAACAAAGTCCTGTGTGACCTAAACAATAGAAGTTGATTATCTTAAGGTTCTAGAAGCTAGTAGTCCAAGTTCAAGTTGTCAGCAATTTGGTACCTCCTGGGAGCTGTCAGGGAGGATCTTTACCATGCCTCTTCCCCAGCTTCTGGTGGTTTGCTGGCAATCTTTGTGTCCCTTGGCTAATAGATATGTCACCCTGCTGTCTGCCTTCATGCTCACATAGCATTCTCACTATACCTGTGTGTCTCTGTGTTTAAATTTTTGTAAGGAGGCCAATCATACTGGGTGAAGGGTCCACCCTGCACCCATATGACCTCATTTTAACTAATTACATTTGCAACAATCCTATTTTCAAATAAAGTCACCTTGTGAAGTATTGGAAGTTGGTACTTCAAGATATGAATTTTAGGGGGGACACAAGCCATAAGAGACCCTCCGTACTGATTTCTACCCCAGAGGCTCCTTTTCATTTGCAACTGTTCTTTAGAAATCGTATCTTAACTCAGAGTTCTAAAATGTAAAGTATGAAGAGGCAATGAGAAATGGAGCCTTTCTAAGGTCAGGGTGGTCTCCTGGAAGGAGAAGCCAGGACTGTGTCCCCAGCGAACTCGGGGAGGGACTGGTAATAGCATCAGTGTGCAGCTATCTCAAATCAGCCAGGCAGTGCCAAGGATGTTCAGTGCAGGGATGTGGGCGTGGAGAGCAGAGTGGGCTCATGTGATCTCTTCTGCAGCAGCCAGAGGACTGAAAGAAGCTTTGTGTGCACCTGAGTGGAGAAGCAGGACACAGAGTAGGCCAGCAGGGGGTTATTCAGTCAGAAATCAAGTTAGAACAATGAAGGCCTTTCTTCATTCTAGAAATCCCAAAGGTGATTTGGGGCTCTCGGGGACCCACAGGAGAGGTAAGGACCAACAAGGAGAGGTAAGGACCCATGGCCCTGCCCTGCCCTGCAAAGACAATGCAGAAGCCAGGTTGCTGGGCTTGGACTCTTAAAGTCTAGGTTCCAGCCCTGCCTTTCCCCTTTATCGGCCCGTGACCTTGAGCATGCCACTCAGCTGCTCCAAATCGTGGATTTCTCTTCTACTACTAGGGTGAATGTGAGGCTTAAGTGAATACATATGAGGGCAATCTTTCTCCAGTTACACAAAAATTAGTTATTTATTACTCATGTCCTTTGCCTCTGATAGATGGCCTCTGCCTATGGTCCAGAATTTCTTCCAGGACTCTTAAGTCCATTTTGTTCTGAAAAAAGAGCATAACATTCCATGGGCCTGCTATAAATACGATCAGATCTTCTGTGTGTTCTGTGGACCATCCCCAGGGCAGAATCCAAATGGCAGAGGTTTCAGGGGCCCTTTTATTTCATGGCCTTTTGCTTCCCGAGCCCCTGCCAGGCTGAATGCAGTCTCCCTGTGCTTTGGACCCCTGTAGGTGCTGCAGCTGCTGTACTGTAGACCGGAGGGAGCTATGCACATTGTTGTCCATGTGAATCATGCCCCCTGGATTTGGCCAGTATACAGCCCGCACAACTGAACCTGGTAGCCCTTCCTGAGAGGAGTTCTGCACAGCAGTTCAAGTATTTCTCCTCTGTGTTCAGTCCAACAGAGTGGAGGGCTTTGTGGAGATACACAAGGTCTGTTACTGTTTATGTCCCTTCATCCTGCCAGCACAGTGCCGGGTATGCAGGAGACCCGGAGTACACAGTGAGTGAGTTAGCAAGACAGAAAGTAAATAGGGGAGCCTGGGTGGCTCAGTTGGTTAAGCATCTGACTATAGATTTTGACTCAGGTCATGCATGATCTCACAGTCTTGTGGGTTTGACCTGACAGCACAGAGCCTGCTTGGGATTCTCCCTCTCTCTCTCTGCCCCACCCCCCCAGCATGTCCTCTCTCTGTCTCTCTCAAAATAAATAAATAAACTTTATTTATATTTTTAATTTTTTAATGTTTATTTATTCTTGAGAGAGAGAGACAGAGCATGAGCAGGGGAGGGGAGGGGCAGAAAGAGAGGAAGACATAGAATCTGAAGCAGGCTCCAGGCTCCAAGCTGTCAGCATAGAGCCTGACGCGGGGCTTGAAGCAACGTGAGATCATGACCTGAGCTGAAGTCATGCACTCAACCGACTGAGCCACCCAGGCACCCCAATAAATAAACTTTAAAAAAGTTTATTTTTTAAAGTTAAAAAAAAAAAGGTAAATAAACTAGCAAAGGGACAAACTCGCCAACTGACTGCCTTTACATTTAAGTCAGCCCACAGATTTATATTGAGCACCTAGTGTGTGCCTGACACTGTAATAGACCCTGGGAATATAGCAGACACCAAGACAGACAGGATCCCTTCCCTCCAGCAGTTCACAGTCTACTTACAGTGTAATGCATGGCAGGGCTCAAACTAAGGTGAGGTATGTCATGTAAGAGCAAGGTTAGATCCTATCTTTGTAATTTTTATATTTTATTCATGATGGATCTTTTTACATTAATGTCTATTTGCTTTAAATACTGCATTAAAATAATCTTCATCTTGGGGCACCTGAGTGACTCAGTTGGTTAAGTATCCAACTCTTGATCTCAGGGTCTTGAGTTCAAGCCCCACGTTGGGGTGCGGAGCCTACTTTAAAAAATAATAATCTTCATCTTGATGACTGAGTTTTTTGGAGTCTGCTTAAGTTTTGTGCCCAAGGCCAGTGCCTCACTTCCCTCATCCTAATCTTGGCCTTGGCCTGAAATGGGATGGAAGAAGATTGTGTGACCATCTGTATGAATATCTTGCCCAAGGAACAGCTGGTGTGGTTCCCATAGACGTGCATGAGCGTCCATGCTGCTATTACTGCACGTACCTCTGAGTGACTGTGGGGAATGTTGGATTTGACCAGCATAACAGGTCAAAGCTAGGGGCTCATGGGAGTATTTCTGAGCTGTGGTTTTTGACCTCTCGGCAGGATATTCAGTTGGGAGTTACTACTTTTTCATACTTTGACAGGTTGAGTCCCACCTGCATTTCCTCTGGTTATTTTTCCACAGAATCTGGACTTTATTTGTGCTCAGACAGTTGCCACGGCAGCCTTTCCTGTGAGTGAGGGGAAGGCAGAGGTGTCTGATTGCTCTGTGGGTGCCCCCCTCACTAAGCTCCCCATTAGCTGCTATTTGTGGCCCCGGGGGTACTTTGCCGTGCTCTGTGCCTTGGCTGAGGCATGTTGCTCTTTCCTCTTTCTGGGTAGAAAATCTTGGTTTTAAGGGTCTGAGTTGATGAGAATGAAGCTCAAAAACAGACAGCACTTGGGACGCCTGGGTGGTTCAGTCAGTTGAGCGTCTGACTTCGGCTCAGGTCATGATCTCGCAGTCTATGGGTTCAAGCCCCACATCTGGCTCTGTGCTGACAGCTTAGAGCCTAGAATCTGCTTCAGATTCTGTGTCTCCCTCTCTCTCTACTCATCCCCATCTTGCACTCTGTCTCTCTGTCTCTCAAAAGTAAATAAACATTAAAAAAATTTTTTAAGGAAAAAAGAAACCAGACAGCACTTGAGTTTGTTGAGGGTCTTGCTTTTGTGTTGAGGATGAGGGGAGGGGCCCTCTTGCGTGGGATGAGTTGAAGGTGAAAGCCATGACAGGGAACAAATGCAAATCTGACACTACAGAGGGTGTTGGGGAGGAAACACTGGATTGGTGTAAATGGCCAGGTAACCTGGGGCACAATGAAATTAAATGCCTTGGCCAGAAAGGGTCAGCCCTGGAGAGTGGTGGCTTTCATATCAGAAGAGCATTCCCCGTTATTCACAAATTTCAAGGCCTTCAGTCACACCGCTCTGGGGACCCCCAGAAGACCTTCAAAGAGACACCATTCCCCCACCTCCAGTTTGGGATAATTAGCATTAACATCTTTCGTCTTGTTTGTGTGTCCTTACCACAGCTGGACTGATCACATCTATCCCTAACACAACCCCCCAGCCCCCCACTGCTGTCGGATGGAGGCCTGAGCCCCCAGCATGGCTGGGGGAACAGGCCCCTCTTCCCCACCCCATCTCTCTACCACGCCCTTCCTACTACCTGCGTGCTGTGTCTCGGCACCCAGCTAACTGCTGTCTCCTGCTCTTGGCATGATGTGCCCCCACCCCTGCATCATCCATGAATCCTCCTCCCCTGTGCACTCACAGCTCCCAGGGTGCTCCTCCACCAGAACCCTCGCCTGCTGACCAGTCTGGCTTCCCTACCAGACCAGGGCAAGGGCTGTGTTTCCACTTTAGTAATGCTGGCAGCGACACAATTCCTAGCACCAAATTGCAGAAGAAAACACGAGGCATGCAGTCACATCTGTCAGGGGAGCCACAAGCCCCGACACCGAAGTGACTTGGCCCCAAAAATCACCCCTGCCAGGCTTGAGCTGGTATTCCATGCCCCCAACCGCGCTCTCGGGCATCTGAGTCTTTTTTATCTGGTTTCCTCTCTTGGCCTGCCTGCAGGTGCTCGACGTGTCTGGGGCAGACATGTTGGCCAAGTCGATCGCCAACTGCCAGGTGGAACTTCTGGAAAACTGTGGGCACTCAGTGGTGATGGAGAGGCCCCGGAAGACAGCCAAGCTCATTGTCGACTTCTTAGCTTCTGTGCACAACACAGACAACAGCAAGAAGCTGGACTGAGGCCCCACGACTGCAGCCTGCACTTGGCACTGAGCATCTGCCCCCATCTCCAAATTCTGATGCGGCCACCACTTCTCAGGGATCCTGCCCCAAACGCGGTCAGAGAGCCAGCGTCCCTGAGGAACCTAGTCCCCTATCCCCGGTCTCGACAGATCCACAGAGCTTTGGGGGCCATGAGGAGATCTCCAAGATATTGTTCACAGTGTAGAAACTCACACGGAACAAAATAAAGAAAACCCAGCCATGAAATCTACCCAGAAGTCTTCAAGTTCATGTTGCAAGGTGGCTGCCTTGGACCATAATCACCAAGGCCATTTTCTTTAAAAACATCCCTCACAGAGTGAGACTTGAGGTTTTTCTGTTGCTTTGACGTCCTCTCCTGCATGGTCAGTGGCTGTTTAGTCAGGAGCATTAGTCTCCACTTGCTGAGCCCCTCTTGTCTACGTCTAGGTTAAGTTTTACGTTAGAGACCCCTATGTGAATGCAGTCCATCAGCTGCGAGACCAGGGAGGGAAACAGCCAGCTATAAAATATATGAACACGCAAGGAGCAGTGTGGTCCCGCTGCTGCCAGCCAGCCCTCCTAGCCACCAGAGCACTGGGGGACACGGGTGGGTGGTTCGATGTGCCCCCACATGTCAGCGCCATCACGAGGGAGCCTAGCACAGTCACAGTACAAAGAGCACCAGGCAGAGTGGTTTTCCTGGGAATAAGTTATTGTTTTTAAAAATAGGACCAATAAAGCAATAATGTTCTAGACATCTGCTTCTAAATAATCACATAAAAGCACCTCGTGGGCCTCGTTTCTATCTTGCTGTGCTACTGAAGACCCTTGGGTGTAACATACTAGTTTGTTAATGAATTCTGTGAATTCTGTGAACAGTAATGTGATTGAAAATAAGTCTAAACAGCTGTAAAAGTGATGACCATGACATGACATAAATTTAATAAATTTCGATCAGCAACACACAGACAGTTCCCATTCCTAAGCTTCTTTTTAAGTGCATTGTTGGCAGATTTCGTGTCAGTTTTAAAAAGGGTTTCTTTTTTTTTTTTTTTTTTTTTTTAAGGCTTATTCTAAGGCATTGGAAAACCTTGTTTGGATGGTTATTAGTTTTCTTTTAAGTCTTGTTTGCAATTTTTATTCAGCTGAAATTTTACATCAAAAACAAAAGGCAGGAGTCATCAGACTGTTCCTTTTGACCGTTGCCTGTTGCACTTGGGAGCCCTTAAAAATCCCCGGAGCTTAATTCTTCCAAATCTATTTACAGAGTCTGCAGCCAAGTAGTTCTGGAAATAAAGTGAGATGAATTTCATAGTTTTATGTTGGAATGCAGGACTTGGTCTGAATATTTTAATTTATCAGAGAAGAGTGGAACACAGATCTTAAAAACAAGAAGATATGAAAATGTGGTGTATCAGACTTGTGGGCTGCAACTAAAGGAATGTTCAGAGGAAATTTTATAGGCCTCAGTATATGTATTAACAAAGAAGAGGGGCATCTGGCTGGCTCAGTGGAGTGTGTAAGTCTGGGTCTTGGGGTTGTGAGTTCAAGCCCCACGTTGGGTGTAGAAATTACTTAGAAGTAAAATCTTGGGGCACATGGGTGTCTCAATCATTTGAGCATCTGACTCTTGATTTCAGCTCAGGTCATGATCCCAGAGTCATGGGATTGAGCCTTGCATGAGGCTCTGTGCTAAGCATGGAAACTGCTTGAGATTCTCTCTCTCCCTCTGCCCCTCTACCCCCACTTACACACTCTAAGACAATTTAAAAAATAACAAAAATAAAAATAAAATCTTAAAAAATCGTAAATCAAAAATAAGCCTAGAAAAAATAGAAATAATACAGGTGAAAGCAAAAATCAATGACATGGAAAAGAACGTAGATATTAGACATGCTGCTTATTCCAAGCTGTCATATTCACCAAGAATTCTGAGCTTGGTACAGTCCTGGGGGAAGGGGTTAGTCTGGGCGGGTTTGTGTGATGAGAGGAGGTGCCCCGGGTAGAAGAAGCCCCAAGCCTGGAATAAGTACTGCAGATGGGAAACCCTATTGGTGCAGGGATCGTTCTGCCCTGGGTGGACGGCCACTAAGGGTCACAGCCTGAGTTGCTGTGGCACTGCACCTTTAGTGGGGTCAGATGGGCAGGGACGGACGTGTGCTGTCCATCCCACCGGGAGCACCGTGGGCAGGGTCTGCAGCGGGATGCAGATCCCACCTCCTCTGCTGTCACTGGAAAGCATCCACTTGGAGTCCTAAGCAGAGCACATGAAAGAGTCATTTGGACAAACCTAAAAAGTGGGTTTTCATGATTCTCCTTTGGGCCTGAGTTCTGGCCCCACCATGTTAGGAAGCCTCAAAAGCAGAAAAGCACAGCTCCCCTTTGCACCCTACTTTTTGCCTTTGTGATTATGAAGAACTTGCTGGTTACTACCGGCCGGTTGCCCCCCAAGCCACAGTCCACTGGGCCCTGTGGTGGGTGCCTTTAATGAGAGTCTTGGAAAGAAGAAAAGGGTCATTCATCACAGCCTTGCCTGAAAGACTGCCAGAAGCTTCCAAATGACGATGGAAAGCCCCAGGAATCACAAGCAGGCTCTACATCCCACTGCCTGGAGTGGGCCCCTCAGGGCTGGGTCCTGCTGGGCAGGCATCCGGGAAGCTGAGGGAGAGACCATGGTTAGGACTCAATTTGCCATCAGTCTGGCTTGTCCAGCACAGAGGCAGTGCCAGGAGTGAGTGACTGATGCAAGAAACACATCAATTTGATGGTGCTGCCCTTCGTCTGCCTTCCATCTGAACCCCAGTGAGTATTCTCCATCCCAGGGAACCTTACCTGTTGCGTTGTCCTAAAGAAGTTCCCAGAAAGTATGGGGAGATTATAAGGTAGGTCAGGGCAGCTGGAGGACTGAACCATACAGCTATGCACCAGGTGCTCGCAAGTATTTTCCATGCCTCACTTTATCAAGCTTTCACACACCCCTAAAAGATACTTATAACCTGTACCCATTTTATAGCCAGGAAACAGAGGCACTGAGAGGTGAAGAATCTTGACCAAGGTCACACAGATAACAAGTAGAGAGAAGCCTCTTGGTTTATGATTGAAAGTGACTTGTAAACATAATGCTTTCACTGGTTCAGCCAGGAGCTATCCGGCCCAACTTCCAGTAGAGCCTGGGGTCTTGTTGACTCACCTGAACCAAGCCAGTGTGTGACAGCTTCAGCCACAGATCACTGAGGCCACACCTGAGGCCCTGGCTGAGGAAGGTGACCCAGTTGTTCACTCAGCAAGTAGTTAAGTGTATCACATTGCCCAGCCTCCTGCCAGGCAGCAAACAAGCTTACCTACATTCCAGCATCGAAGGGTGACTCAAGGGACAGGCTGCTCATCTCCTTCCAGTCTCTTTAATAACCAGGACTGGTGTCATGCCCTCCCTGGAAGGCCTCATTCCCTCTTGCTGATGCCCCCTCCCTCTGCCATACTTGAAATGGTCATCAGTGTTTTTTGCCCAACGCTGTTTTCTGGACGAGAGACGTCTCTCTGCTTGTTTCTTGTCCCCTGGGGTCAGGCTTGGAAGCAGGCGATTGATGTAGCTCTGCCCTAGCTGCCACTCCAGAGGCAGCGCCGAGGCTCTGCCTGGGACCAAGTTCAGGCTCCCTTTGAAAGGTAAGGTCAACTCCCAGGACGTCATACTGGCCAGAGCTTTCCCAGTCTCTTCAGATCATTTTTTGGTTTTAATTAAATATAAATGCTGACTTAAGGTTCCTCATTTAACTTGCCAAGCCCTGGATATTGATCTCAGGACAATCATTGGTTGGTTAATTAACATGGTTCTGAGGTGATGGATGCAAATTTTAACATCCACGTATACCAGCCTTCTGCTTTGGGGACTTCCTGTCTTTGTTCTAGAAGTCTTTTATTAAAAGTGGCAATTCACTGGATCTATTCCAAAAACATTTGCTGAAATACTCTTCGACCAGGTTTGGTTACATTTTTTTTTAAACTCTTTGTCTCTGTCTCTCCTCCTGTCCTCCCCTAGCTCATGTGTTTCATCACTTTATCTGTCCCATATCTGTCTGTCTCTTTCATGCAGGCAGGCACACAGAGATACACTCTCCCCTGGCAGTTAGGAGCCTGGCTCTTCTAATCTCTCATCTTATGTATCTTCCAGCATCACTCCTTTAACCATACAGACGGGGCTTTCTCTCAGTGGCTTCTCTCCCCACTCCCATCCACCCCAAAGTTGGATGATGTTCATACAACCCCTCCATCCTTGAAAGAAGGCAAAAACATAGAGCAGAGGTGGGAGTGGTCACAGATGGGGCAGCAGAGATGTCCTCAAATTACCTGCTGAGGTCAGAGCCAGAGGGTGATGGTGCAGGGCTGCTGTCCTGTACCCCCAGCTCCCCTGGGGCTCTGGGGCCCAGCGTTGCTGCTCTCTGGACTGGAAGTCACCAGGATGTGGGCCTGGGGTTGCCTATGATGGAATGAGGGTCTTGCGTGACCGTCATTAGCCCAGTGAGGGAGAGGATATCAGATGACTCCTTTCAACAGCAGGAAGGACCCCCTCCCTTGGCTGCTGGAGGACCCTTTCCTTCACTGCTTTTTGGATCTTTGGTCTGTCTATCCTCCAGGCAATGACTAGGAACTTGAGGGCACACCTAGGGGATTTCCACCCTCCAGCAGGGAATGGGAGAAGGAAGGATTCTTAGGGGCAGAAAGTGGCAGCTATAGACATGAGTCAAGGTCTACAATCTCTTACCAAACCTCAAAGAGCCAGCTGTGATTACAAAATAAGAATTTTTCCCATTTTAGAAAGGTGTTATGGTATGTATACCACAGATTATTTATGTACGGGATATGTATACCCGTGGGGGCCGGGGCTGCCTTACAGGATCAAATGCATTGACATTTCTGCTGTGCAATGTATGAGTCTGAGTCTCCACACCAATTGGGACAAAAACTATAAAAAAAAAAAAAAAAAAAACTTCACCTCTGTTCAGACTAAGCGTCGGGTGCCACATGAAGAAAGATTTGGTTTCCATGTTTTTCTTGGATTTCAGAATTGTGGATCAGGGATGGTAGACCTCCATTCCCTGTTTCCTGTCTCCTGCCTTAGGGTAGAGGTTGGAGGGGTGGGAATTGGGGGACAGGAAGGGGTATCTGGAAGAAGAGTCTGTTCTTCTAAGGACGGGGAAGAGAGGCATAAGCCAGGCGTGGTCCACGGCTCCCTCTTGTGACTGTAAGGGGCAAGTCCTGATTTTTATTTAAGAATTCTAAAATTATTTAATTTAATAAACAATTATAAAATTGTTTAACAGTTGTTAAATTGTAAGAATAATGCCCCTGCACTTTAAAACAAACCAAACAAAATGAATGTTTAAAAAATATGCTTATACATACATATGTATAAATGGAGAAGACCCTATGGCTGGTTTATTGATGGTTAGTTTTTTACATAAATGGGTCCTGCTGGACATTACTGTTGCCACCCCGCACCCCCTGCTTGCTCTTTTCACTTACCTCTATGCTTGGGCCTCTGGTAGGTCAGAACCCACAGATCCCCCTGGGTCCTGGAATGGGGATGCAGAGCCCCTAAAGAAAGGGGGGTACAGAGAGGGTGTACTTTGTAGGAACACGATGAATCTCTCAGAGAGGACCTCTGAATTTTAAGAAAGCCACTTGGGTCCCTCCAGAAACAGGCTGCTTAATTACAAAGTGGTTGTCCTCTCCCCACATTCTTTCTCCTTTCCTTCCCAGAGCCTTTTATTAGGGGACAGGTTTCTAAGGTCACTTGTAAGGAAAGGTTCCTCTATCATTTAAATACATTTCAGAAATCCTGGATGAGACAAAGTTAAATAGCCTGGCCCCTGCTCCCACCCCAACACAAGTAGGAGACTGACTGGGAAGGAGCAAAAACATCCTCAGAGGGCAGCCAAGGATGCGGCTGAGGCAGGGACCATCCTGCCACTACCCTGGCATGATGGGGATGGTTTGGACTTGACAGTCTGGGCAGGAGCTTCTGGACTTTTTTACCCTTGACTGGTGAGCTGCCCCCAGAGCCCTTGCCTGCAGCGTGTGCTGCTGATGTCCTTCCCAGGTCCCCTGTATTGACTGCTGCCCCACCCCCACCTGCTGCCAGTACTGGCTGCTGAGGAAACACACCTGCTCTTCTCCCAGAGAACCACCCTCCGGTGGCAGCAGGTGCCTGCCAGGTTGTGCCCCATCCTCTTCCTTGTATCTCCTGGGGTTGCCAGACAAAACACAGGGTGCCCAGCTAAATTTAATTTCAGGCCAACAACGAATACTTCCTTAGCACAAGGATATCCTACTCATTGTTTATCTGAAACTCAAATTTAAGTGGGCAACTATTTTTATTTGCTAAATCTGGCAACCCTACAGCTGGCGGTCAGTGACGGGGGAGGAGTATGATGAAGGCTTGGCCCCCTTGCTTCCAAGGCTGAAAGCTTGCTGCTATCACCTGTGCTCCGGGGCTCCGTGTGGGATCAGCCTGAGGCTGGACGTCAGCTGAACCCATCTTTGTTCAGCTTCTCCCCTGTCCCCTCCTGCTTCCCCCCTGCTTTGCAGGTTTCCCCTGACAGCTGCCCCCAATACATTACTTCCATGAAGATTCCTGTCTCACGCTCAGCTTCTGGGGACTCAAAAACATGCCTGCTTTTCATATTTCCTGTTTGGAGATGATGCTCAGGGTCCCCTCAAAGAGCAACTTCCAGCCTTGTCATCCCACGGGTTCTGGGGCTTCTCGTCACCTTAGACAAATGACTTATTCTCTCTAAACAACTTTTTTTTTCATCTGTGAAGGCAATAATAGTGACATTGCAGGGTAGACAGGATAATGTGAACAAGCTATCTGGCACTTGGCAGGTCTCCCTAAATGGAAACAACAGCTGTCATTCCATAGCTTTTAGCTTCTGGTCATTTTCACTTCTTTTGTCCTCCTTTTTTTTTTTTTTTTTTTTATTTATTTACTTTTGAGAGGGAGTGTGAGCAGGGGAGGAGCAGAGAGAGAGGGAGAGAGAGAATCCCAAGCAGGCTTCACACTGTCAGCACAGAGCCCAATGCGGGGTTTGAACCCACGAAACTGTGAGATGACCTGAGCTGAAACCGAGTCCGACACTTAATGGACTGAGCCACCCAGGCACCCCACTTTGTCCTACCTTCTTCATCTGCTGACATGAGTGAATATGATTCCCATGAGCCCGATGGAGATTTGTGGCTGTAATCCTACTTGGGCCTCTCTCTTGACTTTTCTTCCCAAAGTCGTGAAAGCACCTCAGTTTTAACAAAAGCCACTTGGCAGCAGTTTACAAGGTGGGAAGGGGAGCTGAAGAACAAAGCAGAGGAGGGGAAGTATGGACTCAACTATTTCTCGTCTGCCATCACTTCCAGGAACATAAAATACTCTCAGATCCCCAACAACTTTGCTCTGACATGTCAGAAACACAGTGTCCAGAATGGCCACGTTGAGCCAACTGACTCCACCATTGCGATGCTGGGCAACTTTTATAAAGACCGAGGCAGGCTTGTGTGTTGATTTGTGGTGACGTTCAGATATATTGTTAAGAAGGGAAAGTCCTCCTACTGTATATCTGGAAGGACACTTAAGAAACTCATACCAGGGGTGCATGGGTGGCTCATCAGTTAAGCCCGACTCTTGATTTCAGTTCAGGTCATGATCTCATGGTTCATGAGTTCGAGTCCCACCTCAGGATCTGCACTGACAGTATGGAGCCTGCTTGGGATTCTCTTTCTCCCTCTCTGCCCCTCCCCACTCATGTGTGTGGGCTCTCTCTCTCTCTCAAAATAAACTTTTTTTATTATTTTTTATTTAAAAAATTTTTAATGTTTATTTATTTTTGAGACAGAGTGCGAACAAGGGAGGGGCAGAGAGAGAGGAGGACACAGAATCTGAAACAGGCTCCAGGCTCTGAGCTGCAGCACAGAACCTGATGCGGGGCTCAAACCCACGAACCGTGAGATCATGACCTGAGCCGAAGTCAGATGTTTAACCGACTGAGCCACCCAGGCTCCCCTCAAAATAAATAAGCTTTATAAGAGAAAGGACAGGAAAGGAAAGGAAAGGAAAGGAAAGGAAAGGAAAGGAAAAAAGAAAAAGAAAGAGAAAGAAAAAGAAGAAAGAAAAGAAAGGAAAAAGCAAGCAAGCAAGCAAGCAAGCAAACACCCCTGTCTGTGGGGTTTGTGTTGATTTCCTCTATCTCTCCCCCCATCTGGAACAAGTATCTATCTCTTCTGAGGGGAGAAGGAAAGGAAGCAGAAGCTACAGAACTGCAGTTCATGATGATAGTCAAAATTGAAGTTTCGGGAGAAACAGCAGACAGTGGAATTTTGAGAAAGGACATAAGAGAGAAAGTCCCAGCTGACTCAGGCTCAGTTTTGGCTGTGCAGGGCAACCCTTTGCCCCCAGATGAGGTATACTTAGCACACCCATCTACGAACTACTGCATTCACTAAACATGTGTTGCGTGCCAGGCAGTGGAATGCCATTGGGGAGCCAACACAAACAAGGCCCCATTCTCATGGGGCTCATATTCAAGTTACAGCAGCCCCAGCCCCTCTCCCCCATGCACCCCTGACTCATGGCACACAACTGGTGGTAGTATGGTGCAGTATGGAGAGCACCGCCTGGAGTCTGACCATCTGCTCCACCAGTTATAACCATGTGATCTTGAGCAAGTAACAGCCTCTTGTGCCTGTCTCTACCCCTGTAAAATGGAGACGATCATAATAATAACTACTTTGAGATTGTGTGAGAGTTCCCCGAAATAACATATGAAAACTTTTTTTCATAGCACCTGGCTCAAAGAAAGTACTTGATAAATGTTAGCTATTATTATTATTATTGATTATTAAATACAAACACTATTTGCTTCATGGGTATGGGGCCGTATCTTCTTGTTCTCCACGAAGGTCTCAGTACCTACCACATAAAAGGGGCTCAGCAAGTACTTATTGAATAAATGCACAGATGAAACCTGGCTTACATTTGAAGACAGGCCCATTTGGATCTTATGTCAACACAGACAGACACATTACTGTGTGCTGGGAGCCTCAAGGGACAATGAAAGCGGCTCCTGTCCTTGGAGTGCTTGACAGAAGATGCTCAGCAGAAGAGATGCTACATATAAAGTTGAATGAATGAATGCATACATAAATGAATGATTATGAAGTGAGCTCCTGGGCCGAATAAACACATCCGGAGTCCCGTACCCCGTTCAGACATTTGCTTACAAACCTTTCTCTGGAGCGAGCACCAGGGGGCACTAAGCTCGGCCAGTCTCAGCACTCCCTCGGCCAGGGATCACGATTTATCCCTAGGTTCATTAAGAGAACGCCGCGCGGTGACGTAATATCCGCACCTAGTTGTCATGCTTCCGGAGGGCGAAGCAGATCGGAGCCAAACGTAAATATCCCGGAGTTTCCCGAGTCCAGGGCCTGGCCTCTGCGGAGGAGCGCCAAACTTTGGCAGATTCTTGCAAGGAACAGAAATTAGGAAGGCGCTAGGTTAGTCCGACCGAGAGCAGGAAAGTGGATGCCCATAGCAGAGCGTTTGTTCGCCGGGCACGGGCTCAGTCGGCCACGCTGGTGACGCCTGGTCGTGCGCGCCAGGTGCGCGTGCGCAAGACGACGTTACGGCGGACGGCGGGCGGCGGGCGGCGTTCTAAGGTACCTGTCCGCTGGGGCTCGGGACACTGTGCGGCTGGAGAGGCCCCGCCGCGCCCTCCCTTGTACTACGGCGTCTCGGTAGCGGACGTACTACGGGGCTGCGAGGCTCGAGCTGGACCATGTGTGCAGAGCGCGTGCGCCCGGCGCCAGGTGGGCGCTAAATAAGTGGCGGACGGTAGTCGAAAAAGGTTGAAAACAACCGAAGTGCCCAACAGTGTGAGATTGAGGGTTTTTTTGTGGGTTTTTTTTTTTTTGTCTTTAATGACTGACTTGGCCCCAAACTTATATATTTAATGTGTACTGCGTGCGAGGCACGGTTTTTGGTTCTTGGGTAACAGTAGTGAACAAGACAGATCCCTGTTTCTTGCAGAGCGTACATTCTGTTAGGGTGGGGGAGGGAAGTACCAATAGAGAAGAAATGAGTTACGTAGTTGTGTTAGAAGGTAGTAAGTGCTATGAGAAAAAACTAGAGCAGGGGCATGGAGGGGTTGCCGTATTAGAGCAAAGCGAGGGGGTAGAGTTGATCAAAGCCATGAAGGAAGCCAAGGGAGCAAGCCGTCTGGCTACCTGGAGGAAGAGTGTTCCAGCTTGCGTTAAAGCTAGGAACCGTGCGCGGAGGCGGGAGGGAGATGGTGTGTGAAGAAGAGCTAGGAGGCACCTGGTGGAAGGGGTTGAGTAGGGGAGTATGGTAGGCATGAGATCAGAACGGTTGGAGGAGGCAGCGGCACAAATCAGGTAAGGCCTTGCAGGATCTGTAAATCCTTCAGCTTTACTCTGAGTAAAACGGGAACGAACCATTGCAAGGTTTTGAGCAGAGGAATGGCCGAGGCTTGAATAGCTTTTAATTGGCTCATTGTGGCTTTTGTAGAAACTAGATTGGGAGGTGGATGGGTTGGGAGGGAGAAGCAGATGAAAGTAGGGACACCAGTTACTAGTAGGTCATTTGATGAGCACCCTTGCAGCCCTTACAAAGTCTGGCTTCAAAGGTTGTGATAACAAGTGCTTTCATTGTGCTGAGCCTGGTGGATATGCCAGGCTGTAAGAAGGGCCGACCGACATCCTCTCCTTTCATCTCAGGGCCGCCTGCAGAGGGCAGTAGTGTCACTGACTCTGAGGCTCGGGCTATGTGGAGGTGACTGCTCAGTAAACACTTGTTCTTAAGTCTTTCTTGGTAAAATATATATAACATAAAATTTATCACTTATAAGTGTATATTAACACTGCTGTGCAACCATTATCACAGTCCATTTCCGGAATACTCAAGTCTTCATTGTTCTTGACATCCTAAGCCCCAGGCCCAATCTCATTCCCCTACTCAGGCAGCCAACTCTATCAAGACTGACAGTAACTCTTCAAAAACACCAGCATTTGCGAGACAATTGATTGAAGTCATTGAAGGTCCTGTTCTCCCTGCTCTTCTAGTCAGGGAAGATTCTAATGGTTGGGAAAGAATCATCAGGTAGCTATTTCTGCAGTCTTGAAACCAAAGATACCCTTGAACATATAGGCCCAAGACATCACCATTCAGTAAGTGTTTATTGAATACCTGCTCTGTGCCAGACATAGTAACAATTCATTTTTTCAAGTGGATGATTGGATGTAGCTCCTTGACCTTGACTTGTCATTTTCTCTGGGGACGTAATCTAGGAGTAGTTGGAACTAGGCCTGATGCACAGTTTTTTGTAAACGCTGGCCTAGAGCTTTATGACCTTCGCTAAGTCCCTTTCCTTGATTGGAACTCAGTTTCCTGGTCCATTTAGAGGAGAATCAGATATTAAACAAATAGTATTAAGAGATTGAAGGGAATCTAACTCAGAACAAGGTGTCAAAGAAGGCCTCCTTGAGGTGAAACGCCGAGAAGAGGTAACCTTTAAGCTAAAATTCAAAGAATGAGTAGGGGCTATGCAGAGGGAGAATGTGGTGGGAATGGTGCCAAGGACAGGGATTCTCCACAGGGGGATCAGCATGTTCTGAGTTCCTGAAAGCTCCATATCTGTTAGGAATGACATTGAGGGGCCATTCCAGGCATTCTCTTCTCACACTCCTTCCTGTTTAAGCTCGCTCTTTCGTGGGTTTGCAAAACAGCCCTGTGCAGACCTGGCCTCCAGACAGAGAACAGGCAGCTCCGGCACGTGATGGGACAGCAGAACTACCACCCCTCCTTCTCCTGTTCATGTGCTGTGTGCACTGCAAGTAAACAAGAAGAGGGCCTTCAGATCCTACATTTTTTTCCTGTATGCAGGAATGTAAGATGGATCATACCAGGGGTGCCTGGGTGGCTCAGTCCGTTAAGCGCCTGACTTCAAGTCGGGGCATGACTTCACAGCTCGTGATTCGAGCCCCACATCAGGCTCTGAGCTGTCAGCACAGACAGCAGCAAAGCCTGCTTTGGATTCTGTGTCTCCGTTTCTCTGCCCCTCTCCAGCTCACACTGTTTCTGTCTGTCTGTCTCTCTCAAAAATAGACATTAAAGAGAGAGACATCATACTAGAGTAGTCTTGAGAGGACTCAGGAGCCATTGGAATCTGTGTGCCCTTGGGCAAGTGTTACCTCTCTTTGCTAAGCCTCAATGTTCTCTTCCCAAAAATGGGAATAATAACTTTTACCTCATGAGATCGTTTTGAAGACATATGACCTAAGGCATGTGAAGCGTTTAGCACAGAGCCAGGTACCTAGTAAGGAAAAATGTTGATTGGGATTATGTCATTAGAATTTAAGAGTACAATGGTCTGGCATATATAAAATCTGGAAACTTTATTTGTGTCTGTATGGGTAACTTTGGTTGGACCAGAATGGGTTAGTTACTATACTAGGAGTTCTTTTATCTTTTTCAAGTTTCTTTGTTTATTTTTGAGAGAGAGAGAGAGCGAGCGAGCATGAACACAAGCAGGGGAGAGGCAGAGAGAGAGGGAGACATAGAATCCGAAACAGGCTCTAGGCTCTGAGCTGTCCATGCAGAGCCCGACCCGGGACTCAGACTCACAGACTGTGAAATCATGACCTGAGCTAAGTTGGATGCTTAACTGACTGAGCCACGGAGGCGCCCCACTGTACTAGAAATTCTTTTAAAAATTTAGGTTCAGGTACCTGGCTGGCTCAGTTGGTAAAGCATGTGATTCTTGATCTCAGGGTTGTGAGTTCAAGCCCCAGGCTGGGTGTAGAGCTTACTTTAAAAAAAAAAAAATTCAAAATGGGTCAAATTGTCATTAAAAAAGTGAAAGATAGCTTGTACCTTGCTAACTTCTAGCCATCTTGACTGAATTTCTAGATGTCAGCATTGGGAAAGATGCCAGCTCCGGCCACCACATATGAAAGGATCGTTTACAAAAACCCCTCTGAGCACCACTACATGAAAGTGTGCCTGTAAGTTCACCCTTCTAAGGTCTACTTTTGATTATTTTTTTTATGAGTCTGAATAGTATGAGATTTAATACATTCTTTTCTGCTTAATGTTATGACAGAGAATTTCAAGATCCCGGGGTTGGACTGAATGCTGCACAGTTTAAACAGCTGCTTATTTCAGCCTTGAAGGACCTGTTTGGGGAGGTATGAATCACTTGGTAGATAGAACACTCCTTAGACCTTTGTAACAAATATTAAAATGGTGCTTTTTCAAATAATGTCTTAGACCTTTGAAACCATATTTGAAATTGCAGAAGCAGACTTTTCGAAATATATTTTGGATAGGTTTTTTGTAATATGCCTTCTGTTTGATAAGAAACTTGTTAGACGTTTGTTTTAGCCCAGTGCTACTCGCAGTAGGGGCCAGGTCAGCAGCCTGCATATAGATTTTTTTGCCTGTTATGAAGATTTGTGGCTCACAGCAGAATCAGCACACCACTTCCTTTACTGAGAAAGTGAAAAATTGAGCTGAACTATCAGAGGAGCATGTGATTCTTAAATCTTGGGGTTGTGAAGTTGAGCTCCACATTGGTATAGAGATTACTAAAAAAAAAAAAAAAAAAATTAAAAAAAAAAACAGCTGAACTAAACAATGTGCTTAGCAATATTCTTGATTTACATTGGGATACAGCCTCTTATTTTATCACAGACCAGCTCATTGAGTAGGCCTCTTTTAGCATTCACTTGAAAATAAGTAGAATTTTGAGAGAGGACAAAGGCAAATGACTCAGAAAATTATTTTCTGATTCATATGTTTTATCAAACCAAAATCTGGTAAGCATCTCATTAAAATTAAAAATATACATTCCACAAAAGACTCAGTTAAGAGGATGAAAAGACTTATTACAGACTGGGGAAACTATTTGCAACCTGCATATCTAGAATATAAAAAGAACTCTCAAAATTCAATAGTGAAAAATTCCAATTAGAAAATGAGCAGGGGCACTTGGGTGGCTCAGTTGGTTAAGCATCCGACTCTTGATTTTGGCTCAAGTCGTGATGTCATGGTTTGTGGGTGTAGCCCTGTGTCGGGCTCCATGCTGACAGCGTGGAGCCTCCTTAGGATTCTCTCTCCCTCTCTTTCTGCCCCTCCCCTGGTCAGGCACATGCTTGCTTGCTCTCAAAGTAAATAAAAAACAAAAAGAAAATGAGCAAAAGACACGAATAGACATTTCACTAAAAATGTATCGTTGGCAAAGAAGCACATGAATGAAAAGATGCTCAACATTATTAGCCATTACGGAAATGCAAATTAAAAACACAATGAGTGGAGCGCCTGGGTGGCTCAGTCGGTTAAGCATCCGACTTCAGCTCAGGTCATTATCTCACAGCTCGTGAGTTCGAGCCCCGCATCGGGCTCTGTGCTGACAGCTCAGAGCCTGGAGCCTGCTTCAGATTCTGTGTCTCCCTCTCTCTCTGCCCTCCCTTGCTCACACTCGGTCTCTCTCTCAACAATAAATAAACAATTAAAAATTAAAAAAAAAAAACCCACAATACGGGGCACCTGGGTGGCTCAGTCAGTTGAGCATCTGACTCTTGATTTTGTCTGAGGCCATGATCCCAGGGTTGTGGGATCCAGCCTGTGTTGGGCTCTGCACTGAGCATAGAGCCTATTTAGGATTCTCTTTCTTTTTCCCTCTGCCTCTCTCCCCCGCTTGTGCTCTTTCTCTCTCAAATTAAAAAAATACACAATGAGCTATCACTACACACCTAGCAGAACAACTGAAATTTTATAGATCGTGATAACACTAAATGCTGGCAAGGATGCAGAGAACCTGGATCGCCCCTGCACTGCTAGCAGGAATGTAAGGCGGCACGGCCATTTTGGAACATCATTTGATAGTTTCTGTAAGACAAACTAAACATGCATCTGCCTTGCCACCCGGCAGTTACACACCTGGGCATTTGTCCCGGAGAAGTAAAAACTTACTAGTGTTCGCCCAGAACTTGTATGTGAGTGCTTACAGCAGCTTTATTTGTAAGAGCCCCAAAGCAGAAGTTAGCCAGATGTCCTTCAGTGGGCGAGGGGTTCAATGTTCATGATGCGTCCGTACCGTGGAATATACTCGGTAATAAAAAGGAACAAACTATAGACATACGCAATACTGTCACAATCTCCAGAGAATTAATGCTAAGTGAAAAGCTAGTTCTAAAGGTAACGTTCAGGGTGATCCCATGTATATAATGCTCCTGAAATAACGTAATTACATAATCTGGAGAAAGATCGGTGGTTAGGGGTTGGGGGGAGGAGTGGGCGATAGTGGGTTGTGGTGACGGCAAATTCTTTATCTTGATTGTGCTGCTGGTTGCGTGAAACTACCTGTGCGGGAAAATTGGTTGAAGTACACAACACGCACACGCACAACTGCACAAACAAATGTGAGTGCATGTGTAACTGGTAAAATCTGAATAAACTGGTTTGCCAGTTTTAGGTTTTTGGTTTTGATGTACTACTGGGGGAGGCTTTGAAGGGTACATAGAACCTTCCTGTAAATTTCTTTGCAACCTCCTGTGACTCTCATTTTTCGACATAAAAAGTTTAAGGAAAATCTTCTCCTCCTATATGTCAGGTATAAAACCCAGGTTCCTGAGGATGTAGCCGTAAACAGACAGGGCCTCTGCCTCATGGATGAATGATCTTGATTATTTTAGTAGAAACTGTCGAACAGTTACTGGCAACAATAATGAGTATTATGAGAGAGGAAGTATGTGGTTCCTGTATGTGAAAGCGCATACCAAGCAATTGAGCTTAATCTTCGGGATCAGGGATGGAACTTTTTATTTTTATTTTTTTTAAGTAGGCTTCATGCCAAATGTGGGGCTTGAACTCATGACCCTGAAATCAAAACTCTCATGCTCTACCAACTGTCCCCAGGGATGGGACAATTTAAATTTTTTAATGTTTATTTTTGAGAGAGAGACAGAGTGTGAGTGGGGGAGGGGCAGAAAGCAAGGGAGACACAAAATCAAGCAGGCTCCTGGCTCTGAGCTGTCAGCACAGAGCCTGATGCGGGGCTCCGAACCCATGAAGGGATGGGACAATTTAAACAAAGACTTGAAGGGTGTAGAGTCATTGGCGGTATGAAGAGGTACAAGAAGAACATTCCAGATAGGGAATTGTAAATAAGCAGGACCAGTACTATACCACCACTAAATACTGGTTTTTTGGAGGAGAAAAGCAGTTGACAGGATTAGACGTTAAGAATAATGTTGGAGGGGCATCTGGCTGGCTCAGTCAGTTAAGCATCAGATGTCAGCTCAGGTCATGATCTCAACAGTTTGTGAGTTTGAGCCCTGTGTTGGGCTCTGTGCTGACAGCTCAGAGCCTGGAGCCTGCTTTGGATTCTGTGTCTCCCTCTTTCTCTGCCCCTTCCCTGCTCGCTCTCCCTCGCTCTCTCTCGCTCGCTCTCTCGCTCTCTCTCTCTCTCTCTCTCAAAAATAAACACTAAAAAACAAAAAAAGAGAGCGATGATGATAGGGGCGCCTGGCTAGCTCAGTTGGAGGAGCATGTGACTCCTGATCTCAGGGTTGTGAGTTCGAGCCCCACGTTGGGCATAGAGATTACTTTAAAAAAAATCAAGAATAGTGATGATAATAGTCTGCTAATAGTATTATTCCATACTTAGGTTGATGCAGCCTTACCCTTGGACATCCTGACCTACGAAGAGAAGACCTTGTCAGCCATCTTGAGGATATGTAGCAGGTACAGCAGATAGCAGCACATTTGTGGTGGAACAGAGCAGAGAGATGGGTGGAGAAATAGAGCAAAAATGCTCTCCTCTGAGTCTAAGAGTTTTGTCCTTGTGAACTCTGAGCAGGTTTTGAAAATTTAAACTGGGAAGGACATGAACATTCATCTACCGAGCACTATACAGAGGAAAACTCACGATCTGCTTAAAAATGTAGTGTTTCCCAATTGATGGTCATGGTTGCAAACTCAGAAATGTGTATTTTAAAAACATTCCTGGGGTGCCTGGCTGGCTCAGTCGTAGGAGCATGTGACTCTTGATCTCGGGGTCATAAGTTCGAGCCCCATGTTGAGTGTAAAGATTACTTAAATAGATTAAAAAATTTTTTTAATTCCTAATTGAGATTCATTTTATTCTCTGCCTATAACATACTGTGCTTTTACTTTTGAAGTTTTCTCATTTAAATTAGGTTCTCTGGACCTAATTTAACTATCTGGACTGCCGCAAAAGTACTAGGGAGATGTCACCGAGACAAATCTTTACGCATTCTCGATCTCTCCACAGCGGTCTTGTCAAATTGTGGAGCTCTTTGACTCTGTTGGGATCCTATAAAGGCAAAAAATGTGCTTTCAGAGTGATTCAGGTAAAGACCGTTCTTTCACATATTCCAAACTAGGTTGAGTAGGGATGAAACTGCTTTTTAAGACATGTCCCATTTTTGTGCCTGTATAAATCTAGTGTGGCTGACACTATCCAGCTGGGAGTGGTGGGGAGGGATACAGACTTTGTAGCTTCTGGAAATGTGAGACCGAGCACTTAGATTTTAGATTTTATGGGAGATGTTTGGGGATGAAACTTGGAGCTCTCGTGGAAAAGTCTTAAGTTTTCATTTATTGCTTAATGCCTAGTGCCTTAAATGTTGGAACACTGTTTCTGAACTTATTATCACTTATTTGTCTAAGGCTACCTCTGAGGATGCTCTTTAAAATGCTACCGCATCAACTTCGTCTACCCCATAAAACTAGGCATGTTTCCACATGCCCTGTGTTTCTGCAGTTTTCTCCCAATATTTCCTTGATGTTTTTTCTCTCTCTTACAGGTTTCTCCATTTCTTCTTGCCTTATCTGGTAACAGTAGGGAACTAGTGTTGGATTGAATAGTCTTCAATTTCAGAAAC
>CM053574.1:24329680-24422818 GCA_028646485.1 Cryptoprocta ferox
ACAAATAGCTAAGCCCAAGGTCTAGCCTGTAAAGTGGCCACTGCTATCATCCATTCTCCACTGTCAGTGAGGTTAGAGATTTTCCTCAGTTTAAAGCAAACTGGCCCACAACTAAACAGATGATAAGCTAATTTTTCAGGATGTCAGTCAATCTAAACCTGGAACAGTTTGAATGCAAAGTTTCTGTTTCAGTAATCCAGATTATTTTCTCCCTCCCTTGAAAATACTGTGGATTCTCCCCTTTATAAATAATGTATGCTTATTGTAAAAGTATTGTAAGAAATAAAATGTATAAGGAACACTGTGGAGGCCAAATTCTTAAAGAATTGAGGGGTAGTGAAAATCAGTGTCAAAAAAAATTGAGGGGTGCTGACGAGGAAATGTGCCTAATGTGTTAGTACTGAGGGATCATCCCCAGTGCAGCCAACATAACATCATCTGTAACAACGCATCCACCTCTGCTCTGTGGCTTTAGGTAGTGGTTCTGAGTATAGCTAGATGCTTTGATCGGGAAGATGATCATGTGTAATTGGTGGGATCAACCCACTTGTCCTGGGAAAAGGTTTTTCTCCTGTTGGTGGATCAGTAACTAGAATTTTTTTTTTTTTTTTAACACATCTGAGGTAGAAGTTAAGCAGTTTGCTAGAAAAAGTCATTCTAGGCACTAGAGGGCAGTGATGTGTATAAATAATATTTTTAAACTGTTAGGTATTGTACCATACTCTGGTCGGTGATGGGTGAGATGAAAGTACCAAAATCAATATGAGAAGCAAGGATGCCATTCCCATGGGCTTCAGGATGGGCAGCATGTGTGGGCTCAGGTGCACCTGAAGAAGACTCATTTATAAGGTGAAATCTTGATACAACATTGAAAAGCAAAATGGGAATTCTCAAAGCTGGAACAAACAATCCTAAAATTTGTATGGAACCACAAAAGACCCCGAATAGCCAAAGTAATGTTGAAAAAGAAAACCAAAGTGGGAGACATCACAATCCCAGACTTTAGCCTCTACTACAAAGCTGTAATCAAGACAGTAGGGTATTGGTACAAAAACAGACACCTAGACCAATGGAGTAGAATAGAGGACCCACAAATATATGGCCAACTAATCTTTGACAGCAATAATGAGTATCCAATGGAAAAAAGATAGTCTCTTTAGCAAATGGTACTGGGAGAACTGGACAGTAACATGCAGAAGAATGAAACTGGACCACTTTCTTACACCATACACACAAACTCAAAATGGATGAGAGACTTAAATGTGAGACAGGAAACCATCAAAACCCTAGAGGAGAAAGCAGGAAACAACCTCTTTGACCTCAGCCACAGCAATTTCTTACTCGACACATATCCAAAGGCAAGGGAATTAAAAGCAAAAATGAACTATTGGGACCTCATCAAGATAAAAAAACTTCTGCATTGCAAAGGAAACAATCAACAAAACTAAAAGGCAACTGACAGAATGGGAAAAGATACTTGCAAATGACATACCGGATAAAGGGTTAATATCCAAAATCCATAAAGAACTTACCAAACTCAACACCCAAGAAACAATTCATGAAGAAATGGGGAGAAGACATGAATAGACACTTTTCCTCAAAGAATTAAAAATAGAACTACCCTATGACCCAGCAATAACACTACTAGGAATTTATCCAAACGATACAAGAGTGCTGATTCATAGGGTCATATGTACCCCAATGTTTATAGCAGTGCTTTCACCAATAGCCAAATTATGGAAAGAGCCTAAATGTCTTATCAACTGATGAATGGATAAAGATGTGGTTTATATATACAATGGAATACTACTTGGCAATGAGAAAGAATGAAATTCTGCGCATTTGCAGCAACGTGGATGGAACTGGAGGGTATTGTGCTAACTGAAAAAAAGTCAGAGGACAGATATATGTTTTCACTTATACGTGGAACTTGAGAAACTTAACAGAAGACCATGGGGGAAGGGAAGGGGAGGAAATAGTTACAAACAGAGAGGGAGGGAGGCAAGCCATAAGAGACTCTTAAATACAGAGAACAAACTGAGGGTTGATGGGTCAGGGAGAGGGGGAAATGGGTGATAGGCATTGAGGAGAGCGCTTGGGATAAACACTGGGTGTTGTACGGAAGCCATGAATCATGGAAGTCTACCCCCAAAGCCAAGAGCACACTTTACACACTGTATGTTCACCAACCTGACAAATTATATTTAAAAAAAAAAAATAGAAAACAACATTATCAATATAGAAAAAAGTGGGAACTTGAGGCACAAACTACAGACTCAAAGCTAAGACTGCATCTTCCTGGAGAACTCTGTCTGGTACTAGCAGCAGTCTTGAAGTATAGGTCCATAAATGGAGTGTGATGTGATTATTAATACTAGTAACTACCATTTTTTCACTATGAGCTAATTTTCTTTTTTCTTTTTTTATCTAAGGGTTTGTTTTTAGTTTACTTACTTATTTTGAAACAGAGACAGCACAAGTGGGGGAGGGACAGAGAGAGGGGGAGAGAGAGAATCCCAAGCAGGCTCCATGCTATCTACACAGCTGACGTGGGGCTTGAACTCAGGAAACCTCGAAATCATGACCTGAGCCTAAACCAAGAGTTGGATGCTTAAATGAGCCACCCAGCACCCCTTGGATTTTATTTTTAAGTAATCTCTACACCCAACGTGGGGCTCAAATTTTTAATCCTGAGATCAAGAGTTGCATGCTCCATCGACTGAGCCAGCCAGGCGCCCCAGTGAGCCAATTTTCTACATTAACTCTAATCCTTGAAAACTTTGTGAATTAAAGTTAATGTCCCATTTTAAAGGCAGGGAAACAGACTGATGCTGTGTGACTTGCTCAAGGCTGTGCAGCTAGCATGCAGTAGAGTGGGGTGCAAATGGAGGCCTGCCTAGCTCGAAAGCATTTTCTTCCATCTCCCTGTGGGTCTTAGAATCCCATTACTGGAACACTATCAGTTTCCATAATAGTATCTTGTTATGTGGCATTAAAGTATTTGGAACCACCATTGTATAGAATTCTTTTTATATTCAAAATGTGCTAGATCTCATTCCCTGCTAAGTTGTAGCATTTTCCTAAATACAGTTACTTGATGGCTTCCACACATAACCATCACCTACTGTTTTTCTCAGTTGACATTCAGTGATTACTTGTCTTTAGAGCAGAATTACTGAAAGCATTATTCTAAAAGTGAAAAGTTATGTGTAGGCCAAGTATGGTGGGGGAAGGGGGACGTACCAGATCTGGCTGGTAACAGGTTTATAGTGCGTAATTCAAAAGTATCTTCTCAATATGAGCATTTTATTTTTTTCTTCCTTCCTTCCTTCCTTCCTTCCATCCATCCATCCATCCATCCATCCATCCATCCATCCTTTCATCCTTTCATGCTTGCTGGGTGCCGTAGGCGTCTTTGATTTCCGTAAACCAGTAAAAAGTTGGAATTGAGAAGTAGGTGAGGAGGCAATACTTCTCTAAGTGATAACTTCTTATTTTTACTCAGAGACTCTCAACCTCTCACGGTTTGTAAAAGCTGGCTATAAGGGAAACTGGCTGGTTGTCTCTTTCATGTTGAGCCCTGGAGGAGATGCCAGAAAGAATGAGTCTTC
Source organism: Cryptoprocta ferox (assembly GCA_028646485.1). Taxonomy (NCBI): domain Eukaryota; kingdom Metazoa; phylum Chordata; class Mammalia; order Carnivora; family Eupleridae; genus Cryptoprocta; species Cryptoprocta ferox. Next base: position 24,333,292 of record CM053574.1, read on the forward strand.
TAACAAAAGCATGGGTGACACTCATATTAGGAAATTCTCTCCCAGATAATTGAGAGGTGGCCTTGCTTGTACTAGGTCACAGGTGGAAGGAAGTACAAAAGTACTGAGTAAAATAGCAGGCCAAATTGTACTAGCACTTTCCACATAGGGGCATTGTAAGACTGCAATTTATGTAATGTTTGATTGCTACAGAAAAATATACCCATCTTTAGCAATTTAAGCCTAATGCACTGGAAAATTGCTTAACAGATTTTTATATTCTATTAGAAACATTTCCATATTGGTGAGATGCCACTCATTTCTTTTGCTGAGCAGCAAGTCTTGAGTAGCAACAGGAAGAAAGCCTCACCACAGCCACCATTCATCTTGTAGACCTGACCTGCATATTCATCTAGAAGAAGAAGAAATTGCTAAATGCACACTGGTACCTCTTAGGTAACCACAGGTTTTCATTTTGTGCTGAATTATTAGTCATTTTTCTTTTATGGTCTTAGAGTATGATTCACAGACCAATTTACTCCCAAAGAAAATTGCTATTAAATTATATCTACTAAGTTGTTATATTAAAACATACTCTAGCAAGGGTTGACTGTCACTCTGAGCAGCTGTGGCACTCTGAATGTCTCATGTGTTGGCATAATTTATTAACCGGCTCTATCTGAGCAGAACGGGAGTGCTGTGAAATGACTCTTGGGCTGCACTTCAGTATCTCCAGGGTCCCAGATGTTTCACTTTCTTTGTTCTTGGCTTGCCTTCATTTAGATTACAAACACAGCAGACACAAGAATTCTCAACATCTTCAGAGAAATTTTGGGTTGGAGGAAAATCAACTAGAAGAAACCATTTAAGTTCAAAATCATAAGAAAACCCAAAACTAACATTGCCACTACATAAATAGAACAGGATTTAACAGGAGGTCCCACAAACAGGCAATTTCTAGGCCACAATTTCCAGGGTGGCTTTTAGCTGTAACACAGTTATATGACCCTCTAAACTCTGGGCAAAATTCCTCCGTGATGTGACGGAAAAAAGTATCAACATGTAAGGGAAAGAAAAATGATCCTATGTGAGTTTGATTAAATGTTGTTTTTTTATCCAGATCATGAATATTTAAAGAAATGTAATATTTGAAGTGGGAGGCAATGCTGCTTAAGAAGCACTGAGTTTTTCACAAGCTTCTATGGTTTGATTTGTAGAGCAGTTGCCAGGTCTAGAAGCATCCTCACTAAAGCATCCTCATTAGCTTCAATCTGGCCAAACGTCATTGTTAAACCACCTGTGGGCCATCTAAACATCTGGCAACATACAGAAATATAGATCTTTTTCTTCCCCTGCTAGCCTGAGTAGTTGTGCATGGGGCAAAAACCAAGGTACCACAGAACTCACTAGCTTTCCCTGGCCTGTGACTGAAGCAAAGCTGATTTGATTTAGATCAGCCCTGGTGTGGCCTACATTCAGCACGAGCCGCTGCAAAGGCTGTCACAGGGTTTGGGGCCTGGCCTCCAAAGGATCTAGGGACCCACTCACACCCAGGATCCTCAGAGGATCACTGACAAGGTACTGATGTGGGCAGATGAAAATGAAATTATAAAGCTCACCATAGTATTTATTCTGAGGGGCTTACTTCAGGCAAGGATTTCCAGAGAAAGGGAAAGTCTGACTGAGAGTTAGTCTCTGGCTTCATTCCATCAAATATCTGATTTCTTGCTTTCAGTTTCCTTTCCCTAGTGAGGAAAACTTAGACAAGGTTGTTATTTTACAACCTTTGCAACTCAGTTGTATATTATTTTTTTTCATGATCATACAAGTAATATACCTCATTAGAGACATTTTGAAAAAAACAGAAAAGCATAAAAATGGAAGGCATCATGATCCCACTTCCTAGAGACCCTCACTTCATATTTTGTTTGCCCTTGTTATTTTTCTATATAAGCATTTTTAAAACCCGGGATCATACAAATGCATATATTTCTTCTTTCACTTACATCAAGACCATTTCCCAACATTATTAAAAGCCTTTGATAATCTGATTTTTAATCATTGCAAAATATTCTATTTATGATTGTACCATGATTTGTCCAATTCCCTATGGTTAGGTATTTATCCTTTCTTGCTACTTATTTTCACTGATCTCTTATTTCCTTAGGACACCCTCCAAAAGGTGTAATTACTGGGCGAGAACATTTTCAAAGCCCTCGATATGTACTGTCAAATTCTAACCCTTACCACCAAGTAAGGTACCTATTACATGGTAAGTACTCCATAAATTATTGTTGAATGAATAAATGCCTTTCAGAAAGGTTGGACCAGTTTATACTCCCACCAGCAGTGTTTGAGAAGAGTCTTGTCTTGGTTGGTCCACATCATGACAGGAATAATGATTGAAGCAGAATTTTTGTTTCTGTGATTCTGGCAATGAAATCGTTTACCTTAAAAAATGGAACTAAAAAGTAGAATCATCCTTAAATGATATCTGGTTGCCTTTTAATAGACTGCTGCTTTTAAACATGCTGAGACAAAAATGGAAATGCAGGAAGAATTCTGATTATATTAGGACCGAATGATGAAGTTCCTTGTTTCCCTTTTCTCATGTCAGTCTGTCGTGGCTACTTGGCCAAGGGCTCTATAAACTCAAGATTTGGAGAGGGTATTCTTTAGATAATGTCTAGGCCTTTGCTGTCATGTCACATTGTGGTGGTGGTGGTGGTGGTGGTGGTGGGGTTACCAAGAAACTTTATTCTCTTGTCTGAAATGTAGAAATGTAGGGGAGGCAAATTTAGAGTTAGAAACTCCCCATTCTGTGAGCTGTAGGGGAAGGAAGTTAACTAATATTGTTGAGCAAAATGTGCCAAGCCCAATCCTGTCTTACTGCATTCCACATCCCAACCTTTCCATACAGGTATTATTATCTCCATTTTGCAGATAGGCAGCTGAGGCTCAGAGAGGTTGGGTCACTTATTCAAGGTCACACAGCTGGTAAATAGCAGAGCCCTGGAGATCCTGGTCATCTGATTCCAAGTCTCTCTTCATTGTCTGGGGATGCAGCCCTGGGAAAGAGCAACGTGGGTGGGATTTCCGGGTGGGGGACATTTGGGGAGAGGCGTGCCAGAATTGTGGTGTAGGGTTCAGAAAGACTGTGGGGGCTAATTTGGAGCTGAGAAGTTGATCTCAAAGTTCTCTGGCTCTGGGTTTGAGGTTCTTGGAGCCAGTACAGTGGGACTGAAGACCCCAAGTCTACAGGATCTTGGTTGAGGGTTCTCAGGGTTGAAGACTGCTAACAAAAACAAAATTCAGCCAAGTAAATTTGAAGAGCTAATAGGCATTATTAAGTGATTCATGAATCAGGCAGCATCTCATCTAGCAAGTAGAAAGAGGCTCTCAGGAATTGTACAAAATGGATGGTTTCACGGGAAGGATGGTAGATGAAGCAGGAAAGTTATTAGCAAAAGAAAGGATTATTTAAGTAAGGTCACTTTCCCTTGGAAAAGCAGGGGGTCTTACGCAAATTACCTCATCTTCCTTTGGGGGTGGATTAGGTCTGTGTGACAGATTACCTCACTGGTGCTGGCCAGAAAAGTCCTGACTGACGAGTTAAAACTACATTTCTGGGGGAGGTTGAAACTGCAGTTAGGTTGGAGGGTTAGCCCTGGGTTTGGGGATGTAGTCTAGCATAGGTGACTCCATTACAGGCCTATGGTTTTCTTTTTGACAAGGCATTGTGGCTGGGGCAAAAGGTGGGGGTTGGAGTCCTGGACAGAGTCGTGGTTTCTAGGATCTCCAGTTCAAAGAGCTCAGTTCTGAGGGTCCTGGATTCCAAAGGCTCCAGGGCGTCCAATTCTGAGGATCCAGCTCTTAGTGTCTTGGGTCTGAAAAGCCAGGATCAAAGGTTCAGTAAAACCTGAATCTTAGGGGCTTATTTTAGAAAGTTTCTGGGTCTGCGGGGCTCAGACTGAGGGGCTCATCCTGAAGGCCGATTTTCTGGGTCCTAGGATCCTTGGGCCCGGGAAGCTGGGTGGGAGAGGTCCAGCTCTAAAGATCTCAAGTCTGGCATTCCCAGCTTCTGAGGCCCTAAAGTGAGAAGCCCAACGTTGCTAAGGCATGGTTTGGCAATCTTTGGCCTGAGGGTTCCTGGATCTCAGGGCTCAGGGCGCGGTGTCTTCGGATCTCCAGAGGTGATGGCTTATGGGTGGAATGTCCCGAGTTTGAGGCCGGTGCTATGGGTACTGAGTCCGCGAGCGAATGCGAGGAGCTTGGAAAACACGGGTCGGGGGCAGAGATGACCAAGGAAGTTTGGCGCTAGGACCCCGCGGGAGGCAGTGGCGCAAAGGGCGGCCAGTGTTGACAGCGGAGGTGGGGAAACCGGCGCTAGGACCCCGCGGGCGCGGCGGGTGGCGGCGGCGCGTGGGGCGGCGCGTGTTGACAGCGGCGGCGGCGGCGGCGGAGCCGGGCGGGCGGCGGGAGTCGGCGCCTCTGGTTCCTGTCCCTGGTGTAGAGGCGGTGGCGGACGGGCGTCCCGGGATGGCCTTCATGGAGAAGCCGCCGGCCGGCAAGGTGCTGCTGGACGACACGGTGCCGCTGACAGCAGCCATCGAGGCGAGCCAGAGCCTGCAGTCCCACACGGTGCGCGGCCCGCTGGTCGGGCGGGCGGTGTGGGGCGGCCCCGGGCCGCGAGAGGGCTTCGGGCGGCCGGGCGCGGGCCCGGCAGGGTCTCCGGGCGGGGACCGGGGCCAGGGTCTGCGGCCCAGGCCAGGAGGGCAGTGGCGTGGCAGCGGTCCTGGGTCAGGGGTCCCGGGGCCCAGGTGAACTCAGGTCTGCTGGGGTCGCGGGTGGGGGATCGCAGCCCCCTGGGCCAAGCTGGAGGAGGGGCTCCACGGTGCCGCTCCGAGTTGTAGGTGTTGGATTACCGGGCCCACCTTGAACTGGCGGAGAAAAGGGATCACTCGGGACCCTCTCTCCCACTTCTGCCGGCTGCCAGCCTTCTCCTTGGGGCCGCTGGGTTTCCCTGCCTTCAGCTGGGGATCTGAGTGGTGAGGATGAGGATGTGCCTGGCCAAATGGAAGGAAGTATGACTTTAGAGCCTACTTGTTGGGATAGCAGAATATTAAGTCCCTGGGGTGTGCAGCCCCAGTTGCTGGGCAGCTGCTTGGCCTAGGCACCGGGAAATGGTGAGGGAGGCAGTCTGGGGTCCTGCTGAGGCAGGTGTATGAGTGTGCTGCTTCCCTCCTGTAACCTGCTCTGTACTGGGCAGTGGGCGCGTTCGTTTGAGTTTAAAATCCACCGGAGTAGCATAAAGGAGTAATAGATCCTCATAGTAAACACAGGCAGAGTTCATTTCTGTTACATATACTGTCTTTTATAGGTCTTTAAAACCAGGATTGTTTTCATTTGCCTGTACCTTTTTTTTTTTTTTTTTGAAAAGTACCCTGTGCATTATAATTTACAAGCAATAAACCTAGAAACCAGCAAGAAAACAGGAGCGGCCAGCCAGTGGGACTTTGTTTAGGAAATAATGAATGGGGAGAGAGAGATTCCTTAAATTGTAATGTTTTGTCAGGTCACCAAATCAGATTCCGGCTCAGAGGCTTGTTTGTTTACCATTGCAGTGTGTTTGGGGTTCATCATCTGGAGGCTAAAGCCCCACAGTAGCCTTCTGTTTCTCTTTTTGTTCAAGCTGTTCTGATGACTTCAAAGAGATCTTTTATTCTGTTGTATTAAAGTGGGACTTTTTGAACCTCAGTTTCCTCTTCTGACAGCCATGCTTTGTAGGGTTTGGATTGTTCAAAGTGTTCATTTCCAGTTAGTGAAATGATTGTATTTTTAAAAAGTGCATTTTATTTTATTGTGCATATCTTTAATCCTGTTTTACAGACTTGTGAGAAGGCACTGCATAGGTAAGAATTTGTACCCTCTGTAATTTATGCCTAAGGGACTATAAGTTATGGGTTGAAATTTAGGGCAGGTAGTCAAGAATAAATTTTGCTATTAAATTAGATTTTTGACTTGACTCTTGGCAAGTAAATCTTATAAACTTACAGGGAGTAGGGTTAGTCTTTTATGTTTATTTTGTGCTGCAAGTGAAGAGATGCTTATAAATGCTCACAGATCACTTCTTCCAGGAAGTATTCCGTAAAGGCCACTGCCCCAAGCCCTGTGCTCCCCTCCACCTTAACCTAGATCAGTTTATTCTGTAATTACTTCTTTACTTCTCCTCTCCTCCAGGTTATGAGAGGAGGGATACTTGCTTATTTTTGGATCCCAGTCCTTGGTATCTGATAGGATTTTATATGTGTTTGTTGAATGAATAAATAAATGAATTGCAACCTTACTTTGCCTCTTTTTTGTTTGTGTAAAATGGTAGCAGTGAAAATTGGAACAACATGGCATCTGAGCTGCTAAGTTAAGGGGTCAGTGCTTTGCAAGGTGAAAGATGTAATAGGATTCCATTTTTATTGCAGAGCTTTTCTTTAAGAAATAAAATAATTTAGAGAATGGGAGTTCCTATAATGATGACTGAACACAAAAGACAATGACTCACAGGAGACCCATAAAGGCAGATGTGGTGGAGTAAAAAAAAAAAGTAGCATTGTCTTGCGTAATTTTTGACTGTTCTGTGTTCTTGTCCTTTTAGCTGTAAAATTGGAGACTGAGAAATGTTGCATCAGCCCTGAACTTTATTGAGAAAATCATATGCTGATGCAAACTTTCTGGATTATTAGCTCCTTATGAGTAAGTCCCTTTAAAGCAGGAATGTTGGAAATTATGTTGGAAAGAAGTAGTTGTTACTGGTGGTATATGGTAGAAAAGAGCATTGTTTTCTATTGGGGAAGTTGAAGGTGGCTTTCCTGCTTGTTAGCTGAAGGGAGATGGTGTCCCAGAAGCCAGAGGGCTAGCCTCTCTTTGAAATGCTGAATATCTAGGAAGTAGCTCCTTGGCTGTAGGATAGAAACATACAGAGAGTATATAGTAGCTGGCCTTTGAGTTGGAAGAGGCAAGACCTTAATATGGTTTTGGGCAGATACTAGCTGGTCTGTGACACTGATTGGGCAAGTCAGAAAGGTAAACTTTTTGATGTTTAGTTTATTGTTCTAAAGGGGGTAATAAACGCCTGTTCTGCCTGCCTTCCAAAGTTGTTACAAAGATCAAATGAAATAGTCTTTATGAAGTATTTGTGAAGTGCATTTCTTTTCTTCTTCCATCTCTTCACTCCCTGGCAAAATAATATCCAAAGGGTTAAACACATTAAAATGTTATTATTGTAAATCAGCTAATTTCTATCCGTAGTTCCTTTCATATCTCAAGGAAACAGAATTTATAGCAGAAAATTCTAGGTTGCGTATGATTTAAAATTTATGGACTTGGGAGGGAAAATTTCTGTGGATTAGAAAATAGAGATGCCAGGATGAAAGGAACACAAGGTCACCACCAGAAAGTCATATTTGGATGAGAAACTGGCAGAAAGGGCACTACAGACTGGTAGATGATTTTGTTCCTGACTGTGGTTTGAGTGATTTTATCTTCACTTTTATGGAGCACAATGAATTTGGCTTCAGGAAATAGACCAGGCCTCTGCTGCAAGGAAGTGAAACTTCCATAAAATCAGAAGGGATTGTACTTAGGGAGGATGCTTTCAGCCTGGGATAGGAGGAAAGGGAAGGATTTTCCAAACAAAAGGAATTCGAATAAAAAGCCATACAGGTGAATTGTGGGAAAGTTTGTGGGGACTCAGAGAAGGCAAGGGAAATATAGAAGTTCTTGGCTATGGAAAAGGGAAAACTTTTTAAATCAATAGACTGAAAAACTGCTTATCTAGCTGAAATAGAAACCAGTGGAACCTGACAGTTTTGAAGAGGGTTGTTATCAAACATGCATATCCAATTTTTGCTGGTCAATATGCTGTAGTGTGATAGTGCTTCATCTCAGTTTTCTCCTTTTAAAATACTCTTCCGTGAGGTTCATCTGAATCAGGGCCCATTTCCTCCGCACTTGGTGCATTTTGTTCTTCAGAAACAAAAGATAATTTTAGTGATATTCGAGGCATAACAACAGTTTTAAAAATCTGTGGGAAAGATAATATTACATGTTGAAATCTTTACTGAAAATGGGTCTCTCCTTGAACCTTTGACTTTTTGGAAACTGTTTCTGCAGAGTTTATTTATTCAACAGTACTCATTAATGCAACAAAAATGTGCTGAGTGCCTACTGCGTGCCAGGCACATGCTGGAGATCTGATGTTCAGCTAGATAGCTCCTGCTTTCACGGAGCTTTTGTTCTATAGGATTCTGAGGTCTTCCATTTTCCAAGGTGTAGACAAATCAGTCAGAGTCTTTACCTGTCATAACACAGATGGTTTTGAAGTTCCTTTTGGGTTCTTAATAACTTGGGTTATTAAGTTATAACTCAATAACTTGGGTTATTAAGTTATAACTCAATAACTTGGGTTATTGAGCCTCAGCTTTTTAATCAGTGACCTATTTTATAGTCTTTTAAACTCTACTCATACATCATCAGAATACCTATTCAAATGTGATGCCAAATTAGCAGACCTCATTGCCTTCTGAGCCTGACATTTTAAGGCAATCCAGTACTCAGTATCAGGATCTATCTGGGCTTCCTTTCAGAATACTATTTGGATGTTTCTTTACAATTCCAAGTTATACTGAATACTTTAAAAAGAGCCTGTGTGTTTTGCTCCCTAGGGGATTGTTGTAGCTCTCCACGTCTGTGTATACAGCTTTCATATGGATTAAGATATTAAGATTTCTTCAAATTATAGGGGCCTCTGGGTGGCTCAGTCGGTTAAGCGTCCAAGTTCGGTTCAGGTCATGATCCTGCGGTTTTAGGTTCGAGCCCCGCGTTGGGTTTTGTGCTGACAGCTGTGTCTCCCTCTCTCTCTGCCCCGCCCCCGCTCAGGCGCGCTTGCGCGCCCTCTCTCCCTTTCTCTCAAAAATAAATAATATAAACATTAAAAAATAGTTCAAAGTATAGATTGGGTTTTTTTGTCTTCTTTTTTCTAAATTTATTTTTGTTTATTTTGAGAAAGATACAGAGAGCCAGCGGGGGAGGGTCAGAGAGAGAAGGAGACAGAATTCCAAGCAGGCTCCATGATGCCAGTGCAGAGCCGGATGCGGGCTCGAACTCACGAAACCATGAGATCATGGCTTAAGCCGAGACCAAGAGTTGGACGCTCAGCCAAATAAGCCACCCAGGTGCCCCCAAATATAGGTTGTTGATTGATGATCTAAGTGGGTTCATTTGGGCCAACTAAAACAAACCTGTTTGCTACTGCAGGCAGGTAGTGGTTCCTTTTAAAGCTGCTAGAGGTTTCTGAGCAGCTTCCCATGAAATGAGACTCCTTTATGTTCTAATTTTTGGCATCTTGAAAACTTGAGAGCTGGACTCAAACATTGTTTTAGAACTCAGAAGTGCTTGAGTGCGTGGGAGTGTTGTAGGAGGGAGAGTAATAGGTTTTTTCCATTGCTTTTCACCTTAAACTGGAAGTCATCTTGTCAGTGACTTCTTTCATAAGTAATATGCACATGGTAAGGGAAATTAAGGTATGGATGTCTTCCGAGGAGAAGACAGGGCCCTTTATTTTCAGCTTAAAACTATTGAATAAGCACTAAAGGACAAGCATTTGGGGATAAACACTTGACCTCTGGAGGGGAAGAGTTTGTGCAGATTGACCATTTAATCTCCAGCTGATCTTGCTAACTACCAAATTTGGGGTGAGCCTGGTCCTTTCCCGCTGAAGAGCCAGCTACCAAGTGTTTCTTCTTCCTAAAAAAGTACAGTGGAAGGGGAACTGCATTGCTTCTGTTGTCTTTAAATAATTGAGTAGTTAGCTTTTGGTGGCTAAGAGGGTACTTCTATTAATGTAATGTTAGTTTGGGGAATCCATTGTAACAGGAGTCTTCTAGAAAATTTTTTTTCTTTTTAAGTAGGTTTCACACTCAGCACGGGGCCCAACGCAGGGCCTAAACTCACGATCCTGAGATCAAGACCTGAGCTGAAATTAACAGTTGGACATTGAACCAACTGACCCACCCAGGCGCCCCAACTTTTTAAGTTTATTTATTTATTTTTAAAAAATTTTTAAATAACATTCTTGTTGTTGAGAGACAGAGAAAGAGCATGAGCGTGGGAGGGGCAGAGAGATGGGGAGACACAGAATCTGAAGCAGGCTCCAGGCTCTGAGCAGTCAGCACAGAGCCCAATGTGGGGCTCGAACTCACAAACCGTGAGATCATGACCTGAGCTGAAGTCGGATGCTTAACCAACTGAGCCACCCAGGTACCCCTAAGTTTATTTACCCATGCTGTAAGCGCAGAGCCCAATGTGGAGCTTAAATCCACGAACAATGAGATCATGACCTGACCCAAAACCATGAGTCTGTGCTTAACCGACTGAGCCACTCGGGCACCCCCCCAATTCTTTTTTTCTTAGTAACTGCTTTATATAATTCACATACCACACAATTTCTCCTTGACTATACAACTCAGTATAACTATATTCACAGAGTTGTATATCTCCATAATTAATTTTAGAACATTTTCATTACCCTGAAAGGAATCCCCAAACCATTTAGCAGTCACCCTGGGAGGTCTTATAACATTGCAGGATGCTAAACTGCGGACCTATTCTTAGTACAAGGTCTTTACCTCTTTGGGTTTAACTCCTTTCACAATGTTATCAGAGGACACATTCTCCACAAATGCTCATATACATCCTTAGATAACCTCCAGAACCTAACTGAAGCCTGAAGCCTGCTCTTAGACAATGAATCTTAGGGTAAGAATTTCTAAACTGCAAACTTGGAGAATTAGCACACATCTAAACAAATGCACCTTGCTACCATATGTACCTTGCTTTAAGGAACCCTGGATTTAGAACAGTAGTTGAATTATGTCCTGTCTGTGTGAAAAAAAAAGTTGCTCTGGGGTGCACCTTGCCTACTACATTTAGTTGTAGGTGCCTAGATGACTTATTAGAGTAGCCCAAGGGAAGGGCAAAGGGCTCTGTGCTGGAAAGCAGGGTGTTTGCGCCCTGGCCAGCTCTCTGTTTATGACATCTAAACAAGGCTGCTTTCTTTGGTGCGGCCCATCAGAAACTGGTCATTTCTCCTCAGTTCAGTTGAGGCTGGTTTAGGGTGGGAAGAGGGAAGGAATAGGGTGTTGGTATGGGGCAATCCTGGATCTAAAACATCAGAACCACCTGTAGAGGTGAAAAGGGAAAGCAGCGTCATTCATCAGGTCTCCCTTTGAGCCTGCCCCTCCCCCAGGTGACAGGTGACTGGTGACTGGTGCACTTTAGTCCCGCAGAAGGAAATGAAGCCTGAAGCAGGCCTGCTCACACCAGACCTCTAGTCAGGTCCAGGGTTTGGCCAGCACGACAGTACCCACTGTCCCACCAGAGCACAGGGAATGGCTGACTGACACCTTGCCATATTCTAGGCAGGCATCCCTGTGTCTGACCCTGGAGGTCACCACGTTCGCTAGCAGCCTTACGCTTGTTAATTCTGTGGTACTTCTGGAGCTCCGGCCCTCTGATGGGCACTGTGGTCAGCGTTGGGGTGCAGTGGTGAGCAGGCCCTACTTAGGAGCTCCCAGGCTGCTGGGCATCTGTGTGGGGAGGACACCCCTCTGCCCCTTCCCACTCCTTAGCTGGTAAGGGTCAGATGGGCAGCTTGTTCTGTGTCTGTCCATGTCTTTCTCTTTGAGGTTTTTTTCCCTTCCCTCTAAATCCAGCCATTCATGTCTATGTATTGTTATTTTGATTCTATTTCAAACTAGCACATTCCCTAGCATATAGATAGTAAGCATTCAACATTCAATAAATATTTGTTGAATAAATGAATTTGTTGCATGATTGTGGTAATCTGAGTTGCAGCTTCCTTCCTCTGAAATTCCCATTCAGCTTTATTGGTCCCCAAAGTGCCAGCATTTTACAGACCTGTTATTTCTTACTACTTTGTTTTCTGTTTATAACCTCCCCCTCCCACACACATGAAGGTTTAAGGCAGAAGCAAAGAGACAATACCTTAATGACCTTGGACATACTGCTTAATCTCCGCAGCCTGTTTCTTTGTAAAGTGGGGATAGTAGGAGTATGTCGGTGCTGCTGTGAGGATTAACTGAGCTCACACATGGAACATTCTTCACAGAGCTCAGCACAGAAGTATCAGCTGTTTTGATGTAGTGTATTTACCTCCGTATTTGCCAGAGCACTAGTAACTTTTTAGGTACCAGTACTTGTTAGGCACTCAAGTATGTTGGATGGAAAAAGGCAAATTCTTTATTTAAAAGTTTTCCTCACTGTTAACTATGAGTACTTTGCTAGCAAATTGCAAGAGAGACCAGTGACATGTCAAAGAGCAACTCCCCTGCCGCCTTTTTCTGTTTCATTCTGAAAGAACATGTTTTGGTAGCCAGGCTCGGGGGGTTGGGGGGCATGTGGCACAGGATCCCCTAATGGGGCCTGCCAGGCAGCAGAGCCGGCTACTGGTGTTCGGAGGCAGCGGAAGAGGCAAACGGGCAGGCCACTGAACTGACAGATGTGCTCCTGGAGGCCAGGCCTGAAGGGAAGGGGACCCCCGGCAAATGCCCAATTCAGCTCTTCACATCCTAGCTTTTGTTCATCACCAGCATCGGTGCACACACATTTGACCTCCGGCAGCAGGGTGAAAAAATAAAATAGACAGCCCTCTGCTTTGTTCTTTCCCCTGCCACTTCCCCTGCCAAGTGACCATGCTAGCTGACATTGGTGAGGGGGTGGGGGGTGGCTGACATCTTCAGAATGCTGCTTCCTGAGAAATGCAATTATATTCGGTAGAGCCCTGCCGACTTCCTTTCCCCTAAGTGCCACGCACCAGCAGTCAGGCTGTGGGCACATACGTCAGGTCTGGGTGTGTTTCACTCTCTGAAGCACGCAGTTTCTTTGTCGGAAAGCTGCTAAGGTGGGGGACATCAGCAAGTACCCACGAGGAGTCTTCTGTGAGCCGGGCACTGGGCCGTGTATTAAGATGAAAAGATGAAAGAAGCATGGAGCTTACTCCTGCTAGAGGCGGACATAAGGTACTGAAGATGCCAAGTCTGCCCGGGAGCAGTGAGGGTGCGGTGTGCCTGCCTCCATCCACCCAGGTCCCCCTGGGAGTTTGGGCTTCACAGCCTTCCAGAGAATGGCTTCTAAATCTGCATTCCCCAGGCATTTGAACTTGCAGACTCCTTTCATAGCAATCCTGAATTGTAAAAACAAACAAACCAAAAATCCTCTGAAAGTGATTTTGAATTAAAAATATATTTTATTCAGATCGTTACATTATTAAAAATTATATTAATGTTTGGGATCTGAATTACACTGTTTTTTTGAAATATGAGCAGTGGGAGAATCGTGATAAGGTGAATACAGCTTACAGCACTGATAATGAGCATCTCCAGACAATTTGCAGAATCACCAATTTTATGATGATTCTCATTTCTCATATTTCTTACTAACTTCTCACTTAACTCATATTTTACCATTGGCAGTCCTAAAGCGTGCTTTTAGTCATGGTCCATTAATGGGTATAAATGAAACCATGTATGACTCAGAGCAAAATCAATTAAAAAGCCATGTAGTGGCCCAAACCATGGTAAACGAAAGAAACCATGAACACACTCCTCTCTATAACTGCCCCCATGTTTTCTGCATGTACACTTGGTAGCTCTTAAGTATGTTCAGGGTTAAAGGGAGAAAATATTTAAATAAATTGTTTGGTTGATGTATTTTTTAAAAAGTAGAACTAGAAACAGAAGACTTTAACATGTAAATCCTTCCAGAGACCCCAGTTGTTCATCCTATTCTAAACCGTTACTAATCTACCAAAAAGATCTCAGTTTAAAAAACTAAAGCAGGGGGCACCTCGGTGGCTCAGTCAGCTAAGCGGCAGACTTTCAGCTCAGGTCATGATCTCACTGTTGGTGAGTTCGAGCCCCGCATTGGGCTCTGTGCTGAGCCCAGAGCCTGCTTTGGATCCTCTGTCTCCCTCTCTCTGCCCTTCCAATGCTCGTGCTCGCTCTCTCTCAAAAAATGAATAAACGTTAAAAGAAAAGAAAGGAAAACAAAAAGACCTGAAGCATGACTAGCTGTGTTCTCTGAGTTGCGTTTGCAGACTTTCGGAGTTCATTCAGCAGATACTGCTGTGAGTATGCCCCTTGCTCCTGGCACCATTCTAGGTACTTGGGATGCAGGTCGAAGCAAGACAGACGTGGTCCCTGCCTTTGTTTGTTCATTCCAAAAGGGTCTATTGTGGTGGATTCTGGTGTGGGGTAAAAGATGGAAAAGGGAGATTGGCGCCAGTTGTGGGGCCCCTTGGAGGAGGCCAGGCTAAGGGACCTGAACAGCAGTGAGAGACTTGAGCAGGTCTATAGCATGTGGAAGAGGTATTTTAGGAAGCTTAGTTTACTGGCAGTGAGTAGGGGTCCGTGAAAAGAGTGAAGGAAGGGGAGAGGAGAGTCCAGGGAGGGAATGAAGCAGTGGGGTTAAAAAGGCCAGGTGAAGTCAGTGGCAGGAGGGAGAGAAGGAGTGGAGAGAGGGAAAAACACAACAGAGGGGTCTGCTAGGTAGAGCCCATGAGGGAAACAAAGACACCAGAAATGATTAGAGAAATAGTCCAAGGTAAGTGAGCAGTAGCTGGTCTTACCAGGAAGATCATGAGTCTGAGTTTGGTTCTAGAAAGTTTGAGCGGTACTGAAAAGGCAGCGGCACTTGCCCTAACAGCCAGCAGTGTTTAAGCACTTACTTATGCGTGCAACCCTGTGGTCAGCCCTTTATGTTACTTATCTCATTTCCTAAGTGGGACCAGTGCTGCACCCAGGCAACCACTGTAACGTTTTCATCACTCCAGATATTGCCTTGATGCCTCTTTGCAGTCAGTATCCTTCCTCTGATCCCTGGCAGCTACTGACCCTGGCAGCTACTGATCTGCTCTCCGTTACTGCCGTTTCACCTTTTCTAGAATGTCATATGTAAATGCATCTTATAGGGTGTAATGTTTTGTGTCTGGCTTCTATCACTTAGCATAAAGCTCTGCAATTCTCTCATGATGCTGCATGTTTCTTCTTACTGCTCAGTAGTATTTCACCATTTGTTATGCCTTCGTTAGCTGGTTGACATTTGGGTCATTTCCACTTTGGGACTATTGTGTATAGACATCGTATAACCATTGGGTACAAGTCTTCGTGTAGACATACTTTCATTTCTCTTGGGCCAGTATCTAGGAATGGAGTTGTTTAGTCTTATGGTGAGTATATATTTAACTTAATAAGAAATTGCCAAACTCTTCTAGATTTTTATTTGATCTGCATATCAACTTTGAATTGAGTTCACTATTATCCCTATTTTTCATTTGGGAGAAAATGAATGCAGAAGGGTCGGTAACTTGCCCCAGGCCATAGGGTGGAGGGTGGTAGAATGGTTTGTAGGCCTGTGGACTTTGAGCCATTCCCCAACCTGATCTGTTATTAGGGCCCGAAGAGCAGTGGACCTGTTTGATGGCGCCACTAAGCCCAGGCCCAGGTTAGAAGGGTAGGGGTCCTCCCTTGAGCCACAGAACCAGACGCTGATTTGGATTACCATTTTCTCAGCTCTCCCATCCTGGTTACCGAGGCATGGAGTTAGTTCATTACATGCAGTGGAGGTTTTAAGGCAGTGCTGTCCAATGGAAATGTAATGCAAACCGTGTTTATAATTTTAAGTTTTCTAGTAGCCACATTAGAAAAGTAAAAAGGAACAGGTGAAATTAATTTAAATAATCTGTTCCTGACCAAATTTATCCAGAATAATACTATTTCAGTAGATAATCAATATAAAAACTAAAAATATGTTTTATGTTCTTCATGTCATACAAAGTTTTTGAAACCTGGTGTGCATTTTGCAATTACAACATACCTCAGTTTGGACCAGCCACATTTCAGGTCACCAATAGCTACATACTGCTTGTGGCTACTATATTGAACAGCCCAGATACAGACATTAAAAGTAATATCCAGAGGTATAGTTACTAACATGGAAAGAGATTCATATTATATTAAGTGGGGAGCAAAGCAAATCATAACACACTATGTTTCGTATGCTTATATTTTCATAAATCTCTAATGTTTATACCTGCAAATAGTCTATTCTGTCCAGTGGCTACAGGTAGCCACTTAGACTCCTTAAATTTAATAAAATTAAATAAAATTTTAAAATGCAGTCCCTTAGTCACATGTACACAGTGGCCACTATATTGGATGTCACACCCTTGGGTCAGTATTCTCTCCAAACTGCTGAACCGAGTAAGAAAAGCTGAGCTAGAGCATAAGACTTGCTAGCCCTGAGACCATAGGGCTTTGTGACCATTGAGACCCAGAGCCTTCATGGTTTTTAATAGTAAAGGACAGGAAAGAAGTACGGCTGTTGTTAGAATTTAGTAGGAGCATACTGCAGAAATGTAAGCAGCCCTCGTCAAAGACCCTGTACATTTTGGTACAACTGAAATTAACCACCACTCACATTGCTGGGGACTCACTCCATAAACCTGATGTCCACGGTAGGCATGTTCATATAAAATTGTTCTTCTCTGCTTCTTCAGACCCTACCTAATGTTCATGGTGGGGCTTATTTAACATTGGGAAGAGAAAATAATTTTTTCGTAATTTTACACAGCTTCTGTGTGGTGCCCAGATTACATTCACCTCAGATTTACACAGACCGCAGTTTGTGAACGTGCAATAGGAGGTGGGTTGCTGAGCGCGGAGGTATTAAAGTGAGGAGACGGGGCCAGGAGGTGTTTTGAGAGCTCTGCAGCTATTTCTACTCCTATTACTCTGACCTGAGTTCCCATACATAATCTGCCCCTCACTCTTTCCAGGCTTCTTCCTCACTTGAGGGACTAGTTCTGCCTGTTCACCTGACCTGTATCCATCAAAATGAGGGGGTGTATGATGTATAAACATCCTGCCTAAGGCCATAGAAGGAGGTAGGAACTGCTGTGTCCCTGGGTCAGACAGGCTTGGGGTGGAGTCCATTCTCATGACTTCCTAGCTGAGTGCCTTGTTTAAGGCATCTGCCCTCTTGGAGAGGTAAGGTTCTTGTGAGAGGTAGCCACATGTACCTCCAGGCATCACTGGGAGATGGGATAAGCTGAGGGACAGAAGAACGAGTGTCCCAGAAACATAGCAGTTACTACCTTCAGCTCTGAAGAGATCTATGGTGGTGTGACGTGTATAGTCACTTATGTGGTTATGATTGGAACTAGCATCTCAGGAAGATACGGTGATGTTTTCAGACGAGGTAGAATAGAGTTATGTGGAGTCAACCCTTCATCCCTAGTGATAGTTCTACTCTGTTGAAACCAGTAGGGACTTCCCTAGCTTGATTCCCCATAGTTCCAAGCTCCTCTCCCACCAACTATTTTACCACTCCTGATACTAGTAGAAGAGTTAATTTACTTGACTTTCTTCTTCTGTTTTTCTACTCTCCAGTACAGTAAAGGTGCTTATGAGTCATAAAATGACTGGAAGTTCCCTTACCAAAGGAAAAAAGATGATAGCTTGCATTTATCACTGATAACATACTATGCCCTTATCCAAGCTCAGATAACTTCAATTCTTATCATTCAGGCCTCTTTATTTGAAAGTAGCATGTTTTAAATTACATGTGTAGCAAACCAAGGAACTTTTGGAAAATTTGTTTTTCCTGATTAGGAAAGTAATATATGTGCTCATTGAGGATAACCTGAAAAATATGAAAAAAAATAGCTAAGAGAATTTAAACCACACATAATTTCACCCCAGAGACAATTACTGTTAACATTTGTTGTAGTTCTGTCTTCCTATCAATGTTATCACAGTTGTTTATCCTTTTTAAATATTTAACATTATAATGTACACCTTGTCCTGTGTAATGAAAAATTATTTTAATATACCCTTTTAAAGGCTTGCGTATTCTTCTACCATATGGTTAAACCATAAATAGCCAATCCAGTGTCTTACTGCTAATATCCAGGTTCTTGTATGGGAAGGCATTTTACTTAGCTCCTTTAAAAGTCGGCAAAGGGGGGGCGCCTGGGTGGCTCAGTCAGTTAAATGTCCGAGTTCGGCGCAGGTCATGATCTCACAGCCCGTGAGTTCGAGCCTCGCGTCAGGCTCTGTGCTGACAGCTCAGAGCCTGGAGCCTGCTGCGGATTCTGTGTCTCCCTCTCTCTCTGCCCCTCTCCCGCTTTCACTCTGTCTCTCTCTCTCTCTCTCTCTCTCTCTCTCAAAAATAAATAAACATGTAAAAAAAAAAGTCATCAAAGGGACACCTGGGTGGCCCAGTTGGTTGAGCATCAGACTTTTGATTTTGGTTCAGGTCAGGATCTTAAAAGTTTGTGGAATTGAACCCTGTGTCAGGCTCTGCGCTGACAGCATGGAGCCTGCTTTGGATTCTCTCTCTCCCTCTCTTTCTCTGCCCCTCCCCCCATTTTCTCTCTCTCAAAAATAAATTAATAAACATAAAAAAAAAAGTAGGCATAGGGGTCCCTGGCTGGCTCTGTCAGTGGCACATGTGACTCTTCATCATGGGGTTCTGGGTTCAAGCCCCATATTGGGTATAGAGATTACTTAAAATCTTAAAAATAAATACATCTAAAAAAATAGATTAAAGTAGGCATAGAAGCTGGGAGTAATGGAATTCTCTGTCAGAGATCAGAGACTGATAACATTGTTTCCCATGTTCAAAGAGAAAGGCTCCTTTCTGCTGTTCCCTTGATGCCCTTCACATTGCTTTGGCCATCTGTGCTTACTGAGTCAGGCCATGGTGTATTCACCTGCACACACCTTATGCTTGCTATTTCTTAGCAGAAAAGAAAACGAAGTTACAAAGCTGGCCTCTGCTGGGTGCCGTAAGTAGCAACCTTATCTAATATTTACTGCATCCTGTTGGAAAGGTATGATTTTGCAGATAATAAACTGAGGCCCAAAGGTGCAGCAAAGGTAGATCACAAAACTAGTAAGGGGTAGTTGGGCTTTGCATTGGGTACCTCAGTGACTAGGAAGCCAGGCCCTTTCCCCTGGGGGGCTTGTGGGTGTGGCATGGGGGAGGATGGGGGAGGAGCGCACACTGTGGCTAGCCATCAGTCACATCAGCCTCGAGAAGGACTCCCGCAGCCTGGCTTTGGGGCAGTGGCACATGGGGGTAGGCAGAGAAGGGGCCCAGGAGGAGGAACACTTCACTCCCAGCAGGTACTCAGGTTGGTACCAGCTGAGGGCGTGAGGGTTGAAAGAGGGCCACCCTCAGATATCAGAGCCTACATAAAAATCGTTATTTCCAACCAGATTGGAGTTTGTGTGTTTACTGTCTTTTCTAGCCAGTGAAATATGTGGTGATTAGTTCTCTGAGGTTATGTTCACTGAGTCTGTTTCTACACTTTTAGGGCGTCGGCCCAAGAAATGTGAGGATTACTGGAGGTCATATTTCATTTTTAATTACTACTTAATTGAGCCTGGATTTTTGAGGGTTTTTTCCCCTTTGCTTTGACGTAAGATGGAATTCATGGGTTCCCATCTTAGCAAATTATGTAATTAGCTTTGGTGCCATTTAAGGGTCATTGTACGACAGAATGCTACCGAATGTATTCATTCCATAGTCATGAGGCCAAAAGGATTTTTGAGTGCTGCGTTGCAGTGTTTCTTCTAGCTACAACATTGGCTGTCTTTGAAGTTGGGTGTGGAGACCAGTTCCCCTGGCTGGGCAGGAGACTGTCCCGCAGAGGAGAGAGTGGACTTTAAAAGGCTTGGACAAGGGAGAAGCATGCTCAATAAGGCAGTGGCGTCTCACTGCAGGCATCAAAGCATGTTTATGATGTGTTCCTTGTTCCTTCTGTGAACACACAACAGAAACTGGAGAATTTGTTTTGCATAAAGGTGAAGCACACAGTTCCATGATTCAGTTAGACTTTATTATTATTTTTTTTTTTTTTTGAGAGAGAGAGAGAGAGAGAGAGAGAGAGAGAATCCTAGGTAGGCTCTGCACTCTCAGCACAGAGCCCAACATGGGGCTCCATCTCATGAACTGTGAGATCACGACCTGAGCTGAAATCAAGAGTACGGATGCCTAACCAACTAAGCCACCCAAGCGCCCCTGATTCAGTTAGATTTTAAATGAAATTTATTTCACTTGGTTGAAAAGGAGATACAGTTGGCTTCACTCACCTGCCCAAATTTAAAATAGGTTAAGATAGTGGAGATTCATCAAATGCCTTTAAAAACCCTAATGCTTCCATTGTTTTGGGACAGGTTTTGCACATTATATAATAAAACAAAGGTACCTTCAGCAATCTACAAATGAAGCAATAAATAATGAATATTTAGCAGAGTAAGGAGTAATCATTAATTCAAAGTGAAATATTAAGAATAATAGGCAGCCAGGCATGTGGCTGGTGAGCTGAGCGGAAATCCTGCAACTGAGAATTTTCCCAGAAACCTTGCTGTCCCTTCAGGGTGTTGTTGCCCACTGCCCACAGGCTGCAGCTCTTGTGCTGTGTGGTACCATGGGGCTGAATGTTGAGTCCACTGAAGGGATGATAGATACATCAGGGCTTGGAAGATCCACGAACACTTTCTTTCTTTTTTAAAAATATTTTTCTTTTTTGTTATTTAAGTAGAGTTGACATACAGTGGTATATTAATTGCAGGTATACAGCATAGTGATCCAATATGTCTATACGTTACTTAGTGCTTATCACGGTAAGTGTAGTCATCGTACGATGTTATTATAATATTATTGGCTATACTCCCTATACTGTACTTTTCATCTTTGTGACTTATTTTATAACTGGAAGTTTGTATGTCTTAATCCCCTTCACCTATTTGCTCATACCCCCACCCGCATGGAGGTTTTCTTGAGCATGCTCCTTGACTTTTCCTCGATGTATGTGCACATGAAAAAGAGCAACATACTTCCTCCTTCCCAGAGGAGCAAGCAGTCAGTTAACAAATGCCCACCAACTAGTATTTGCTGCACTTCTGCTATTGGCCTGATCTTGTGGTGGGTGCTGTTTGCAGTACAAAGAAATGTGTCATTCTAGCCCTAGAAGAATTTAATTCAGTTGGAGAGATTCCTCCCCTTCCCCAGACCCAGGTAGACATAGGACAAAAATAGCAGTAACGTGATTAAACAGCCAACCTTCCCAGGTGTTGACCTGGGAAGAGGGGAGTAGGTAAGGAGAGTTTAGGGTACCTACAGTCTGAGTAGAGGAGGGTTTGAGTAGAAGGAACAGGTTAGGACACTGTGGTTAGGTGATAGCAGAACATGGAAGCTAGGCTAGGAGTTGGGTTTTATTCTGTGGCCAGTGGAGCCTGGAAGGTTCCTGAGCAGGGAAATAGGATAGTGTTGGATGTCCAGCGAGCTCACATGTGCTCAGCATTCTTTGTGGGCCTTTGAATGGAAAGTGCCAGGAGGAAGCAGGTTTGGGGATGAACACAGGGGAGCAGTGTGGCTGGTGGGTACTGGAGACCTGGCCCCTATCCCAAATCTATCACCTTCTAGTCCAGGCATTTATCCTTTCAGAGACTCTTTGTCTCCAGCTGCAAAATGAGGGTAATGGTTCTTCCTTACTTGTTTCAAAGGGCCATCGGCAGATGGTGTGAGTGGTACCTGGGGAAGCCACCACTACAGGGCCCAGTGTGGGAGACCCCTGCAGAGCTCAAGTCGGGTACATACTGTACCCTTGAGGAGGCAAAGAGGGAGGAGGAGGGTGGGCATAGAGGAGGCTGTGAGGTTTGGTGGGTGCTTCGTTCATTAGTTTCCTTCCTCTCTTGAGAGGGTTTTTATTTTTGTAGTGTGAAGCTGCTTCCTATTTAAGAGGTTTTTAGAACCATGGTTCTCACCCCTGGCTGCACATTACAATCACCCAGGGAACTTTTAGGCCCTACTAATGCCTGTGCTTCCATCAGAATCTCTGGGAGGTAGGGTTGAACCATTGGTATCTTTTTTTTTTTTTAAGTTCTCTAGATGATTTGGGGCAACCTGGGTGGCTCAGTTGGTGGAGTGTCCGACTCTTGATTTGCGGCTCAGGTCATTATCCCAAGGTCATGGGATTGAGCCCCACATTGGGCTCCACACTGAGCGTGGAGCTTGCTTGAGATTTTCTCTCTCTCTTTCTCTCTCTCCCTCCCTCCCTACTGCTATGCTATCTCTCTCTCTCTCTTAAAAAAAAAAAAAGGTATAAGTTCTCTAGGTGATTTTAGAATGCAGCAAGCAGGGTTGGGACCCTCTGCTTTAGATATAGTGATGTGGTAACACTGACATATAAAATACCTCCAAACACCTGCCTTTGTCTCTCCGTACTTTGAGTCTCTGAGTAAATCTGATATCTATGCCAAAAGGGGAGGGAGAAGAATTACCTGGGTTAATCTGGTTTGAAGGTTTGCTTAAGTTTTGGTTTTAGTTCCTTTAACACATTTTTTTCCAAAATGACCTGTGTTTATAGTCTCAGTAAGGTAATTTGGGGCCAGACAGATTCAAAATAAGTTTTCCTCCTCAGTGTTTCCTAAAATTTCATCAAACCAAGGCATCTTTGAATATCAGCTATTGTGCAGGGAAATCTTAAATACTTTTTTGGGAACTCAGGAAACAAAATGCCAGTGCGGATGCTTGCTTGGAAAATGGCCTATGTAGGAAGTGTTGATCAACAGTTGTGGAAACAACAGCCCCCACCCCAGCCCCCGTCTCAGGATAGGAGTCAATAGGTCAACAGTAGAAATAAACCACCTGAGTTCCACCAACTAGTGAGGACTCCCACCTTTCAAGGGTGCAGAAAAAGCTCAGGGCACCTCCTGGGTCACTGAGTGCTGCTGGCCATGCCTGGCAGGTTGCAAGGTCTTGGGAATCAGGTACTTGGGTCGCACTTCCAGTCAGCTGCTTCCTAGTTGTGCAACCTTGGACAGCTCACTTAATTTGCTGAGCTGGGCTGAGATCTACCCTCTAGGCAGCTGTGAGGATCGAATGAGAAGTGTGGAGTGAGGGGCTTACAAGGTTCCTGGCACAAGATCGGTGCTCATTTTGTTACATCTTTCTTCTTTAACCTCATCTGAGTCAGAAATTAGGTGGTCCTGATGCCGTTCCAGTTTGAAGAACTTCCACACCAGACCACACTGACCAGCAAAATGCTCACATCCTAGGGCTTGACAGGGTAACCACCCTGCTCCGCCAAGATAAAGGGTGTGGTGTTGAGAGCAGAGGCAAGAAGAGGGCCCCTTGGGGGAAGTGGCAGCAGATGGCAGGGTTTGGTGGCAGGCAGAGATCTGTGTGACTCAGGGCTGCACCACACGGCTCCTAGCTCTCCCTTTGTTGCCTGATGGACCTTGGCGGTTTATTGTCTATTTTATACATGCTGCAGTTTCCGTTCCACATCAGAGATGGTGGTAAAGATGGGAATGATTCACTGGAGGATTCTGGGCTGCTGACTCCAGCTCAGGAGGAGGAGGCCTGACTTCAAATGTTGGGTTTCTACTAGTCTCCAGGGCACTCTCCTCTCTGCTTTAATAAGAGCTACAGCCTGGCTGCAAGCAGTGGACAGCTGTGCTGTGTTTCGTTTGCAAATTAGATATTTGAGGTGAAAGTACTTCCTTTTGGTCAAGTGGATAGTGGTACCAGGCAAGCTAAAAAAAAAATTCAAATGTTTTATAACTAGGGACCACCTTGTCTCATTGAAGTGGAATAATTTCTGAGCCGAGGCACCAAACTGGCTCAGTCGATAGAGCAACTCTTGATCTTGGGGTTGTGAGCTCAAGCCCCTCACTGGGGGTAGAGTTTACTTTAAAAATGTGTGTGTGTGTGTGTGTGTGTGTGTGTGTGTGTGTGTATGTGTGTGTGTTTCTGAGCAAAATCACCTTATATTTCCCACTGTCTTTCTGTATCTGTTACCACATGGCAGGTGGGACCTGGGGGCTACAGTGGAACCTTAATGTGCCTTAATGTGTTTTTACACAATGGGTGGTGCTTTGAGGCTGTCAGTAACTAAGCAAACTCTAGGTGGACATGTGTGTGTTATAAATAGTGTTGTATATGCCTTGGCTATGGCCAAGGGCAAATGATGACAGAAGTAACCCCCAGCACTATCCTGCATCCCAAGCCTGCATGGACTGGGATTACTGGTTTATCAATACACCTGAACTCAGGCTTCTCAATCTTGGCACTACTGACATTTGGGGCCAGGGAGTCCTTGGGTGGGGGTGGGGGTGGGGGTAGGTTGTCCTGTGCATTTGTAGGTGTTTAGTAGCATCCCTGACCTCTATCTACTAGATGCCAGTAGCCCTCCCCCATCTCCTGTGACAACTGAAGATGTCTTTAGACATTGCTAAATGTCATTGGAGTCAGAATCACCTTCTTTGGAGATCATGGACCTAAATATAAAGAATGTCTTGGCAGGAACATTAATGAGGATATCATTTTGGCTATCACAGTCTGACACCATGACCCAGGCATTATCTTTTAGTTACTGCTTCCCTTCTGCCAAATGCTTTTCCCAATCATTATTATGTGCCATTTTATAGACAAATTTTTTAATACAATATAGTCATCATAATCACAATAAGAGCCAAATTTATAGAGGTGAGGAGACTATTAGCCTGAGCTCAGCACTCTCTCTTTCTCAAAAATAAATAAATAAATAAATAAACTTGAAAATAAAGGCACATGGAACAGTAGAACATATAATTGTTACTATCAATTGGCAGGGAGGGGAGAGGAATAAATGGCAGGGAATATATATAGAGGGGTACAGTAAGAAGATGTTTGCCAATTGAATGTTGTAAACATAACCGATTCTGGCACAAATATATGTTCAGGAAATTCTGAATTTTATTTTACATTTTATTTTATATTTTATTTTATTTTATTTTATTATTTTATTTTATTTTATTTTATTATTTTACTCTACTCTACTCTACTCTTTAAGTAACTCTACCCTCAGTGTGGGTCTCAAGCTCACGACTCTGAGATCAAGTGTCACATGTTTAGAGACAAGTTTTATTTTTTTATTTTTTTTATTTTAATATTTAAAAATTTTTTTAATAGTTTATTTACTTTTGAGACAGAGCACGAGTGTGAGAGGGGCAGAGAGAGAGGGAGTCACAGAATCTGAAACAGGCTCCAGGCTCTGAGCTGTCGGCACAGAACCTGATGGAGGGCTCGAACCCACAAACCGCAAGATCATGACCTGAGCCAAAGTCGGACGCCTAACTGACTGAGCCAATGGAGGGACGCCAAACTGGCTCAGTTGTTGGAGCATGTGACTCTTGATCTTGGGTTTGTGAGTTCAATCTCCATTTTGGGTGTGGAGATTCCTTAAAAATGGGATCTTTTAAAAAAAAAAAAGAGGAAAGCAAGGAATGGAGTCAAACTGTACATTTCTCTCTCTCTTTTTTAAATATTTATTTTTGAGGTAGAGAGCATGAGCAGGGGAGGGGCAGAGAGAGAGAGGGTGACAAAGGATCCAAAGCAGGCTCCGCGCTGACAGCAGAGAGCCTGATGGGAGGCTCGAACTCACCAACTGTGGGATCATGAGTTGAGTCGAAGTCAGACACTTAACCAGCTGAGCCACCCAAACACCCTGAAACTGTACGTTCCTTGTTCAGACTTACACCCCAGCATGGACAAAGCACAGGGACTGGAACATTATGGGCGCTTAGTTGATATTTGCAACTGGCAGCAACATCTTTGTAAAGCGCAGGTCTGAACTTTAAACTCAAAGAACATAAAGCGAGACATCAGTGTTTACTTAGCACCTACCAAGTGCCCAACATTGAACTGGAATTTTTAAAATTAATATTCCTCTGATAAATCATAGTGAAATAATAGATGCTAGAAGTGATTTTTGAGAATTAACATTTTCCCCCAATTTTAGACATCAAAAGCGCTTGCCTATGTGTAGTTGTTTAGAAGTATTCAATCATATGTGCTAATTTCAGCTTTACTCTCAGAATGTTAAAAGCTCAGAAAATTTGCCAGTAGGACAATTCTGGAAAAAAAGGAAATTTCCAAGCTCAAGGACTGATGCCCAAAATGTAAGAATGTCAGATGTTTTCAGCATTTTATCTTTATATATTCAGAAATAATTGCATTAGCATATTGCTTAAGAGATTTGTCACACCACAGAAATAAGTCTTAGAATATTTATTTTATAACTCACATGAAACCAGCTAAGCATAGATGCCAGATACACAGTTGACTCACTCGTAATTGAGTGGGTATTGCTGAATTACTACCTTTAATATATTCCTGAGGAGATGGGAATTTCTGCTATGTGAACTTCATCAACCTTTGCTAAATAAACAGAATGGAAATGACTGATAGGGTAACATGATCTGTTTTAAAATCCACTTACCCGGTTAACAATGCTTATTTGGCTTTGTTTTCTAAATAACCTATTTAATTGAGTATTAGTTTGGTAGAAAGGATTTATTGAATACTTTGTTGATAAGCATTGGTTGAGTAGTGACTATGAGTAAATTATACCATCCAAAGATATTAAAACGATTCTGAATATTTGAGGAAAAAATGTTAACAGTCTTTATAGATTTCATCTATACCTTCATCATGACTCCCTGTGGATATAAAGCAGAAGGCTGGGCTAGGTCTGTTTCCTCTTTACTTATTAGTAAGAATTACTGGGGAGGCTGTTTAAACATCTAATTCCTAGGTTTCTATCCTAGAGATTCTGATTCGGCATGTCTGGTGCAAAGCCGGGGAATGTGTATTTTTAATACCGTCTCTTCTCTCTGCTCCTTGGGAGCAGGAAGATAGATGTTAACGATCAGGCAGGTTTGGGGGTCCCTGGACCTGGAAATGCTATCACTGCCTCTCTATTCCACCACCTTTCACCTGTTTTCTTAATCATGGCCTTCTCTAGCTGACAATGCATATAAAATGCAAACTCTGAACACTAAAACTCATGGATCTTAGTCTTCTTTTTTTCTTTTTCTTTTTAAATTTATTTTGAGAGAGAAAGAGTGCACATGGGAGAGGCAGAGAGAGAGGGAGAGAGAGAATCCCAACAGGCTCCACGCTGACATGGCTCTGATGTGGGGCAGGAACCTATGAACTGTGAGCTCATGACTTGAATCCTGAGCCAAAATCAAGAGTCAGATGCTTACCCAACTGAGCCAGCCAGGTGCCCCTGGATCTTAGTCTTCTGATTACTACCACACCTAGTTTTGAATGCCTAAGGTTAAAATTTTTATTTTAGGTAATTGTAGATTTACATGCAATTGTAAAAATAATAATGCAGAAAGATCCCATATATCCATTATCCATTTTGTTTCAATGGTAACATCTTGTAAAACTGTAGTGCAGTATTGCAATCTGTGCCTTAACATCGATACAGTCAAGATACAGATCATTCCCATCAATTTAAACACCCCTCATGTCTTAGTGTGTTCAGACTACTATAACAAAACACTAAGTACTGCATGGCTTATACACTGTAGAAATTTATTTCTCACAGTTTTGGATGTTGGAAGTCCAAGATCAGCGTGATTGCCTCCTGGTGAGGGTCCTATTCCTGGTTCATAGCTGGCACCTTCTCAAAGTAGCCTCATGATGGAAGGGGCAAGGGGTCCTTCTGGAGCCTCCTTTCTATGGCACTAGTCTCATTCAGGAGGGCTTCACCCTCATGACCTAAGAACTTCCCTCAGGTCTGCCCTACCTTTTAATAAATACCATCACTTTGGGGGTATTTCAACATGAATTTTGGGGTGACACAATCATTCACACCATAGCACCTCACTTTCTATAGCCACACCTGCTTCCCTCCTCCACACATCCTACTATCCCAGCCTCAACTCTTAGCAACCACTAATCTGTTCCCCATTTCTATAATCTTGTCATTTCATGAATGTTATATAAATGGAGTCATATTGTTTACAATGTTTGGGGATTCACTTTTTCACTCAGCGTAACTCTGGAGATCCATCCGAGTTGTTGTGTGAACCACACTTCCTTGTTTCTAAGTGGTGTTCCATGATATAGATGTAGCAAAGTTTAACCATTCCTCTGTTTAAGGCACATCTGGCTTTTTTTCTAATTTTGGACTGTTACTAATAAGGCTGCTATGAACATTTGTGTACAAACTTTGTATGAGCACAGATGTTCATTTCTCTCAGATAAATGCCCAGGAGTACGATTCCTGGGTCATATGATAGTTGCATGATGACTAGAAATATTGAATACCTTTTCATGTACTTATTTGCCATCTATATATCCTCTTGAAAAGAATGTGTATTCTGCTGGTGTTGGGTGGAGTGTCCAACAATGCTAATTAAATCTGCTGGTTTGATGTATTGTTATGGTATTGTTGAGTTCTTCTATAGCCTTCCTGGTTTTCTGTCTAATTGTTCTATCAATTGCTGAGAGGAGGGTATTGAAGTCTCCGACTATAATCATTGATTTGTCTATGTCTTCTTTCATTTCCATCGGTTTGTACTAGCTCTGGGGTTGGGTACCTAGACCATTTAAGATTTCTGTGTCTTACTGGTGGATAACTGTTTTATCTTGATGTAGTATCTTTCTCTGTCTCTAGTAATTTTTGTTTTTCTGAAGTGTACTTTATCTGATATTTTCACTTATATTTTTGATCCTCTGATTTGGTGGTTTATAACTTAGGCTCTTCCCCCTCCTCTTTTTTAGGAATATATCATTCGGGTGCAAAGAGGAATTTCTGTAGAAAACAGCTGGCAGGTAAGCATTTTTGTTTTTTTGTCATTAGAAAAATGTTTATATGTTTAAAAAGCCTGACTTGGGGCATCTAAAACCCTGGAAAAAACAAAAGATGGTAAGTATGAATCCTGTTTGTTTTAGATATAAAAAATATCTTCTGCTTTAAGATATGTATTATAATATAAAAGGCATTTCTGTTCCCAGTTGTTTGGTTTAATTTGTGTATGGTGTTACCACAGAGACTATCTATGAATTTGTTCCCCAGTTTGACCCAGAGTAGGATACATAGATAGTAGGCAGATTACTGGTTTTGTTCTTAGTAATTCATACCTCCTCCCCTGCAGCCACGGTGTGGGGAAGGTGAGGGGTAAGTTTTCCGGGTAGAAAGGCGAGCTAGCACTCTGGCTGTGGTGCAACTTGGGCACTGCATTTCATGGACTCCCATGTCTGCACGTGTGCAAATGCTGGAGCCAGTTCCCTCACTGACCTACAGTTAGTGTGTAGGTCAGTGAGGGTCACCTTACAGCCCCAGGGGCTGCTCTCCTCAGGGGTGGCCTCAGAAAGACAAAACTTCCTACTTTGATCCCGAGGTCCTTCCTATGTCAGGTGACATTCAGAGGGGAGCTGACTTTTTTCTGTATGGGGGCCATTTCTATGCCGCCTTCAAGCTTGAACTCTATCTCTCACCCTAAGCAGTCTTGGGCCACAGTAGTCCACACGTGGTCTTTCCTTCACCTGAAATTTCAAACTGCTTTTTGTTTGAATTGTTACACTGTTTAACGTCTATTGAGCATTTGCTACTAGGCACTGGTTCAGGCACAACAATTCACTTAACCCTTAAAAACAGTTCTATATGATTGTATTACCCCATTTTACATTCAAGAGGTAAGTAACTAGTCCAAGGTCACACTCAAATCAGTGACAGAACAGGGTTGGAATTTGCATATTTTCTGTGATTAACCACTGTGCTACCTTTTGCTCCTTTGCCTTTATCAGGGATGGCCTTGTATTTAACTCTCTGGTGTATATTTGACAAGCAGGGCGACAGCATTGTTCTACCAGAAAAATCAATCTTCGGTGTGGGTTTTTTACATACAATGCATTAGAATCCTTGGGATACTTAACAAAAAATGTAGACTCTTGGGCCCCACCCTGGACCTACTGCATGAGATTCTCTGAGGGTGGAGTCCTAGATGATCAGCAGGTAATTCTGCTCACTAGCATTTGAGAATCACCAAAAGTTGAAGTCATACCATTCAAAAGCAAAATAATTTCCTTGCCCAGAGCCTGAAGTGCTAGTGGAATTGGACTCCGGCCTAATCAGTGGCATCAGCATAATTAAGAAAGAATGTATAGACAATGGAAGGTGGACTGTCTGCCGGGATGGAAAGGGAAGGAGGGAAAGGGGGGGAAACCCGGGAAACCTGGGAGAGGTCTGGCCTCTCTGCCTGCAGGTGCAGTCCTGTCTCTAGAACAGTGGGATCTTAACTGGGGGAAGTTTTATCCAGGGCAAGGATGAAATGGCCCCAAAGCTGTCTATTTCCTTTTACTTTGCTTTCATGTTCAGTAAAACTTTTTTTGGGTAAATCGCTAATTCATCTTAACAGGTGTCTGGTTGATGAGAAGGATATTTAAAGGGCTATTCACCCTGAAAACAAATACATCATCATTCTCTCTTACCTGTCGGCATCTTGTGTGTTTGACTGGCATTAACCAGTCCGCATGGCCAGGCCAGCTCTGGGCGTTGCTGGGTCTGTTTTCTGGGCCTGTCTAATTAAGCAAGTTAAGCACCAGGTATAAGCCCTACTACCCTTAGTGCAAGTGCCTGAGCTCTAGAATGTCAATACATATTAAATAAAGAAACGAAAAGAGATGGTCTTTGACGAATGAAAACACCACTGTCTTGTCTTACAGATTGTTAGGAGATACAGTGACTTTGATTTGCTGAACAACAGCTTGCAGGTAAATATTCGAAAACACTAATGACACACGTTCATTGCTTGGGGTGTCTTAGAAATTAGTTGGAAATGACAATTTCAGAAACCAGAAATTAGCAAATTGCCCTGGCGGAGGAGATAGACTTATACTTTAAACAGATGATGTGTGGCTCTGAAAATAAACTTTTGGGAACAAACATGTGATTTAGAATAGTCACCTTGCAAGTGAGTACCTTTGTGCAAGACCCCGTCCTTACCAGTCAAGGGATGTTGCGGATCATCTCCTTTGCACGGATTAGGAGCGACTGACGGATTGCTGGACTCGTTCACTTAGAGCTGGGACTGTCTCAGGCTCTCCACTGGACTAGGCTGCAGAGTCTGTTGCAAATCAGTACTCGGCAGTAACTAAAGACTCAGTCTTTTGCAATGTAACTTTTCTCTCTCTCTCTTTTTAAAATGTTTATTTATTTTGAGAGATAAAGAGCATGAGTGGGGGAGGGGGGAGAGAGAGAGAGAGAGAGAGAGAGAGAGAATGAATCCCAGGCAGGCTCTGTGCTGTCAGAGCAGAGCTGAACTTGGGGCTCGGTCCCATGAACTGCAAGATCATGACCCGAGCCGAAATCAAAAGTCAGATGCTTAACCAGCTGCCTCAGCCACCCAGGCGCCCCGTAACTTTTTTCTCTTAAATACGTATTTCTAAATCCCTCTGATTTAAATGTTCCCAATTTGGTGGCCTAAATGGACAGAGAAATGAACTGTAGAGTCTTTTTCTGGAAATAGATGTTCTTGAAGGGTCCTAGAGGGGCTTAAGCACCATAGTAAGTAGTGGCAATAGCACCCGTTCAGCAGATTGGTCTTCCAGTGCCATGGGTTACTGCAGACATTGGGCTTCTGTCGTATCTCAGATTTGATTGGTAACGTAAAACTTGAGGCCAAGTGTGGCTTGGGACCAGCTCAGCAGGGAGGTGAAGCACTGCTCCCTTCATCGGTGAACATGCCTTCACATATTATTCTGAGTGACCTCTGATCCTGTCCACAAAAGTCAGGCAGGCTGCAGGCTGGCAGGGAGCAAAATGCTTCCTTTCCTTCAAAAGGCATGGTCATTGATAAGACTCTCAAAAGTAGCATATGTACTATCTAAACTTTACCATTATTTACAAGCCCTGCGGAAAACATGAATGCCTAACTTTCTTTCTGATAGAATTGGCCTGAGTGTCTGCAGACCCTTATGTAATTGACAGATGGTCATGCATTTGCCAAATGTTGTCTTTTTAAATTTTAATTATAGTATGACCAATTTAAATCTCCAGATAAAAATATTGGCAGAGATCAAATTCTCCTCGTTGATAGGTTTAATTGGTTTCATTTATGGATTTTTATAGCATATACTTTCCACTTAGACAAAAGCTGGGCCTGTGATGACATTGTAGATGAGGCACCTAAATGCAGTGTATTCTAGCAGTGGATTTTCTCCACAAGTCTCTCCAGACATTTCCATGTGACATATCCACCCTGGCATGAGCATTTGAGGGTTAACTTTGGGCCTACTCTGTGTTTTCACCACGAGGCACAAGTGAACCTTTGCCCAGTGATCTTTGTACAGTGTCATTCAGCCAGGACTTGAGTAAGTCTTATGGGAAGAAGGTTTCTGAAATTGAAATTGCCTAGGCCCAGCCCCCAAAAATGGGGATGGGAGGAAAGGGTTTTACCTCCTATTTGTTCTTGCTTAGGGGAGTAAGGTTGAATCCCTATGACTATTCAATTATGGCCTTTTTAATATAATAGAGTTTTATTTTTGCTTCAGTATTATTTTCCCTTTTAAAATAGGCACTTTCTGTGTGCATTTTATTTCAAATGCAAATATCCACGTGTATTGATGTTGGCTTATGCTGGGCAGGGTATGGCCAGACATCATTTCAGTGGGAGGTTTTTCTAGATCCAAGTAAACAAACAGAAGAAAGTACACACAGCTTTCTGGCAAGAAAATATTTCAAAACAGCTTTCATAAAACAGACCAAAAAGACTCTAAAAACCACAGAATAAAACCATGACCGTGATTTTTAGTGTCTGATTACCCTTCTGACGGATAAATGAGTTCCTGCTGAAGAAAGAGAAATATAATACACATATGTGGGGTTGTCTGACTCCAATAGGAAAAATGCCAAAGTGAAAAAAAAAGGATGAAAATTGTAATGCAATATAATATAATTATATGAAGTGTTTAGAAAAAAATGATTGGAGAGAAATATGCCAAACTATTAACAATGGTGATCCCCAGGTGGCAGGATTATGGGTTATGGTTTTCTTCTGGCTCTTTATACTGTTTTGTACTTTCCAAGTTCTCTATAAACAAGCTCATGCAAGCTATATAAGCAAAAAAACAAAAAAACAAAAAAACTGCATTTCCCCAACTTAAAAAAAAAATTTTTTTTTTACATTTATTTAATTTTGAGAGACAGAGAGAGACAGAGCGTGAACAGGGGAGGGACAGAGAAAGAGGGAGACACAGAATCCGAAGCAGGCTCCAGGCTCTGAGCTAGCGGTCAGCACAGAGCCCGACGCGGGGCTCGAACTCACGAACTGTGAGATCATGACCTGAGCCGAAGTCGGACACTCAACTGACTGAGCCACACAGGCGCCCCTCCCCAACTTTTTATAGTGAGTGTATTTTGTGGTAGCAGTGAAGAAGAATCACTACTTTATTTTTTTTAATGTTTATTTATTTATTTTTGAAAGCAAAAGAGAGAGAGTGCGCAAGCCCACAGGGGAGGGACAGAGAGAGGGAGAGTTGTGGGCACAGATGTGCAAGCCCGCAGGGGAAGGGCAGAGAGAGAGAGAGAGAGAGGGAGAGAGAATCCCCAGCAGGTTCTGCACTGTCCACAGAGCCCAACACGGGTCTAAAACTCATGAACCGAGAGATCGGTTTCGGCCTGAGTCGAAATCAAGAACTGGATGCTTAACCCACTGAGCCACCCAGGCGCCCCTCACTAGCTTCTTTTAAAGGCAACATCAAATTAGTAACCATCTAGGGAAACCACACACGACAACATAAAGGAAAGGAACAGGAGTTGAAATGATGGGAACTGAGCCCAGATTGGGAAGGAGTCCAGGCTCTGCTCCTTATGGCAGGGAGACGTTGGGTCAGTTATTTCCCTCTCCATCCTCACTTTCCCCCATCTGAAACAAGGGGTTGAACCAGATGACTTCTCAGGTCTGTGGTAGCATGAATGTTTTGTGATTTGAATTTTACTTCCCACTGTTGACAATAGGAGAGGGAGAGACCTACTGTGTTCCCCAGCGGAGGGGATGGGGGGGATTGGGACAAGTTAAGGGTCTGTTGAGAGCTCAGAACTCCCGAGAATACTCACTGGACTATGATTGAAGGCAATTTGCAGACCACTGAGACCTGATAATGAAAGTGAGAAATTGACAGATTCAAAGTTTAAAGGTCACTCCTCCAGACAAAAGCTAGTTTTCTTAAAATTGCTACATAGTTTGTCATGTAATTTGGAGGCTTCTAGTAGCATGGGTCAGATTATGGGCTCTAGACTTCGCTTTGGTGATCATTCCCCGACTTCACTTTGTCGCTCGGCAGGTGTTAAAGATGGAACCTTGGGGACTTTTCCACTGCCTTTCATTCTCTCTTTCTCTCTCTCTTTCTTTCTCTCTCTCTTTCTTTCTTTCTCTCTTTTCTTTTTTTTCTTTCTTTCTTTCTTTCTTTCTTTCTTTCTTTCTTTCTTTCTTTTTCTTTCTTTCTTTCTTTCTTTCTCTTTCCCTCCCTCCCTTCCTTCCTCCCTCCCTTCCTTCCTTCCTTCCTTCCTTCAGTTTATTTATTTATTTTGAAAGAGAGAGTGCACAAGCGGGGGAGAAGCAGAGAAAGAGGATCCCAAGCAGGCTCCGTGCTGCTAGCACAGAGCCCAACAGAGGGCTCGAACCCATGAATTGTGAGAGCATGACCTGAGCCAAAATCAAGAGTTGGGTGTTCAACCAACTGAGCCACCCAGGCGCCCCTCCACTGGCTTTCTTGTTCTCTTCCCCATATTCAAGAAACTCAAGAATGGAATCCATAGGGCACGTTAAAGAGGAAAGCTAATGAAAATGAAATGGTGAGGTGTCATGGCTTGAAGCTATCAATGTGGAGGTGTGTAGGAAATCACTAGTGACTCAATTGCTCTATGTGCTAGTATTCTCTTTCCCTCCCTTTTTTATTTTTATATTTTAGAGAGAGAGAGAGAGAGAGAGAGAGCATATGCAGGGGAGAATGGCTGAGGAGGGAGAGAGAGAGAATCCTAAGGAGGCTCTATGCCCAGCACGGAGCCCAGCAAGAGTTGGGTGTTCAACCAACTGAGCCACCCAGGCGCCCCTCCACTGGGAGGCTGGGCTTTATCCCACAACCCTGGGATTATGACCTGAGCTGAAATCAAGAGTCAGATGCTCAACCAACTGAGCTACCCAGGCGCTCTTTTTCCCTCCCTTCTAATGAGTCATTGGACTTCTAAATTTTTATATTCTGTAATTGTCAAGCATTTTAGAAATCCTGGGAGAAAGCTGAAAGAGAAAGTAAGTGTCTCTTGAATGCTAATCTGTTTTAAAAGGCAAGATTTTAAAGCAACACACATTTTGTATACTTCTAATGCTTGTAGAAATATTTATTGTGAGATCTTAAGCCAGAGCAGGAAAAACCTCCAGTCTATCCAGCAGACTGGCATAGCAGGGATACTATAATTGCAGCTATTGGCAAAGAGCACTTTGTTTCCCCTGATGATGTGGAAGGGCTGATGGGATGTCTGGGGCAGATCAATACATTTTCATAAAGTGAAATGAAGCTTGGACAAATAGATTGGTAGAAGCTTGAAGGCCACAAAGTTCAAAACAAATACCTTATCAAACTCCTTTTCATATCCCCACCATGAATGAAAAATAGCCCTGTTGGTGTTTGAATCCAATGATGTCAGATGTGACTCTTTCCATTCTGAGTCACGTGGGATTCAGCTGGATCCACTGTTGGACAGGCAGTGCAAGCAAAGGGGCTGATATTGGTTCATGATTATTGTTAAGAATCCTTGCTGTGTAAATGGTCAGGTTGATAAACAGGAATTTTTCTTTTTTTTAATTGAAAAAAATAGTAAATGAGAAATGTAAACATTTCATATTATAGAAAACATTTGTTGACCAGCCCACTCTCAGAGTTAGCTATTCTCAAGGCAGTACTGGGAATCCTTTTAGATATTTTTTTTTGATGCATTTATAATCCATATCCCTGGCTTACACTATTGAGATTATATTCTGCAACTTAATAAAAGTTTTTAAAAGAGAAAATTGTATTTTTAGTAGTACTTTTGATTATATTACTCAATGCTCTGGAACAAAAATAATAATAACAGTAATAATAAGGTGGTTCACTTGGATGTGTACCAGCTGAGTGATGTGCTTTCTTCTTAAGTATGCTTTAATAAAGAAACTGGTATTAGGTAAAGCCGAATTGTATGAATGAAGAAAATGACCTGAAATTTATGTGTCTTATCTGGAAGTTAATTATGCCATGATAGAAAATTCATTCTAAGTATGCTTTGAAACATTTTCATAATTATGTTGGAGAAATAGGCAATTCAGGATTGTCAGCCAACCTTTTCATCTTGTCCAATATCAAGTTCAAGGTCTTCACTGTTGTTTGAAAAATACTGAGTGGAGCAGGCTAAGTTAGGTTAGCCCATATAGGTGGTTTACATTGCATCCTTGTCTGAATTCAAGACACTCTTCTCTGTAGACTTTCCCCTCAATCAATATGCATGTCACTTGGGCTGCTCTAATCTAAGCACAAGTGTAGAATACCACTGCTCTTCGAAAGTGATTTTGATCATTAAGATACCAATCTAATGCTTTGTTTTTTAGGTTTAAAAAATAGACTTAATGGGGCACCTGGGTGGCTCAGTTGGTTAAGTGTCCGACTTCAGCTCAGGTTATGATCTCATGGTTCATGAGTTTGAGCTCTGCATCAGGCTCTGTGCTGACAGCTCAGAGTCCTGGGGCCTGCTTTGGATTCTGTCTCTCTCTCTCTCTCTCTCTCTCTCTCTCTGCCCCTCCCCGCTTGGACGTTCTCTCTCTCAAAAATAAACATTAAAAAATAAAATAAAAAATAGACTTATAAAGTTTTAAGTGACCTGGAAAGTAGTAGATTTAGCACCTGTATTTACTTTTCCTTCCTTCTGAAGCCACTCTAAAACAACAGGAAGTTGATCTTATATACAAACACACACGCGTGCGCGCACACACACCCTCAAGGACAAATAGAATAGGAAAGGATAAATCTGCAACAAAACATTTGAAGCTGAAAATCCAGTAGATGAGAGCTAATTAAGCAGATATGGGAAGGCAGAATTCTGAGCTGGGAGGGGGTGGATAACCTCATTGTGTCTCAGTTTCTACCACAGAACCTCCAAAAGGTTTAGCACAGGTGCTGCCTCCAGTGTGGGGCAAGGTCAGGCTGAAATCAGGAGTTGAGAGTATGTTTAAGAAACAGATCCCCAGATCTCCTTCCCCATCTAGCGACTGACACCTGCCCTTCTCCCTCCAGCCAAAGATTGGAAGTTTATTATCTGGAAAGGGTAGACCATTGGACAGTTGAAAATAATTACACTGCCTCTCACCCCCAACTTTGCCCCCTTCCAAAAACCTACTTCCTTTCCACTCCCAGAACATTGCTGGTCAGACCTAGATCCCCCAGGCAGGGCATTGGAAGATTGGGGGGGAGGGAGATCTGCCCAACCTAAGGGGGGGGGATATGACCAACCTAAGAGGAAAGAGCTAAAGAGACTGAGATCACAGGTTCTCCCAATGAAACAGCTGAGTGAGGTCATGTGCTAAAATAAAGCCCACAGCAGATAAGCCCCAAACACTTGCTGAGCGCTTCTAGTCAGCTTTTATTGCTGTGCTCTTCAGTATGAACAGGCAGCCCAGGATCACCAGATTCCTAGGGAACGATTTTAATTTGTAAGATAACAATGAAAACAAACAGAGAAAAACAAAACAAAACAAAAAAAACCTTTCAGAAGCAGAATATATACAGCAAGGGGAACATTTCAGCCACTTCAGAAAAAAATTATCTTTTATAATCTCAGATAAGAAATTGCATCATATTTAGGATGCTATTAAAAAGAGTACTTAAAAAAAGATAATAGTAGAAATGAAAACTCTTTAGAAGAGCTGAAAGATAAAATAAATATCCCAGGAAGTTTGTTCAGTAGGAAAAAAAAAAGTTTAACAAAGGTGGAAAATCGGAGAGAAAAGATAAGAATAGAAGACCAGTCCAGAATGTCTGACACTAGAATAAGAGTTCCAGAAAAAGAAAGCAAAGGGCATGGAGGGGAAGAAATAATGACCTAATACAAGAAAATACCAAAGAACATAAGGATAATTCGTTTCCAGATAGAAAGGGCTATGTACTCAGCACAGAGGCTGGAAACAGACCTGCAGAGAGGCACATGCACATCACAAACTGAAGTCAAAGAGAAAAGCCTAAAAGCTTCCAGGGAAACAAAACAAAGCAAAAATGGAAGCAAAAATCTACTGCTAACAGCAGCACTGGATGCTAGAAGACAATGAAGTAGTTCTTACAAATCCTGAAGAACAAATATTTCCGACTTGGAATTCCACATTAAGATTCTCTATCAATCAAGCGTGAGGGTAGAATAAAGACATTTATACATGCAACTTTTCCAAAAAATTAACCTCTGCAGCTCCCTTTTCAGGAAGCTGACAGAGGGTATCTCCACCAAAAATCAGGGATTCTCTACAAAAATGGAAGGTCTGGATATAGGAATGGGGTTCACAGGAGAAAGGCAAAAGCATCCCTAGCATGATGTCCCAGGATGCCAGCTCTGTAGCAGGTGTGGGGACCAGCAGCCCTGCCTGGAGCAGGGACTCCTCAGGAAGATGAATTGATGCATTTTTGTATCTGAGTATGTTGCGAAGATGCTTAGGTGGAGAGTTTGGAGTTAAATAGAAAACTAAAGCAAACAAACAAATAAACGGAAAAGACCAGTTGATAAAAAGGAATATTAAGCATGACTTTCTGGCTCAGAGGTGAATATCATTTAACCTAATGTAAGCAGGAATATTGCACTAAGTAAAAATTATAACTATATTGGAGGGATTAGGAATAGGTTGTGTGTGGGATGAGATCAGGATCATGAAAGAGAACTTAAACCATAATTGGAAATTGATATATAATGCCTAAAAATGAAAATCAGTTCCTAGTGAATGTTCCCCTGTGCCAAAAAGATCGGCTAAGAGAATTGGATGTGGCTGTCTTGGGGAGTGGGGAATGGCTAGGTCACCTGGTGGTAGATCTGTTTTGGGGGGGGGAGTGTCATGGGACTGCTAATAGTAAAAAAGACTCTTTGACTCTTGAAATTATGTTCATGTATAAGTTTGGTAAAAAGAAAAACACATTTAAAAAAAATTAAGTTTTAAAGTTGCTGTGCTTAATTATAGCATTTTACCAATTCTCAGTTGCAGTTTTTCACATTTTTATCATACCACTGAAATTAGGATACATCTTAATGAAATATGGCAGCTCAAGATTCTGATATTGCCTCTTCTTTGGGGATGACATGAGCATAATACTTTTTCTCTTTTAATTGAAGATTGCAGGCCTAAGTCTACCTCTTCCTCCCAAAAAATTGATTGGTAACATGGATCGTGAATTCATAGCTGAGAGGCAGAAAGGTCTTCAGAACTATCTCAACGTTATCACCACAAATCATATCTTGTCTAATTGTGAGCTGGTTAAGAAGTTTTTAGATCCAAACAACTATTCTGCAAACTACACTGGTAAGCAAAGGGGTGTCTGAGCTATGGTTGCATGACTAAAGAGGCATGGTTCTCTTCTGGAGAAGACACGTGGGAGAAACTCTCCTTCCAAACGGGGACACGTGTACTTTTGT
Source organism: Cryptoprocta ferox (assembly GCA_028646485.1). Classification (NCBI taxonomy): domain Eukaryota; kingdom Metazoa; phylum Chordata; class Mammalia; order Carnivora; family Eupleridae; genus Cryptoprocta; species Cryptoprocta ferox. The sequence continues at coordinate 24,372,887 of CM053574.1, forward strand.
TATGGGGCATATTCCTTTACTAATACTTGCCTGATTGTAATTTACTGTAAGAGTATAAGAAGAAAATCATTACTTCTAAAATGTTTGTAATGTCTGCACAGAAGAATATGAAAGAGAAGTTATTGTGTGTGTGTGTGTGTACTTAGAGTTTCATCTTTATTATCTTCCCTGACAGAACAGAAAGTAAATAATCCACAATACCCTATACTGTAATCTTAATTTGATTTTTAATTTGGCTCTCTTTTTGTACTTACAGCATATAGCATGTCTGGTTTTTCTCGGAATTACTTTTTTTTTTAAGTTTATTTATTTTATTTTGAGAGAGAGTATGCTCAAGTAAGGGAGGGTCAGAGAGAAGGTGACAGAGGATCCCAAGCAGGTTTCACATGGTCAGCACAGAACCCGATGTGGCGCTTGAACCCATGAACCGTGAGATCATGACCTGAGCTGAAGTCGGTTGCTTAACGGACTGAGCCACTCAGTCAGGCGCCCTATCTGGGATTACTTTAAACTGAGTGGTTCAGAAGGACCCTCTCTGTGTCTTCCCAGTTGCTCCCAGAGACCCACTCAGTGCCAAGCCTAAGGAGCTCTTCCAAAGTTTCCCTGGCTCAACCAGGGGACTGAGGTGGAAAGGGTGCCAGTAACACACAAAGTTAGTGTCGATAACCTAAGCCTGTTGTCAGCAGAAGGAGTGATTAAATATTCAGTGTGCCCTGGTGTGGCCTTGAAGAGACCGTGGAAACTGTTGTAGAATTCGGCTGAGCTGTTAAAGCTGACCCATGCTTAGAGTCTCAGTGGAACTCTGGGTATTTTTAATAAGCTGATTTCCTTGCTAAGAGAATAGATTGTTCACACATTACATTTCAGGTCCTCAAGACACTGCTTTTGAAGTAATTAGAAGGAGGGACTTTTATTCCTGTTTCAAAGAGAGGGAAATAGAGGGCTACCTGTCAGCTACCAAACTTTTCTGCATAATAGACTCAACCCAGGGAGCTTTAAAAAAATCCCAATGCCTAGGTTACAATCATGCCAATTAAATAAAAATCTCTGCGGATGGGGGGGATTTGTTTGGATTTGCTCCTAGTTTGGATTTGGGCTGCAAGGGATTCCAATATGCAGCTGGGTTTGAAAACCACAGCCCTTAGGTCGTGCTACTCACAGTGTGGTCCTCTGACCCACAGCATTGGCATCACTGGGAGCTTGTCAAAAATGCTGACTTCAATCCCCATGCCAACCCTATGGATCAGGATCTGATTTTAACAAGGGCCCCAGGTTATTTGCATGCACATTAAAGTCTGAGGAGCCTCTGAAGTACCTCCTTTCTTCCAATGGAAGTACCTGTAGAGGTGAGAAAAATGCCTTTCTAGAATGCAACCAAGTGATGGAAAGTTTAGTTCAAACTCACTTTAAGTTACAAAACTGAACATTAAGTTATTACAAGGCTTTTATTCTCCCCTGAGTTGTTTTTGGTTCATACAGGAGAAAAGACCTCACAGGATGGGGCTCCCAAGACAGCTCAGATTCTTCCAGAGCGGCATCTCTCATGGCTTTCAGTTACCATGCTTCACCTCGATCGTTCCCCAAATTGTCAGACGGTGAGCTGTCTGGATTGGCCGCTGTCAAATCAGCCTTAACCTAGACCTGTTCATTGGTTTGTCTCCTTGGTTCCTGGGTGTGGCTGCTACTGTGCTCCTGAGGGCAAGCATCAAGGTGCAGTACATACATGCTGATGCCGTTCGTTCCACAGACCATTACTGTCTGCGCCGCCTGTGCCGTGTGCTGGGTGCAGACCCAGCCGTTGGGGACAAGGAAGGTGCAAGGAAGATGCGCTCCCCGTGAGCAGGGAGCTTATGCTGGGAGTGCACTGAATTACCTGGGGTCACAGCTAGAAAAGATTTGGAGCAGGCATATCAAGCCTAACCCTTTCGTTTTATAGATGAGAGATCACCCGAGAGGAAAGGCCTTACCTAGGGTTGCACATTCGTATGATCCTACAACTGTACGACGTCTGAGCATTTTCCAGTTAAAATGCCGCTTTGCCCCTAGAAGTTGATCTGATCCCTGTATTTCCTCCCACTGTACCCCTCACATGCTCCTATTGTTCTTGATCTTTCCCCTCTCCCCCTGCATGGCAGACAGTCGGGAGTCCCAAGCAAATGTGGGCAGAAGTGTAACAAGGCCACCGGAGACTCCGCCGGAACCCAAGTGCTCAGGAAGGTGCTGCTATTCGGAGGGCACAGTCCTGCAGTGAAACAGTAGGGGATGGCCGCTGTTTTCAGAGCATGCTGATTTATTGCCCCTTTTGAAGGAAGCTGTCAGAACTTGCCTGGCCTCTAGGCTGACTCACGAACAGCCTCAGGAAAGGGAAGCCTGGGCAGCCTCCTCGGCACCAGCTTGACGAGGCAGTCCCTGGAAAGCCAGGTGGACTGGTCCAGGCTTCCTGAACCTCGAAGCATGGCCTGTGGTTCCCGAGGGCACGTGCATACCTCCACCATGTGGCACCGCTCAAAGCAGGGCCACTTCCCCATTTCATTTGGGTAATGTCTCTTCTCCCTTTCCAAATGGTCCGTGGTCACCACCTTGCTCCACTTCAGCAGGATGTGAATGCCGCATTCATGTGGCTGAAGTCACCAAGGCCACTCTTTCTGCCTTTTGCTCTGAGGTTGAAGATGCCTCGGAGGGGGACTGTGATGCCACCCCGGTGCCCAGGGCATCAGCGGCTGCCCCCTCTCTCCCTGGGTCTCCAGCCTGGGATTGCTGATCTTTTCTTTCTTTTCTTGGTGTTCTCCAGATGTGTTCTCCAAGGAAATATAGATCCTTGGTGCTCTGTGAGGGAGTTATGAGGTGTCCATTTGTATTTTGTTTCAGTTTTTTTTTAAGTTTATTTATTTTTCACAGAGAAAGTGTGAGGCGGGGAAGGGCAGAGAGTGAGGGAAAGAAAGAATCCCAAGTATGTTCCACACTGTCCATGCAGAGCCTGATGCAGGGCTTGAACCCATGAACTGTGACCTGAGCCAAAATTGGACACTTAAGCATCTGAGCCACCCAGGTGCCCCCTGTTGCAAATTTTTATTTAAATTCCAAAGGTGTCCATTTGTGTTATTGCCAAGTCTAATTGAGGGCCAGCCATTGTACAGGGAAAACAGGAGTCTCCCAGTCATGACGCGCTTGTATTGGAAAACGCGCACACACACATGCCCCACCCCACACAAACCTCACGTTATTCATCTTACTAACAAGATGCTTCTATCATTTAAAAGCCTCAGTCTGGGTGGCTCAGTCAGTTAAGCATCCGACTTCAGCTCAGGTCATGATCTCATGGTTTGTGAGTTCGAGCCCCATATCGGGTGCCTGGAACCTGCTTTGAATTCTGTGTCTCCCTCTTTCTCTGCCCCTTCCCTGCTCGTGCTTGCTTTCTCTCTCTCTCTCTTTCTCTCAAAAATAAACGTTAAAAAAAAATTTTTAAAGCTTCAGTGCACTGTAGCCATCTTCCCACTTCAGCCCTCAAGCCCCCTCAGAATAGGGGATTTTTAATGCCCATGTAGAAGTCACTTGTACCAGAGATGAGGATCTTCGATCCTGGTGACAACTTTGTCATCTGCAGCATTTCCCGTCTGTTGAGCCTCAGGTCCTGATCTATAAAACAAGAGGAGGGGAAAGGGGAGTGGACAGGGAGTGGACAGGTCCTCTTCTACCCAGGAGCCCTGTGAGTAGGTCAGTTAGTAGGGCTCAAGTCAGGGTGCGGATTGTGTTCAGAACAAGAGCAGGATGCTTTGGGAGGTTGTAGGCCGCAGTCCGCTCTGCAGATCCCCACAGCACCCCCTGCTGTAGTAGATCTGGGATCGGAGCCCAGCTGCCCAGCTGCAGGAGGCTGTTCCCTGTAATCATCGTGGGGCTGGGGTCTAGGGCTCAAGGGCTGCACATAGTGGGTGCAGCTGGTACATTCTGAGCCGAGAAGTCAGAGCTCTGTGGGAAGCACAGGATGGACCTAAAGGCATTGCTTTGCATTTCCTGCCTGGGGCTAGTTTATCAGCACTTCCTGAGCACACAGTTTTTCCCCATGTGTCAGTCAGCGTTCGAAATAAGAGAGCAGATGCCTTTCCTTTCATGGATTTCATGTTCTAATGGGAGAGAGCATCCACATCCATTGAACACGTATTAAACCCTTAGTTCTTGCTTCATCAACTATTTATTGAGTGCCTACTCTGTGTCAGATGCTACAAATACAGCATTGAGGAAAACGTAGTCCTCTACCCCCACCCCAAGGCACTTCGGCAGGGAGATTGACAGGTGAAGGCTGTGGCAGAGTAGACTTCGAGCAGCACCTTGAGGGTGGGGGTAGAGGGGCAGATGATCCAGGTCTGAAGGTGGAGGAAGGCTTCCAGAAAAGTTGATAACCTATGTGGAGACCTAAGGCTAGGTAGAAGTTTGCAGGCCAGAGGCAAGGGCCATTGCTCCAGGAGAGAAAAAATATTTCCATGTGGCTATGGGCTTTTGCCCAGACTAAGATGTAGCCTTTCAGCCAGAATTCACAGTCTAGTGGAAAAGAGAGTAGCCATACCTCAGGACAGTCATGAGTGAATCCCATAGGAGAAGGACACATGTAGCACTGGGAATGGACAGAGGATGGAGGGCCCAGGGATACCTGGCTAGGGGAGCAGCAGATTTGGGCTGACCCTTGAAGGACAGGAATGGAAAATGCAGAGGGGTGGGGTCAGGCCAGTCTTTAGGGGGTCAAGGCAGGCAAATCTAGGTACCACATGTTGTGGAAGGGTAAGGACAGAAAGGTAAGTTAAAGCCAGAGCTGTATTAACACTAGGTTTAGAAGTTTGGCCTTGATTTTGTTAGTAAATGGTTTGTCAGTAAATGCTTATAAGCAGACGAGTAGATGCTTAAGATTGAAGTGTGTTGCCTGAATCTGGGGAGGGAGGGGATTCATATTGGAAGTGTAGTAGTCATGTGATTTGCTTCACAGTAAGTCATAGTTACAGGGAAAGAAAATGGCCTTTCTACAATTTCCTCATTCTCTAAGGTAAAAAAAAAAAATCTGTTTCCCAGTCTTCAGTAACAAATCCAGCACATTCTATTTGCTGACAGATATTTCCTCCAGTCCTAGAACAACGTGTGGTACGTAGTAGCATATGATGAATGTTGAAAAAGGATTTTGTGGGAAATTATGAGTCACTGTTGGTTGTGAATGGACTCTCCTTTACAGTCTGTTAGAGTGATATTGTACTGCATTTAGAAAATCATTTTTCATGACCCTTCTCAAAGTTGATAATGATTTTCACTGAAAACAGTTTCTTTTTAAGTTATATTGAAGTTATTTTATGATTGTTTACATTCAAGGTGTTTTAGAAATGTTAAAGACATTTTTGTAATTAATTATAGAGGAGGTACAGAGGTCCCAGTGTTGATTATGAAAATTTTATATGCTTCTGCCACACTCAACCCCTCCAAATGGTTCGTCACTTTGGGGTAGTTGGAACATATGTAGGTGGAGTCAGTTTTGTATTTGGTCATCTCATGTGTTCTTCTGTGTGGGTAACATCAACACTTTATATATCAAGTCAGTAAACCAATAGTTAGTCAATTGTTTTCTTCCCCAAATCTCTTAACTCATAATGTGCCATAAAATATATCAAAATGACATTGTTTGCCAAGCGCTTGGCATGGTAATTCCAGACTAGGTCATTCTGACATATGGAGAGCATTTTTGCCAAATCTCTCATTCCTCCTCAGTCTGCCTGGAATGTCATTCATGCTAGGCGGAGGTGAAATTCCACAGTGAATTTGCAGTATTGCTGTTTGCTTTCAGGGATCTCGAGCAGCCTCATTTTCTCATTGCGCTGAGGGAAAACAGCAAATTACAGATGTTGCTTTTTGCAGGAAATGTAAAAAGGCACAGTTATTCTGATAATTTCTTAATACAGTGAACTTTAAAGAACTTCCTCTTCTCATTGTCTTCTTAAAAGGGGGAAACATTCTTAAGATAAATGAACACAAAAAGAAGGATGAATTATTTTTCCAGTAAACAGGGGTAGGGTGGGTAACTTCCCACAACAGAACCGTGTTGTTGCCGTACATAGATGTTTTTCTAAAACACTGGCTTTTATTTCCAATATATATTTAAGGCTAATCGCTTCTTTGTTGGTGAAAGCTATAATTCCATGAGGAATGAAGACAGGATAAATATCACTTGGAGCAACATAAAGACTGTTCTGAGCTGACCTCAGAACACATTTTGAATTTTGTGCTTGGGTGGTGGCCTGGTGCATGTCATGAATTCCTGGCTTATGCCAACTAGTTCACATAGTTTAGATCTTTCAGTTTAAAAAATATATATATATTTACATCATTAAATACTCTTTTTAATAAACTTTTTACTTTGAAATAATTTTAGACTTACAGAGCATAGAGAGTTTCCACCGAATTTCCCCTAATGTTAGCATCTTACATGACCATGGCACATTTGTCAAAACTAAGAAATCAACATTGGTGCATTGCTATTAACTACAGATTCTATTCAGATTTCACTAGTTTTTCTGCTAATGTCCTTCTTCTGTTCCAGGATCCAATCTAGAATCCTACATTGCAGTTATATCTGTGGCTTTTTTTTTAATTAAGTTTTTTAAGAAGGTCCTAGACCATAAGGATTTCATTTGCAAGAATAAGATCTTAAGCATATGGTACTTTCCTGATAGGTTTGTCTGATGAGTTTCTAATGTCTTTTCAGAGATTGCCTTACAGCAAGTCTCCATGTTCTTCCGATCAGAACCAAAGTGGGAGGTGGTAGAACCATTGAAAGACATAGGTGAGAAACTGGTGCATGTCTAGTCTGTTAAAACAGGTCACAGAACTGGACTCTTTGTCACATTTTCCTTTCTGTATCCCAAGAAAGTGCTTAAATGCAGGTGATTTCTTTTTCTTTTTGCCTTCCTACTGCTTGGAGGCGCAGCCCAGAACTTTTATACCTCATGAATCTTGGGTAAAGCACCACATGAAGGTTTGGGGTAGTACTATGTACTTTTAGGGCCCTCATTCATTTACCGTCTCTCACTACACCTTAACTGAAGTTCTGTTTTCCTGTTCCCATGAATAGAGAAGTTCCTTTGCAGTTGTTTTTGGTGGTTTTTTGTGTGGGGTTTTTGGCTTTTTGTTTTGTTTTGTTTTTCTTAAGTACAGTCTTTCCTGTGTCGACATTACCAGGTGGTCATTTTACTGGTGCCTGTGTTACTAAGGATCATATTACCAACCTTAATTTTTATTATTAATTCTTTAGTTGATGATATTTCTGTTGGTGTAAAAATTATATGCTATAAATACATCTCTGCTTTTATGGCAGGTTGGAGGATAAGGAAGAAATATTTCTTGATGAAGATTAAAAATCAGCCAAAGGAACGGCTAGTGTTAAGCTGGGTAAGCTGGTTTTTTGCTTTAGTCTCATTTCAGGGACTTTAGCTGGGTTTATGAAAGCAGATATTGGAAAAGAGAATTAAGAAATTGTACTGGGCTTCTGAATGATGTATAAGGCCTTTTCAGTCCCGCAACAAAGGAGAATCATTTTGAGTCACTTTGCTTATTCGTTGGGTTATATGGATGTGATATTATCTGATCAACTAGTAAACATCTAGAAAGAAACAGGAACAGCTTAAAATATTTCTGGAACCTCTTTAGGATTGGCAATTTTGCAGTTTGTTTTAAGGAAGATACACTTAGGCATTACTTTATGTTATCTCTCACTTTGGGAGTTCTAGTGATTTGGTTAATGGAATTTGATAAGAGTGTAGTTAAATCCTGGTACTTATATGTTTATATTCTACCTCTCCAGAAAAGCCTTGAGGCAGCAAGACTTAGCGTGGTTTTTATCTTTGGTTTACAGTCATATATTTGGGCAAATGAAAAAAAGGGGAAAGATTGACAAGGAATTTTTCTTTTGATTACTAAGGCAACACCCTAATATTTCCCCCCATGTTTTCAGGCTGACCTTGGTCCCGACAAGTATCTGTCAGATAAAGATTTTCAGTGTCTAATAAAACTTCTGCCTTCCTGTTTGGTGAGTACAAGCCCTTCTGTTATTCTAGGTGTTGATGGTAGATTCACAGTGTTTTCTTGTAGGGGACTATGGACAGACAAGCTGGAAATACTCTGTAGGCTCAACGGAATGGAGAGGTAGAGTGGATTTTCGTTCAGAGTGAAATTGTTCCGGGCTACTCCCATAGTTCAGAGGACATTTAAATGGCATTCATGACATCTACACAGCCCACAAAACAGATAATTTAAATGCTTATGTTTGTTTTAAACAAATGTCAGAGTAGGAAAGCACTCACTTTGTTCTTGATGAGGATGTTTATTTCAATGGAATTGAAAGATCTGTTTCTAGTCTGAGAAAACAGAAGTATATAGGTTTAGGTAGGCTGGGTGCCGGGAGGCACAAGAGCTCTTTTGTTGTCTGTGTCACTATTCTCACAGGCCAGCTAGTTTGCCTTTAGGAGTGCCTGGCATTATTTATGTTAATATACAATTTTGCTCCAAGGCCTTTAGTGGAAAAAACCACATCAATATATTTCAGAATATATGCAGAAAGTCTTCAGGAAAAGACTAATCTGGCCAGAAAATTGAGTTAGTATTGATGTTCTTTATCTGGGGTCTACATGAGGATGTAGGACCCTAGAATGAGTCATTCATGAGCACAATTATGCTGACCTGTCCAGTTGGGTTGGCAAGTTCGTTTTTGAAGATAGAATGTCTTGTCAAACTAGCAAAACCAAGCTTTTAGGGAAGTGTGCTGTGTAGCCAAGAAAAATGCTGTGGTCTTTGAGTGTGATTAGTTGTGTGACACAGACTCTCAGCATTCAATTCCAAATTTCTTTTTTTTTTTTTATTTTGGTTTTCAATGTTTATTTATTTATTTGTTTTTGAGAGAGAGAGAGAGCGCACGAGCAAGCGCAAACAGGGGAGGGACAGAGGGAGAGATGGAGACAGAGTGCAAAGCAGGTTTCAGGCTCTGAGCTGTCAGCACAGAGCGTGACGCAGGGTTTGAACCCATGAACTATAAGATCATGACTTGAGCCGAAGTCAGATGCTTAACTGACTGAGCCACCCAGGTGCCCCTCCAAATTTCTTTTAATGGTTGTGGTTTTTAAAAAGAAGGTAGTACAGATAAGTGGGGCATGTTAAAATTGTAGGAAGTCAGAAAACATTAAAAAGCAAAAATAAAATAAAACTCACTTGTAATCCCAACCAACCAGAAATATGAACCAAAATGTATAGTTGTTGCTTTCCTAGAGTTTTATATGGTTATTTTTGAAAAATTATATACATATTATTTTAAAACCTGATTTTTTGGTTAATAACATATACCACGCACATCTTTTATGTTGAATAAATATAATATAACACCATCAGTACTGGCTCCATAGAATTATCATTGGCTTTACCCCAGTTTATTCAGCTAATCTTCTACTAGACATTTGGACCACTTCTAGTTTTTTGTTCTTTTTTTTTTTTTTTTAAAAGCCACAACGAACAGTTCAGGGCTAAACATTTGTACCCATCCTTAATTATTTTCATAAGATAAATAATAAGAATTAATAGGGGAGATATTTTGAGACTGTATAAATATGCTGTTCTTATCAAACCCACTAGTTTTAGCCTCATTGAGATTTTCCAACTCCATCACTCTTCTTATGTTTATCAGTTGCCATTCTACGGTAAGGAAGAGCTTCCTATTCTCCCCTTTTTGTCTATTTATGTCAATATGGACTCAAGGATTTTTATTTTATTCATTGGGTTCCTTTTTGACGTGATGAAAATGTTCTAAAATTAGATTGTGTTCTAGTTTGTACAATTCTGAATATACTGAAAACAATTGAATTGTGTGCTGTAAATAGAATTTTAATGTTATATGAGTTATATTTCAATAAAGCTGTTATAGTGTCAACAGCAATCATTTTGATGTGATGATCAGGAGAAACTTCATGATCAATTACTGTATTTTCCTGAGTTTAAATTTTAATGGTATTCCTTTGAGCTAATGGATATTGTAATATCTTTCTGATGCCAGTTGGTTCATGTAACCAGAATTCCAGGTCATACAAGGACTTTCCTTTCAGCCATTAAATAGTTTGTCTCACTCTTCACCCCTCTTGGTTGGCGTCAATGTCCCCATCTCAGGAAGACCCTGTGAATCGTCATATTGCACACTCTAGTAGAAGGATCAGAAGATTCTTGCTGGCTGCCTTGGATAAGGGCATAAGATGCCAAAGGATGCTGCTTTTGCTTGTTTTTTGGCATTTATATTCCTGGTGTGGCACCGAACAGCAGTGTGAAATGTTAGGCAAAGCTGTCATTCACCCTGGTCCTCACGTGGCTGTTCTAGGATTTAGCTGTATTCTTTACCAGTTGACAGAGGCAGAATATTAAAACCACTGTCCACAAAACTTAGACTTTCCCTTTCTTCCACCCTTTGTTCTGAGAATGTGCGTACCCAAGCAGATACCGTCACGTGTAGGGCTCACTGGGCCAGTTAGCCACCTCCCTTTATGTTCCTTCTCTCATCTGAAGAACCAGGTGCTGGGACGCCCGGGTGGCTCAGTTGGTTAAGCGTCCGACTCTTGATTTCGGCTTGGGGAGCCCACATCGGGCTCCATGCTGACAGCGGAGAGCCTGCTTGGGATTTTCACTCTCCCTCTCTCTGCCCCTTCCCCCTCATGCTCTGTCTCTCTCCAAATAAATATACACTTAAAAAAAATAGAGGGGCGCCTGGGTGGCTCAGTCGTTTAAGCCTCCGACTTCAGCTCAGGTCATAATCTCACGTTCGTGGGTTCGAGCCCCGCGTCGGGCTCTGTGCTGACAGCTCAGAGCCTGAAGCCTGCTTCTGATTCTGTGTCTTCCTCTCTCTCTGCCCTTCCCCCTCTCATGCTCTATCTCTCTCTCTATCAAAAACAAATAAAACATTAAAAAAATAAAGAACAAGGTGCTAGTTTATCATCTGATAAGAAAATGCCACATGAGGGGACATCCCCACATTTATGTGCAACTACACAACTGAAATGGTACTTGACTCTATCTATGTAACCTGATTCTGGATCTCAAAGGACCTAGACGCTGATGCAAATAAATGTGAATTTCTTTCTTGTTTTGGCAGCACCCTTATATCTATCGGGTCACCTTTGCCACAGCTAACGAATCCTCAGCATTGCTTATTAGGATGTTTAATGAAAAAGGAACTTTGAAGGACCTGATCTACAAGGTACTTGTGGTGCAAGTTCATCGTCATAAGGACGTTTTCAAGTCCCTTCACAACCTGTCATTGCTACTTGATCCCTAAGTTTCCAGAAGTTATGCCCTGGGGGCTTTATTTTAATCTTGATTTTATTTGGAATTTATTTTAATTTTAGCAGTAAAACTACTTAGTCTGGTTAAAGAGCATTCCTTTCCCCATGTGGAAGAAGGTTGAACATACAATGATTATGTCCATTACCTTGGAGACTGCTCTCCTAAATCACTTTGGAAGTTTGTGTCTTTCCCTTAACAAAGCAATACTGCACTATCTCAGGAAAGTTGGAAAACCAAACTGTGGGGTCTGCCAAGGTCAAGACCTGGCACATCTTCACTGGACTAGAGAAGGGATGGAACCCAGGTCAGCCTCTTTCTATCAACTGTTCAGACTCTTGTGTTTTAAAAACCCACCTCCTGCGAGCTGACCTCGCCTGGCACCCCCAGCCGCTCAGACTCCTGCCTGTTCCAGGAGGCTGTGTGCACGATGCAAACCCTGTGCTGCTTTCTCACGTGTGCTTCGTTCTTTTCCAAAGGCAAAACCAAAAGACCCGTTCCTAAAGAAGTACTGCAACCCTAAGAAGATCCAGGGCCTTGAACTCCAGCAAATAAAAACATACGGGCGGCAAATATTAGAGGTAAGAGGTATTCAATATTTGTTTAAGTTGCATTGGAATTTCCTCCAGGTTACAGTATTCTTTTGGGAAAGTTCTTAGGCAATATCCAAAATAGTTTGGATATCCAAAATAGTTGTCTGATCACTTATAAACCGATGGCATTGTCCTATTTTATCCCAAAAAGCAAATATTTGAGACTAAGACAGAGGTTTAGATCTAGAAAATTCCAAAAGCTTAGCTATTGGAATTTAGTGTCTGACTTTTAAGAACTTTACAGTGCAGATACCAACTTTCATGTTATGTTTGGTGGGTCTTTATCTTTGTGCCAAGATTATTGATTTTGTTTTGTCAGTCTGTAACTGTATGGCTCCCTTGCAGAAGTGTAACTCGCATGAAACGGCTTTCCCATTTTCTTTCTTTTTTATATATTTTTTATTTTTTTTTATTTTTGAGAGACAGAGAGAGACAGTGCGAGCAGGGGAGGGTCAGAGAGAGAGGGAGATACAGAATCTGAAGCAGGCTCCAGGCTCTGAGCTAGCTGTCAGCACAGAGCCCGATGCGGGGCTCGAACCCATGAACCATGAGATCATGACCTGAGCTGAAGCCAGACGCTTAACCTACTGAGCCACCTAACCGTCCCCCCATTTTCTTTCTACATCAGTGCTCCAGGCTCCTTAGATCGTGCGACCCTATCAGTGAAAACAATTTAAACATAACCCCCGCCCGCCACTCCCCCATCAATGTTACATATATTTAACTATTATATGTGGACACTACTACTAATATATGTTGTGCATTATAAGTTAGGAAAGAAGGAGATTAAAAACAAAACAAATAGAAGGAGAAGTTAAAGTGGTGCCTGGGTGGCTCAGTGGTCTGACTCTTGATTTTGGCTCAGGTCATGATCTCACAGTTTGTGAGTTTGAACCCTGTGTCAGGCTCCATGCTGACAGTACAGAGCCTGCTTGGGATTCTCTCTCTCTCTCTCTCTCTCTCTCTCTCTCTCTCTCTCCCCCTCTCCCCCCCCCCTCTGCCCCTACCCTGCTGACACATGTGCACACTGTCTCTCAAGAATGAATGAATGAATGAGTGAATGAATAATAAATAAATAAATAAATAAATGAAAGAAAGAAAGAAAGAAAGAAGTTGTAGCATTTTCTTCCAGTCCACAGTAGATTGCCCTCAGCACCCTCTTTGGCAAGCACTGCTTTAGTTCACAAAATCTTTGCGAGTGTGTATACAGGGATCTCGATTATAGGATGAGCCACCGTTTATTAAATGGCAGCTGAAAAGTTTGCTTCTTTCTGTGGGATCCTATCATATGTTTCTGTTAATAAACAGCCCAATATATTCCGAGAAGAGATTGACAAAAGATGTTTTCAGCTCAACCCCTCTTCCTGAATAACTTTGGCTGATGCCTGGACATGATCGCTTTACTCATCTGTGCAGAAGGATCAAGACTGTGGCCTGAAAAGAGCTGGCCCGTTGAGATCAGGAAGTGCTTAAAGTAGAGCTTTTTGGCACCAAAGGTGTTAACCCCAAGCAGATGAGGACTGCTCCTCTGTTGTTTGGAAAAGAGGGAACTTACCATTATGTCTTATAGCTGGAAAGCATTTAGCATCATCCTCTTCTCCAAAGAAGTGGATGGAGGTGGCATTTTTCTTTAGGAATCTCCTCAGTGACCTGTTTGGTTTTGTTTCAAAATATATTGACTTAAAAAACAAATTTAACCTGTCTCATAGCTGAATGAGTTGGTGGGGGGAAATATAACCTATACATATTTTTTAATAGGTACTAAAGTTTCTACATGACAAAGGATTCCCTTATGGGCATCTTCATGCTGCCAATGTGATGCTAGATGGTGACACTTGCCGACTGCTAGACCTTGAGAATTCCTTATTGGGCCTTCCTTCCTTCTACCGATCCTATTTCTCACAATTCAGGAAGATCAATGTAAGTTGCTAAAAGTAACAAAGCAGCAAGTTCATTTTTCAGTATAAATTGCCCCCATGCAGGACCTATGATCTGCCCACGTAAGAAATATGCACTAAGCAGTGAAAGGTACAGGCAGGGTAGGCCATGCCCACAGAACATCACTGTATCTCCAAGAGCCTTGTTGAAATGGTGGATGGGACAAGGAGGGATGTAGAATCACTGACTGGAAAACAGTGGAGAGTAGGACCAACATCTTGAGTCAGAGCAATGCCTTGCGAGCTTTTGCAAAAGGCGTTGGAGTTGTGTTTTCACTACCAGTTGTGGGTGGGGTTGCCTCTGGGCCACGTTTCTCAGTGGAAGCCTAGGAAAGGATCATTGGAATTCACAAACCCAAACTGAAGGATGACCACACTGCTGCTCTCTTATCTTCCACAGACATTGGAAAGTGTGGACGTCCACTGCTTTGGCCACTTACTGTATGAAATGACTTACGGACGACCGCCAGACTCAGTGCCTGTAGACTCCTTCCCTCCTGCACCGTCTATGGCTGTCGGTCAGTATGGGGTTTGCAGGAGTCTTCTGGGCCCTGGTAGTCTGCAGAGCTACTCACCCCCTTTCCAGAGTCCGGGAAGGACCCAGAGGAAGTTGCCATGTTCCACAGCCAATCAAATCCAATTTAAAAGTCACAGAGGTCTGAGCAATTTATTTAAATGCACTTCACTAAAAATTCAGATAGCTTGTCCATTTGTCAGGCTGTCTGAAACCTCAGGAGACATTCTGTAACTGTGTTAGAATTTTGGAAGTAGGAGGTTGTAAAGAGAAGTATGGCAGGACCGAGTCTGACAGAGAAGTAGAAACCAGGAGCAGGCAAATTGAAGGCAGCCTTTCAACTCAGACAGGTGTTGGGAGCCAGACCGAGGCTGAAGTGAGACCTGCAGGGAACAAGAGAGCCATGGGCTGGACTCTGATAGATAAGAGCCTAGCAGGCCGAGAGTGAGGAAAGGTAGGCAGGGAGACAGATGCCTGGCAAACTGGATCCGGGGTTCTTCCAGCATTACTGAGGGGACTGAGGAGAGTCCGAGGTCAGGTGGGAGGCACCTTTGCGAGAGGGATGTAGGAACTGATGCACACTCATCCAGGGACCCTTTCATGCCCTCCGCAGCCAGCTCAGAACTCACTGCTAGAGCACCGAGAGGGGAGGGCAGGGTAGTTCTTGGACCCCTGAGTCTTTGAGGTATGCGAGCTAAGTCTCCACCAAGTGCTAGTTCTGTGTCAAATGGGGTGGTTCAAAAGAACAGGCCCTAAGATGACTTTGTGTTGAGTTTGAACAGCTGAAACTCAACCATGACCTGTGAGTAAAAAAGTTTGGCTGCTTTTGTTTATATATCATCCAAGATGTTGGATGATGAGGTATCAACAGTTGGCATTTTGTGTGCTGGTTTTGATCAAAGGCACACAAGCCACAAAATGTCTTTCAAGTTCAGAATTTTCTGTGTGGTATTTACTTCTCTCTTAAGAGAGCGAACACTTTTATGAATGATATCTTGAATCCTTCCTCCAGTTATCTTTGAGATATATTTAGCTTTCTGTCGGCATGTGGTTTCTGAACCATTTACTTTGAGTCATCGGTAACATCCGTGGTGCCAACATCCCCCTCCCCCGTGTATGCCATCTGTCTGTGCGTGAAGAGTTTTGACACCGTCCTGATCAGCCTGCAGACAGTTGTTGCAAAGTGGTGTCAAACTTTTCATCACCAAGTGGATTTGCCAGCATGTTCTGTGGAACTAAAATGTGTATCTGTTCATTTCAAGTGGCCGTGTTGGAGTCTACGCTGTCTTGTGAAGCCTGTAAAAATGGCATGCCTACCGTCTCCCGGCTCTTACAGATGCCGTAAGTCAATCATCTGCCTTGGTCGTAATCTTCATAACCGTGTTGAACGCCAGTCTCCTAACCCAGGTGCCTGGTACCATGGTAAAGACCCAGTCCTGATCCTTGCAGAGTTAGAGCGACCTGCTTGCTGTTGGTCACTTGCAGCATGATATCCAGACCTTTCTTTGTGACCTCTCTGCCACTGTAGTCTGATTGCTCTGCTTTCACGTCCACACCCTCACGCATGTCTCTCCCTGTCGGTATTAGCATTGTGTGCGTGTACGTGTGGCATCCGCTGACGGAGGGCCTGCCCGAGCGTGGTCCTTTATGGCCCTGTTTCAGCACACCGGTTGGCCCTCAGCTGTGACTGGTTCACAAGTCACAGGCCTTAGTGGGTCTGCGCTCTAGGAATAGGGCAGCATGTTTCTTGCCTCCCGTGCACTTGTTTGTTCCTTTGCTCCCTGGGTAGCATTTATTAAACATCTAACACGTACTGGGCATTGCGCTAGGGGCTTAGAGCTCAGAAGGCATTCTTGCTTAAACTGGGTTATGAATAGTTAATCAAGATCATTGAAATAGTACTTTGGGGCCTTGCCTCTCAGTATATTTTCTGTTCCTTCTTGGAGAGGCAGCAGGTGGTTAAGAAGGATGTGTCTGAGGTTAGACATAACCTGGGGGTGGACCTAGCTTCACCACTTTTACCTGGGTGAACTTGGGCTGGTTTCCTGCCTAGACGCTGAGTTTCCTAATCTGTAGAATGGGGATAATAGTAGGACCCACCTCAGAAGGTTGTTGGGAGGATTTAATGAGATGATTCCTGAGAGAGTGCCAGGTACTTAATAAGTGCATTTTATTTACTTATATTTTTAAAGGAGGAGTGCACTCTTTTTTTTTATTATATTTTTTTATATCTTTATTTTATTTTGAGAGACAGAGACAGAGAGTGAGTGGGGGAGGGGCAAAGAGAGAGGAAGACAGAATCTGAAGCAGGCTCCAGGCTCTGAGCTGTTAGCACAGAGCCCGACGCGGGGCTCGAACCCACGGACCGTGAGATCATGGCCTGAGCCGAAGTCAGATGCTTCGCCGACTGAGCCACCCAGGCGCCCCTCTCTTTTTTTTTTTTTTTAAGATCATTTATTTATTTTTAGAACGAGTGGGAGAGGGGCAGAGAGATGGAGAGAATCCCAAGCAGGCTCCACCCTGTCAGCTCAGAGCCCAACCTGGGGCTCAAACCCACAAACCGTGAGATCATGTCCTGAGCTGAAATCAAGAGTCAGAGGCTTAACTGACTGAGCCTCCCAAGCGCCCCAATAAGTGCTGTTTAAATGTTCATTATGATTAATACTGATTCAGCTTATCTTTTGTGAGCATCGCGTGCCATGCAGTGTGCCCAGTGCGTTGTCTGTACCAGCTTGCTGTAGAACAGATGTACTCAGGAAACAATAATGTGGGGAACAGGGCAGGGTTTAGCTTGATGTGCATACAACCAGAGCTCAGAGAAGCTTGCGGTAAGTTCAGATTCCCTGTGTTTAAAGAGGGTCTGCTATAACCCAGGTGCCGTCCTAGGCCCTGAGGAAGCCGGTCCTAAGGCAAGCAGCCCAAGCCCCTGCCCCGAGGATGTGACATTTTAAAGTTCCGCGGACACTGGTGTGTCCCTCTCCCAAGCAGCCTCCTTTGACAGCAGTGTGAATATGGAAGAATAGATCCAGTTAGGGAAATAAAATAATTTTCACACAAACTGGTAGAGGAAAATGCATTTGTGGTTAGGGAACAGCCCATGTCCTCGTTGATTTACGTGGGTTTACATTTGTAGCCCCTGCCCTGCTCCGAAGCTCTTCTGTTCTCTACCCCGTCTTCCAGTGCTAAAGTGAATCCAAATTGTTTTTTTTCCCTCACTTAAGTCTTTCTACTGTGTGGCCTTCAGCCTTGAGAAGAATACTTGCATATATAAAGAGGCATAAGCTATGTTCAGTTAAAACGTGTTTTCTGGAAGTAAATGGACCTGTGGCCTGGACAGGGAGAGTTATGTCTCCACCTCCAGAGCCACCCTGGTAGCACTGTGGGGAAAAGTTAACTGTGTCATTTCTACTTGTGACATACTTCCTGTTTTTTAGAAAAGGGGGGACTCCTCAAGGAAAGACTCATATATAGCCATTTGGGCACTGCCCAAGCAGCCATTTAAATTCTCCCAACTGTGTTAGTCAAAGCAGTTCAGAATTCCTAATGCTGTTGTTTTTAGTAACATAAATATTTTTAAAAGATTTATTTATTTTATTTTTAGAGAGAGAGTGAACAGGGGAAAGAGGAAAAGTGGGAGAGAGAGGATCGTAAGCAGGCTCCATGCTCAGCATGGAGCCCCATGTGGGGCTTGATCCCATGACCCTATGATCATGATCCGAGCTGAAATCAAGAGTCAGACGCTCAGCCGACTGAGTCACCCAGGAGCCCCTAGTAACACATTTTTGAAGAGAGAACTGATACACTCTAAAAGCTGCTTTTTTTTTTTAAGAGAATACAAGACACTTCTTAGAAGAAAATTATTTTCTTGTTAGATTCCAATCAGAACAGTTTCTTTCTACTTACTTATTCATTTTTATTGAGCCCTAGAATAAATTTTATCCTCCTCTGGTGTTTAAAAAAAAAAAGGAAAATTGGTTCTTCTGTTTAGCAATATCTACTGTGTATATTATTTGCAATGTAATAAATATAAATATAACAATATAATAATAATATAAGAATTTGCAAAACCAATTTTTTAAAGTGTTTAGTATTTTTCTGTATAGCAGGAGAAGTCTGCTGCCCCACAGGGTGGGGTGGGGGAATAACTTTCAGTACAAGGCTGACCCAGTCTCTTCCTGGTAGCCCCTCTAATAGGTTCTGAGGTTTTTCCAGGGTCACACTGGGTGGCCTGTAAACTCCTTTGAGTTTGTTGATAAGCATGAAATGGTAGATTGGGCCAGGGCTGGGGGATGTGGTGGGAACCTCATGGGCCAAAGATGTCTCATTCCATTTTGATCTGAAACGACACCTGGCTTATGAAAAAAAAATTTATATTTCTTTTCTTTACAGATTATTCAGTGATGTTTTACTAACCACTTCTGAGAAGCCACAGTTTAAGGTAAAGCAAATCATTTTTTTGGTTTGTGACATATATAAGTTGATTTTGCAACTTAGTGCTTTTAAAAAAAATATTGAGGAAGAATTGACATACAACATCTTTTTAGTTTCAGGTGTAAAACATGATGATTTGATATTTGTGTACATTATGAAATGATCACCACAATAAATCTAGTTAATGTCTCTAATAATATATAGTTATAATTCTTTTTTTTCTTGTGGTAAGAACTTTTAAGATTTCTTCCCAGCAACTCTCAACTATACAATACATTAATTAATGTATTGTCATTATTATTGTCTATTAGTCTATTATTAGACATATCATGTCATTATTATTAATAGTCTATTAGTCTATTATTAATTAATACTCTAATAGACAATTAATAGTCACCATGCTGTACATTATATCCCTGTGACTTATTTATTCTGGAGCTGGAAATTTTTGTCTTTTGGGCTGCTTCACCCATTTCATCCTCCCCAGCCCTGGCAATCACCAGTCAGTTTTCTGTCATCAATCTGTTCTCTAGGAGTTTGGGTTTTGTTTTGTTTTGTTTTTAGATTCCACATATAGGTGAGATCATATCTGTCTTTCTCTGACTTATTTCACTTAGCATAGAACCACGAAGCTCCATTCATATTGTTGCAAATGGAAGGATTTCCTTTTTTATGGTTGAGTAATATTCCATTGTATATACTGCCATTTTCTTTACCCATTCATCCATTGATGGACACTTAGATTGTTTCCATATTTTGGCTGTTGTGAATAATGCAGCACTGAACATGGGAGTGTATATCTTTTCAATTTAGTGTTTTCATTTCCTTCAGATACATACCCAGGAGTAGAATTGCTGGATCATATGGTAGTTCTGCTTTTAATTTTTTGACAAACCTCCGTACTATTTTGCCTAGTGGCTGCACCAATTTACATCTCCACCAATAATGTACAAGGTTCTCTTTTCTCCACATCCTCATCAAAAGTTGTTATTTCTCAGCGTGCCTGGGTGGCTGGCTCAGTCGGTTAATCGTCTGACTTCAGCTCAGGTCATGATCTTGTGGTTCACGAGTTTGAGCCCTGCATCAGGCTCTGTGCTGACAGCTCAGAGCCTGGAGCCTGCTTCAGATTCTGTGTCTCCTTCTCTCTCTGCCCCTCCCCTGCTCATACTCTGTCTCTCTCTCAAAAATAAATAAACATTAAAAAAATTTTTTTAAGTTGTTGTTTCTCATCTTTTTGATAATAGCCATTGTAACAGATGTGAGGTGATATTTCTTGTGGTTTTGATTTGCATTTACATGATGATTAGTGACGTTGAGCACCTTTCATTACCTGTCGGCCATGTGTGTATTGAGTTAGTACTTTTTAAAAGCAAACAGAAGAAGGTAGAATATTTTTTTTATCAACATGTAGTTAACATACCATATCCTCTTAGTTTGCATGCATCAAAGTGATTTAATGTTTTTCTTTTTTTGTTTTAGAGAGAGAGTGTGAGCAGGGGAGAGGGGCAGAGGGAGAGAGAATCTTTTTTTTTTTTTATGTTTATTATTTTGAGAGAGAGAGAGAGAGAGAGAGAGCTCATATGCACCAGCCAGGGAAGGGCAGAGGGAGAGGGAGAGACAGAATCCCAAGAGACTCCATGGTCAGCGTGGAACCCAATTCGGGGCTCAATGTCACAACTGTGAGATCATGACCTGAGGCAAGAGTCAGGCTTAACTGACTGAGCCACCTAGGCGCCTGATATTCTTATACATTACGAAATGATCCCCATGATAAGTCTAGTTACCATCTTTCACCACACAAAGGTATTAAAATATTATTGACTGCATTCCTTATGCTGTATATTATATCCCTGTGACTTATTTATTTTATAACTGGAAGCTTAGGTACAATATTTATAATAGTGAATGTTTGAAAACAATTGTAATGTTTTACAATTAGTGAATAGTTTAATAATTATGGTACATCTGTTTGATAAAATGTTTTTTATCTAACAAAAGTCAAATTTATTTATTTAATGTTTATATTTGAGAGAGACAGAGCATGAGCAGTGAAGGGGCAGAGAGAGAGAGAGGGGGAAACACATAATCCGAAGCAGGCTCCAGGTTCCGAGCTGTCAGCACAGAGCCTGCCGCGGGGGCCTGAACCCATGAGTTGAGAGATCATGACCAGAGCCTAAGCCGGACGCTTAACCGACTGAGCCACCCAGGCATCCCTAAAAGTTAAATTTATAAAGACATTGTAGTAGCATGGAAAATGATTATTTGGCCTTAGGGGAAAAAAGCAGGATATAAAATATAATGTGTGAAAAGAATACCTATGCCAAAAAGAAAAAAAAAAGGAATACTTGTGTCTAGAGAAAGGCAGGAAGGAAATATCCTGGGAAGTAGCAGTGTTGTGTGGTATCATGGAAAGAAAAACCTCAGGTCGATGCCTTACGATGCTTTTTTCATACCAGCCATTTATCTGAAGCTGGTTTTCTCAGACATGACATTTGGCATTTTGGGCCAGATAGTTTTTTGCTGTGGGGGCTGTCCTGTGCATTGTCGAAGGTTAAGCAACATCCCTGGCCTGTGCCCACTAGAGGCGAGCAGTACCTCACCTCACACATTTTGACAATAGAAAAGGTCTCCAAAAATTGTCAAGTGTCCCCTGGAGAGAGGAGGCGGCAAACTACCCCCATTTGAGATCCAGTCATCTATGGGCCGAATCTTTGAGTTGATGTTTACTCGGCGTGTACAGTTGGTGAGTAACACCTGTTTATTGTCCTTGGTCAACGGAGACGAGCCATGTGAGCACCTGGTTCAGGGCCTGGCTCTCCTCAGTGCTCACGGTTGATTTTGCTTTGGGCAGTAGAATGAAGGCTGATTCTTTCTCCTCTCCATGTTCTAAAAGAACATGTAATACTATTATGATGAAATTCAATTTAGGAAAAACAATGGGATCAGAGGATTGCACAGGAAAGGAAGATGCTTTCCTCTGTCCTGTTTTTGCCAGTCCGAGGAGTTCCGACAAAAATGGCTTGTTTGGATCTGAAGTAGGAAAGAAAAACTCTTGAGTTCATCTCTTCTTCACTGAAACTCCTTAGGAATATATTCAACCTTGTAAATAAACATGCTCTCCCCAGCCCTGAAAATCCAGCCCAGGAATTATTATTAGACCTTGTTCTTTCTCTGAATCAGAGCATCTGCACAGCAATGACAACATGATTTTATAAACCAAGGTTAGTTTCTCGTATGTGCACTCTTTTTCTGGAAAGATACACAAGAAACTGGTGAAATTGATTGCCTCCATAAAGAAGAACTAGGTGGCAGCTTTTTACCCTTTCCTATCTCTGAATTTTGAACGATATTACCTACTCAAAAGTTTTTTAAAAGAATAATAGTGACCCAAGTGTCTGTTTCCCAGGCCTGAGCTCCTTGTAGCTTGAGAAACTAATAAATTAAGAGATGACAAGCTCAGAAGCATACCAGGCTCGGAAGAGATGACCAAGCCATAGTGAAGAGTATCTTCCGGCAAGAAAAAGCTTAATCTTTTGAAATTCAGAAAGTAAATCTTTCACAGAGAAAATTCCTCTTAAGCTATAAAATATTATAATTATTTGAATTTGTGTGTGTGTGTGTTCTAATAAGCTGTATATATTTTTTATTTTTATTATAAGTGTACAGTTGAGTAGTATTAACTGTATTTACATTTGTTGTGTAACATATCCCTGGAATGTTTTTATCTTGCTAACTGAAACTCGAGACCCATCAAACAGCTCCCCATTAACCCATCCCCAGTCTTTGGCAAATACAATTCTACTTTCGGCTTCAAGGTATTTCAGATGCCTCGTATGAACCAGAAACATACAGTATTTATTCTTTTGTGACTGGCTTCTTTCAGTCAGTGTCCTGTCCTCTAGGTTCATCGATGTTGTAACATGTGACAGGATTTCCTCCTTTTTAAAGGCTGAATACTATTCCACTGTGTGTCTAAAGCATATTTTGTTTCTCCATTCCTCTATTGGTGGACATTTGGGTGTTTTGCACCTCTCGGCTATTGTGGATAATGCTGCAGTGCTCTTGGGTGTGCAAGTATATCTCTTAAGACCCCGCTTTCAATTCTTTTGGATATATGTACCGAGAAGTGGCATTGCTAGATCACATGGTAATTCTGTTTTTAGTGTTTGGGGAACTTCCATGCTGTCTTCCACAGCAGCCACACCATTTTACATTCCCACCATCAGTGTGGTGGGACTCCGATTTTTTCACCTCCTCACCAACACTTGTTATCTTCTGTTGTTTTCGGTGGTGACCATCCTAATGTGTATGACGTGAGATCTCATCATGGTTTTGGTTTGCAGTCCTCTAATGATGAGAGGTGTTGATTAATCTTTTCATATACATGTTGGCCATTTGGAAACCTTCTTTGGAGAAAGGTCTCTTCAGGCCCTTGACCCATTTTTTTGCCCTTAGATTTTCTTTTCTTTTCTTTTCTTTTTTTTTTTTTTTTCAGTATACATGCTGCCGAAGCAAGCACTCCCTTAGATTTCCTGATCTTTATTTTATTTTTCAGCTTTATTCTTGTGTAAACTTTTTTGGTGACAAATCCATTTTTAGTTGGGTTGCTTATTTTTTTGTTGTTGAGTTTTAAGAGTTCTTTATTTATATTTGGCTATTAACCCCTTATTAACTATATAATTTCCAGTTATCTTCTCCTATTCCATAGGTTCCTTTTTACTCTGTTGACTATTTCCTTTGATGTGCAGAAGTTTCCAAAAAGTTCCATCTGTCTGCCTGTGCTTTTCTTGTTTGTGCTTTTGGTGTCTTATCCAGAATCATTGTCAAATCCCAATATCATAAAGCTTTTGTTTTGTTCTAGGAGTTTGATACTTTTAGGTCATTAGTCCAATTTTGAATTAATTTTTGCATATGGTATAAGGTAGGGGTCCAGCTTCATTCTTTTACATGTAGATATTCAATTTTCCGAGCACCATTTATTGAAGACACTGTCCTTTCTCTACTATGTCCCTTTTGGCACCCTAGTCAAAGATCACTTGACTGTACACATGAGGGTTTATTTCTAGGCTCTCTCTTCTGTCCCTTTGGTTTGTGTATCTGTCTTTATGCCAGCATAACATTATTTTGATTTCTGTAGTTTTGTATTATATTTTGAAATCAAGAAGTGTAGTGCCTCCAATTTTGGTCTTCTTTTTCAAGATTGTTTTGGCAATTTGGAGTCCCTTGAGTTGTTACTTGAATTACTTGAAACATGTTTATTTACGTATTTTGTATATTTCATTACTTAAAAATGGTAATGAGGCGGGGGCGCCTGGGTGGCTCAGTCGGTTCAGCGTCCGACTTCGGCTCAGGTCATGACCTCACGGTTCGTGGGTTCGAGCCCCACATCGGGCTCTGTGCTTATAGCTAGCTCAGAGCCTGGAGCCTGTCTTCGAATTCTGTCTCTCCCTCTCTCTCTGTCCTTCCCCTGCTTGCTTGCTCGCTCGCTGTCTCTCAAAAAATAAATAAAACATTAAAAAAATTTTTTTAATGGTAATGAGGCAAGCATGTTGGGGATGCCAACGGTGTTCAGGATAGTATCCAAGTGGGTATTTTGTAACTGATTTTATTCCAGATGCCCTCCTTCATGATAAGCAGCGGTTCCTTTATTAAAACCAAGACTTAAGAACATCTCTGGCCATTTTACTCAGTGGATAATGTACTTTTTCTTCTTTCAGATTCCCACAAAGTTAAAAGAGGCATTGAGAATTGCCAAAGAATGTATAGAAAAAAGACTAGTTGAAGAACAGAAGCAGGTAAATTTCTAGTAGTTCCTTATTGCTTTTTCATCTTTTGGTGTTCACATCCTGTGCCATGGTATTCACAGTGACTTACTTTTGACTGGTTGTTCATTCCATAAACATTTTTTGCATCCTTGCTCTGAACTGGACTCCATGCTCAATGCTGTGAGACAGCCAAATACTTCACAGTCCTTCCCTCAAGGTGCTCAGCCTATGGGGAAAACAAACACACCCGTTAAGGGTGGTCATCCTTTCTGATTGGGGCAGGCAGGATAGTCGGGGGGCACATGTGGTCCTTGCTGTAAAAGTGCTGGGAGCCACACTTGTCTTCTCTAGAAGAGGAAAAGGCAGGAAGGAATGGGAAGAAATGAAAAA
Organism: Cryptoprocta ferox; assembly: GCA_028646485.1. Classification (NCBI taxonomy): domain Eukaryota; kingdom Metazoa; phylum Chordata; class Mammalia; order Carnivora; family Eupleridae; genus Cryptoprocta; species Cryptoprocta ferox. The sequence goes on from CM053574.1 coordinate 24,397,854, forward strand.
GGTTTTCATCTTCTGGCATACTCTTTTCCCAGACATCCAGACCTGAGCTTGGAGGCAGACAGGCTGAGCAAGGAAAGCATTTTCATCCAAATAATTTGATTTGGCAAAACATGTTAGAGATTTTCATTAATGTAGGATATACTTACTTTGTGGTGAATTGTGGTCTCTTAAAGATTCACCAGCATCGAAGACTGACAAGAGCTCAGTCTCACCATGGATCTGAAGAAGAGAGGAAAAAGAGAAAGATTTTAGCTCGAAAGGTAAGCCTGGTGTCTCTGAATTCTCTCTGTAAATTCTTGACTACATGTGAAGAAAATTCCAGGTTAATAGTGCATGTCTGGTTAAAAACAAGATTTTGTGCTATGTCTCCTTGAAAGCTAAAACTAGTTCCAGATGACTGGTTTGCAGCTTTTAAAAAAGAGCCATATAATATCAGCAGAGAAATGGACCATATAGTTTCCTGGCTTGCTGGGCTGATTACAGCCTAATGTAATTGGGGAGAATGACTGGCCTGAGAAAGTACACTCAGCATTCTTGGGTTTATTTCCCCCTTTGTTTGTGGCTTGTGGCTTCTTAACTGTATTAAGTTAGGAGGTCAAATACGACCTTGTATGTAGCTAGTTTAACTTTGTGCCTGGAAAATACTTGTATTCTAACTCTCAGCTTCAGTGTGTTTATTCTTTACTTTTCCCCATCTCTTTTATTTTTAAAGAAGTCAAAACGATCTGCTGTTGAAAATAGTGAAGAACATTCAGCAAAGTACAGCAACTCCAATAATTCAGGTAACTGGTTAAAGATTATCGTGGAGCCCAGGACCCAAAGGTCAGGACTTGGAATTAAGTATTTGGTTTCTGGTAGCCAGAGATTGGGCAGTGTAGGGAATAGAAAAACTTTGCCTCTAGTGAAGGATTGTGACAACATTCATGGGCTCACAGGACTTAAGTTGTAGAAGAATCCTCCGAGGTTATGGGGTAACACAGCCCCACTGATAGTGAGACTTGACCAACCAAAGATGAGCATTAACCATGGTTGAAAAACCAACCCAATTTACAACACGAGGCCTCCTATTTGTCAATAGAACCTACACTAACAGAAACGACACTGAATCCTGCCCTTGTACTCTGGTCCCCACATGGTGGGAGGATGTGCCCTCATATGTGGGTTAAGGAATGGACTCAACAGTGTGTGGGGGGCAAGAAGCATCCTTCCAGAAGGGCTGTGGTGGTACAGAGAGCACTGTCCTGAACTGGCAGTCCTAGCTGCCACTCCTGGCCACGCCTTGCCCAGCCCTGCTGGCTTTGGGCCTTAATGCCTCCATCTCTGGAAATCAGAGCCAGATTAAATGATCCCTTGGAGACTTCCAGTTCTTTCACATTATTCACCTTTTGAATCTTTTTTTTTTTTCCCCCTTCTACCTTAGGCATCTGTGAGGTAGAGTTCCACATAGAGAAGGAGAGGCTTCATCTGACCCCAGGAAGCTTCAGCTTAGTCCGGAGGGCCAAGGAAAAGGGAGGTTTTGTTCGGTTGAGGTGTAGCTGCATATACTTCCAGGTAGAAGAAGGGCGAAGCAGAGAGACAGAAGCTGAAGATGTATGAGAGAATGGGAGGGGTACCAGAAGGCCAAGAGGTGAGCCTCAGGAGCCCAGCTGTCAATGTCACCAGGGAGGGAGCCCATCCATCTCTTCTGCGATGCAGGAGCCAGGACGGCTGGGTGAGGAGGCAGAGGCATTCAGAAGTGGAAGGAAGGGAGGACATCGAAGGTGTTCCCAGCTCGGGCCTTCTCACATCTCCTCTGCACAGTTACTGAGGAGATGGCTGCCAGGGGGCACAGGACCTGAAGGCCGGACCAGCTGCAGCCAGAGATCACAGGCAGTGTGGGAAGGGCTGGAAGTTGGAAGAGTTGGGCTGGGGGAAGATCACCCACTCCAGGAAGAGGGGAGAATGTGCTGACACTGCCTGCAGCGTTCAGCCACAGAAGGGAAGAGAGGCGGGAGGCTCCAGTGAGGCTGAAGGCCTGCTTCTCAGGTGTAGCGGCTGCTGTGGCTGGCGGGTAACTCCCGAGCCGGAGGTCTCTTTTCTCCATGGTTGATGCAATGGACGTGGGCCAGTCTTTGTCATCATTAGGCTGAGACTCATGTCTCCAACCAGCATGTCTGACAGACGTTCTGTCCAGCAACTAATTCTTTCCAAGGAGAGAAAGCCTGGCTCAGTGTCCCCCACCTTCCCGAGGCCCCGCCTGCCTGCAAGGTTCTGGGCCAGATGCAGCCAGATGAGATTCCACGGACTCCAAGACCCCGCTGCACCCTTCAGGAGTTCAGGAAAGCCAAGTAGCAGTTGGTGGAAATGTATACATTATCTCTAGACCCCACCAGAATGGTAAATTCAGTCTTTTTTTAACATAAAATCTATGTTAGCACAACATAGCAGTGGGAAGACAGGGTGGTTTGGGTTTTGCCTCCTTTTTCAGTAAAATGCCTCTCATCTTGAACAGTGGTGAGAGGATATTGTAGGGAATAATGAAAAGCTACTCGGCTCGAGGGAGGCGCGATTTAATTCAGACATTTTTCCTCATGCCCAGTGTCCATGCCTTGTCCAACCTGTCCTGTGGGCGGTAGGTGAAGTGACGGTTGGAGGCTTCTCAGGGGCATGATCACAGCCCCCCTACCCCCACCCCGAGCCTCGGTTAACCCCTGCACAGGACTCTGCAGCAGGGCGTGGCCTTCATGTTGCCACAGAAGGGCTTATGTAGGAGCCTCTATCTGCTCAGGCCAGGAGGATATTCTCTGGAGACTTCTGAGCAATGGGGAGATGCTGAGAACTTGAGAATATGGGGAAGATGCATGTTGTTTTAATGTAAATAATGGTATTTGCAGGATTTCAGCTAAGACGAGGTCTGGGAGATCCACACTCTGAATAGGCTGAGCCTACCCAATTGAACGTAGCTACTGATAAAGTGGAACTTCTACCAGGAGCACTGCTAGGTGGATGCTATGGGGAACTCTCACTTCCTTCAGAGAGGCCTCCACTGGACTGCTCTGTGCCTGTCTGTCCCCTGTACTGCTTGTGGCCACTGTCATTTGGCATTCATTATCCAGGGCACAGGCTGGGTCAGGAAAAGATACTACAGCCAACGGAACAAGCCGTTGACAGCTCAAAGTTGGTTTCAACCAGGCAGGGTGTGGGGAGCAGTGGGGGCAAGGAGCCTTTAGTGGCCTGGGGAGGAAGCATCCCCTACACTGCAGTGATAGCCTGTGGGCACTGGGTGCAGTCTCTGAACTCCCTGTCGCCCCTCCCCTTTTTACCATAAGGCCCACCCACTAAGCCACGTGCAGATTCGCAGGCAATGGTGGGTCCCAGCTCAGGCCAGATTCCAGGTGTCCATCTTGGTCCCTATGAGGGTTTCTCTGTGTTTTCTCTTAGCAGGATCTGGGGCCAGCTCACCTCTCACATCCCCGTCATCACCGACTCCACCCTCTACAGCAGGTAAGTGATGGAGGCAAAGTCACCCACTGCCATCCTCTTGCCCAGCAGGAGGAGGAGCGGGGCCCTTTCTCTTCCTGCCTGGGCGCAAGAGTGTCAGGGGTCACCAGCCTCCTCCAGAGAAAGCAGTGGGACTGCAAATTGGAAGAGCTGAGGGTCTAGATTTCCAAATTCAGACTTCACAGGGAGATGAATAGCTGGTTTCAGAGGCTATTGCCACCCTCTGCTTCCAGCCAGCTCTCTTGCTGAAAAGCCTCACACAGGGCTCCTCCGATCAGAGCTTGCCTCGGCACATGCTGAGCTGAACAGAACAGTTGCTCTGCTGCCCAGGCGCCTTGTGCTGCCAGAGCTCTCTCCTCGGGGAGCCCAGGACAATGTCTGTGTTGTCACTGAGCAGAACTGGTGAGATGCCCAGGTGTGGGAGTGACATAGCCACCGAGCTTCTGATTTCCTGATGACTGTTGGTGCTCTGTTCTGCTCTGTAACATGTCTACTCATGGGAATATTTTTCCTGTGGCCTTTGTTTTGCCTTTGTGAATTAAATCAGATTACAATGAGTTTTGTTTGAAAAATGTAGAAAGAATTTATTTTGGGGAATATTTATAAAAATAATCTCCAGTTTCGTGGAATAGCCTCATGATGCTCTTTCCCTCTTTCCTTTTTGAACTAATATCTCTTTCCTGACCATTTTGCTAGCTTCCTAAAAGCACACTGGGATACCAGTAGTATATCTTTTCACTTCTTAAAGGAACCAGATGTTGTAGATGTCAGAGGAGCTGGTTCCACCATTCTGAGCTTGTCAGCTGTGCATGGAAGAGCTGCTGCAGCTGTCTGAAGGGAGGGTCATTGCGTGGGCTTCATTTATGAGTTGACAGTTCCATATTCATCAAGGATTAAGGCAGCCCCCAGGAGCAGTCAAGAGCATTACCCATCTGCTCTCAAATGCTTCTAATTGACCTTCCTAAGAAAATGACAAACAAGCATAAAGGGAATAGTTTGTACAGCTTACTTCTGGCTGGTGGGTCTCTCCTCTTGCTGACTGTTGATGGTTACTGCTGGCTTGCTGTGGAATGCTCTGGGCCAGGACCTGTTTAGAGGAGCCAGGTACCTGGCTCATGGGAATGATCATTCTTTTTCCCTCACTGACTTTGTCAGCAGATTTTATAAGAAAGCTCCCAAATATTGCTCAAGGGAGAATCTAGTCTTCTCTGTCTTGTGTAGGGGTGACTTGTATAGGCTGGTCAGAAATTTCTGGAGCTCCACTGCCCAGATCATGTTGAGCCATTTTCTGGAAGAAAGGATATTAATTTCATACCCCTTAGACATTTGAAGGAAATCAGAATGAATAGTGAGAATCCATAAACCCTTTAACATGCAAGGTGTCTCTTTAATCATACAGAACATCTACTGTGTGTATTAGGTGTGGTCCTGGGAAGTTAGCTTCCAGTTCTCATTTTTAAATGGCTCGGGGAATTCTTCTATTTGGATTTTTTTTTTTTTAATGAATCCTCTGATTTACCTGTGTTTTGAATGGGAGCTATCTCATACCATAGCAGCTTTGCATGAGATGAGGGAATTTTCAGAATGAGAGAGAAGAAAAAGGGGGAATTTTTGGTAATGAGAGTCAATGTTGGAAAAACTTTGAGGTGAGTGGGAGCGGTAGGGGGCATTACTATGAATTTTGATCATACCCATTCTGAAAGGGGGTTATGAGGATTGAGAGGGAAAACATGTGAGGCCCCAAGCACAAAGCCTGGCACAAGTGATAAGTTCCCGGCAAATACTGGCTCCTTCTTTCCTTTATCTCCTTTAACGTTTTGTTGGTGAAATTAGCGACTCAGCCCTAAAGACTGTACTCTGTCCTCTGCTGGGCACTTATTGTAATGCATCTCTTAAAAATGAGAACTAGCCTTTGCCTGTCAACCCAGCATTTCTGGCCCTGAACAGTGAATTTATTCATTCAGTTATTCACGATGCGTTCAGTGAGAGGCTGAAATGTGCTGGGCACTGTGGTTGGCCCTGGCTTACAGGGACAAATAGACAGGGCCCTAGCTCAGGTGGAGTCACATTTCCAGGGCCCCTCAAGAGCCCCAAAATGATAGACATAATTAAGCAAATGCTTTCCTTGAGGTCCAACCATGGTAATTTTTTTTCACCCAATAGTTCCCGTCCTTCAATAGAGAATCTCCCCCTGAAAATCTAGCCCTCCAGCGAGCGGCATTCCAAGCTTCTGTTCTGTGTAAGTCATGAGGGAACCACAAGCACGTAGTAGCTTCATGCTACTGGGCCCGTGGCTGAGGCTCGGTAAATCCTTGTTGCTGGATTTGCTTGGGCTTGTTCTGCCTTCAGGGCCTCTGCTGAGTGAAAGCAGACTCCCAGCCTAGGGGTGGCATCTTCTGGCTGGTCAGCCCCCTGCTTAGACAGGCCCTGCCTTCCAGCACAGGAGGCCAGCCTTCTCCAGTGGGCTCATCCTTCTCGCTGCCTCTCTGCATGCTGGCTGTCTGGTTGCTGGAATCACATGTACTCCAACTTACGGCTTTACTAAGGTAATGGTTAAAAAAAAAAAAGGTGTGCTTATCTGGGAACCAAGTCAAGAATAGGTCTTCTGGCTTTATGATCAAATGCAGTTTTCTCAAGAAAGGAAGGAAAAATCTTCACTCTCAAGGACTAGTATTAAAAAAAAGAATTCTTACTCAAGGTAGTATCTCAAAAACACAACTCAATCTGGGAGTCCCTTGGGAACTACACCTCGGGTCGGAGAACCTAAACTCAAGGCCGAACACTTACTAGTTCTGGGACCTTGGTCCAGACTGTTGGCCACCCTGTGCTTCAGGTGTTCCCATGTGTCAGGATAAGAGCAGCGCCTGCCTGTGGAAGTTATTACAAGGATCCAGCGCATCTCCTGTGTGGGGGGTTGGAACAGTACCAGGCGTATAATAAGCCCTCAGTACATTGTTCCTTACCGGGAGACCTTGGATGAGTCACTTTCCATGTCCAGGTATTGTTTACCTCGTCTGTTAAAGGCGACAATGGTGGGAATTAAGAGGAGACCATCTCACAGTCCCTTCTAATCAAGCATAGTGTAAATCCACTGGGGACCTTGTTTGCTCAACAACAGGTCAGCGTAGGCAAGTTCAGTTTGACCACATTGCCTTCCTTCCTGAAAGCATCAGTGCTAAACACATTCGTGACAGCTTAGGATATTCTTAAGCCCTGTTACTTTTAGTATGGGGCAGAAGTGACACGTTTCTTTTTTTTTCCTCTTTTTTTTTTAACATTTATTTTTGAGAGAGACACAGAGTGTGAGTGGGGGAGGGTCAGAGAGAGAGGGAGACACAAAATCCGAAGCAGACTCCAATATCTGAGCTGTCAGCACAGAGCCTGACGCGGGTCTCGAACGCACGAACTGTGAGATCATGACCTGAGCCTAAGTTGGCCACTCGACCGGCTGAGCCACCCAGGTGCCCCAAAAGTGACAGATGTTTCTAAGCAAGGTGTCACCCTCATGCGCTCTTTCCAGCAATTGTGGAAGTGTGGGACCTCTCCCATTTCTTACTGCACCTCCCTGCCAGGGAGCCTCTTGAGGGAGAAATATGTCCCTGAGTTTGGTGGTGATTCCATTGTGAGGGGTGGGATTCTCTAAAACTCTCGTGCTGGATCCTTATATTTTCAGTGAGAACATGCTTTTCTTTTCTGCTAAAGATTATGCTCCCTACCTCTGGACAGTCACTCTTTCAAGAGCTTTAAAATTCTTTATCCTGACTTTTTTCATGGTAAATATCACCAACTCATGTTTACCCTCTGTATTCATAGAAATGAGTGTGGTTTATAAGATCCCAATCTCTACACACACCAGGTTTGGGAAAGCTAAGTAAAGCAAGAGACCCTACATTATTGTTGTTTTTAATAATCATATCTAACATATGTAGGCACTTATTTTGTGCTAGGCACTGTTCTAAGTGATTTACAGCCATTGTTTTATTTAATCCTCACAAATACCTTCCTATCCAAAGGGAGTAGCTTCTGTAGCTCCATTTAAAAGACACAGAAGCAGAGGTTACAGACTTTGACCAAGGTCACAAAATGGGGGGTGCTAGAGCCAGGATTCAAACTTGCTTCTGTCTTTGCTCTTTTACGCCTGACCAGTTTTCATCGGGTGTCTGTTCTCTCGGGTGCACTGCAGGGCGTGTGCTGTTAACTACTGCCTGGTGGCAGGAAAAGAACCCTGAAAGTGGAGGTGGAAAACCCTGGGCGTGGGTCTACCACTTTCCAGCTATGACCTTGGACAAGTAATTTCCATTCTTTGAAGCTGTCTTTTAAAGGAATTCCTGGTCTGTAGTAGGTAATGTGCAAAAACAAAGCTTTATAAGCAGTAAAGTACTACCAAGCATAAGCTATAAATGCCCTGCAAGAGAATTCTAGTCCTTCTTGCTTGCAGCTTGTAATTTAAAGCAATAATTTTGAAGAGAGAGATGGCAATTTATAGAAAACTCAGTGTGTAAGAAGGAATGGAGAGAGAGAAGCTTCATATCTGGAGATCTGGAGGAGGGAAAACAGAGCCTTATGGGCACAGAGTGACCAGAAGCTTGGATAATAGGAAGGATGGCTAAGAATAAATACGGCACAAAAAAGAGTTGTATTTATTTAGAATGTTGGAATTGCCAGAATTTGTCTAGCCAGGTCAAAGTCTGAAACCCAATCTAGGCTCAGAATCCATGTCTCTGGCCATAAGAATTGCCCCTTTTTCTAAAGATCTGCACATACACAAAGCAGTTGCCATCTTTGGGTTGAACAGGTCTGTCTGCCACGCTTCTCAGAAGAGTGTGTTGGCTCTGCTCTCCCGCCCTCTTACAGTCTCCTCCCCCACTTGCAAGCCCTGTAAGCTCCTCCCTTGAGCCCTGGACTGGTTCAGGTGCCCTGTGGCACAGGGCAGTGTCCCCGGCATCCTCCCAGAGCTGTCCCACATGAGTGGTCAATCTGCCCAGCCCCTCATGGGCCTCATGTCTCGGCCCCTCCCTAGACAAAGGGATTTTCCTCTGGGCAGTAGGGCACACTGGTTCATCAGGAACTCTGGGATTCACTGTCAGGGAAAGCATTATCCTGCACATTTCACCTGGAATGTAATCAGTAAAAAGGAAGATGAGAACAGTGTTCACCTTGCTTTTTTTCTTTTTAATGGTTTCATAGCCCTAAGTAAGCAAATGCCACTCACTGACCAGTTCAGCCTGTAGAGCCCAGCGGTCTTCGGGGAGGGGCCTCTCGTCCCTGCCCTGGAGCTCACCTTAGACCTGCCCTGTGCTCCTGCTCTTCCCAACTTTATAAAAAGACAGGTCTCCATTTTAGATAATAGAAGCCTCGATCGGAAAAAAAAAAAAGTGATAGACTTCTCGATAGGCTGTCCTTATTTAGCAGTAGAACTAATCACATTTCCAGTTCCCATTCCACTTTGGGAGAGGGGTGGGTAAAACCTTCATAGGTCTTCTGAAGTGAGTGTTGTACTTGTAAACAAAAATAGCACCTAAATGGCTCAGCAAAACAAAACAAAAAATGTATGAAGAGGAAAATGACTCTCTGGTTACTCTATTAGCATGTTTGCCATGTTCTAAAAGAGTCACAATCATGCTTACAAACCAGTGCGTTTTGCAGTTAAATATAGTCTAGTTTGGCAGTGAGAATAATCAACATGTGATTCAAACTAATATTTTACTGTCTCTTACTATTTGATTAAATGACACTAAAATCTGAATAATGACTTGTGTCCCTCTCTCTCTCCCTCTCTCTCTCTCTGTCTCTGTCTTTGCTGTTTTCAGTAGAGCATGCACCATTTTGAACGTGAATTTTCGGTAAAGTAAGCTATACTGATTTCTCTAACTTTAAAGATGCTCTGTTTCTGGATATGAAATGGGACCCAGTGCATCTAGATCACTGAAGTGATGAACAAATGGGAAAGCAAATTTGAGATGATTTCCTTCTCTGAACATTTAAATGAAATACAGCATCTTTAAAAAGCACCCAAGTGACTTCATTATTCATTTCATTTTTGCACTGACCTTCAAAATCTTCATTTCCTCTCTGATGGTAGTTTTAAAATACAGCCTAAAATCTAAAAATCAACTGCATGGTGTCTTGGTATATTTTAATTTCAAGAAAGCAGGGTCCCAAAGTCCTTGCGCAGTAAAAATATTAGTTCCTTATCACCCTGATGAAGGGAAAGAGTGTTAGCTGGTTGAATTCTTGGTTACAGAAAGACAACTCACTGGCTTTTATAACTGGCAGTAGGGAAAACGGTTCCCTTTTAAGCATCCCTAATAATTCTTGAGTTGAGACGTGAGTGCAGCCTCCTCATCGATCTGAGGCAGAAGACAAAGGCAGTGGCCAAGAGCTGGGAGCTGCCTCCTTCCAAGGTCGTCCCTGCTGTCTTTTCCTTCCCGAGGGTAGCCAGCAGGTCTGGTGTCAGTCTGGTGGCCACGTGGCCTCCCCACTTCTATTCGTGGGCCACAAAGGAATTCAGACCTATAAAGACCTGTAGACTGCCCACTGCTAAAACTGGCCCCAAAGAAAGGGGACCCCCAGGTGACCTTTCCACAAGGCTGGTGAGGATGTTTCTGGCAAGGCATTCCTCCCTGGATCTGATGTATGCTCTTTCTGCAACGGTCCCTGGCCTGTTCCAGGGCCTCTGCTGGATTGCTGGGTTCCCATTAGTTTGGCGGATAGGATTCTCGGGGGGATAGAGTTAGAGTAGTTGGCTTTTGGGTTTTTTGCCCAAGAGTAGGTAAGGTGGGAGAGAACTGGGTATAATTATAGATTAGCTGTTTTGGAGCATCCCTCATCTGGGTTTTTGCAGGCCAGTATTTTTCAAAGCTCGGTGAATTCAGTTAGCAACCAATCTAACATGGAACCTGCCTGATCTTGTCTATGGCCTGGGGATAAGGGCTACCAGATGCCTCGTGGTGGGGAGGAGCTCCTTCACATTTGAGGAGTCAGTGGCATTCAGGCATTAATTTTAGGTAGTTGTTCCCAGGTTTGCCACAGGCCAAATAGCCAACTCTGAATTTGGCCCTTATTAAGACTACTAATTGTTAGAATGTGTTACAGCTTAAACCCCAACAAACCTTTAAAGGAAGCTCATGAACTATAGAGAAGGCAAAAAGGAAAAGCCAGAATCCCTGGTGGGGCTTATAGTCAGAGATTGAGTCCTTGGTCTGTGTTCCTGCTTCCTCCGCTGTTGGCCTTCTGACTTCCAGACCTCCTCCCTACTTCCAGAGCGTTCTGAGCTGGCAAGTTGAGGTCTGGCCTTGTCCTGATTGTACACGTCAAGATCACCCCTGGTTGTTGCAGGCCCAGTGAGGAAAAGTGGGCCTCGTGGGACATTAGTCCCTTTGGGACTGGTCCGGCCCTCCATGACCCTGCTCTTTACCCTTGGATAAGCAGGTCATTTGCTTTAAAAGCACGGGTTACTCTGTGGCACTTGGGACTATGTATTACATATTCAGAGAGATTCATTTAAAGTCCTAACAATCTCAGCCTTTACTTGGGAAATGAAGATCCATGTACTGAACATCTCCCCCAACTCCCAAACTCTGAGATAGTGAATCTGCACTTCTAATTTTGAGTGCCTGGTGATGAAGCCAAAGTCAAGGGTTGGCTCCTTGTGAAGACCAGGCAGGTTTGTTCTGTGCCAAGAGGCAACCCATATCCAAGTCCAGCTGCTGAGGCCTGCCTCTAGCCTCCCAGAATCCTGAGCTAGAGGGGTAACTGGTCTCCGGATGGCTAGCTCTATGCCTTTAGCAAAACACAAGTGCTGTTGCAGCCCAGAGCCTGCCTTCTTTCTTGTAACCAGCAATGACTCTTCTTCAGGGTCAAAGCACAAAGTCGGCAGGCAGAAACCCTGGAGCTCCTTCTGGTGCACATCAGGCCCTGAATGTCAAGTCCAGATTCTGTTCTCCTTTGCCGGTCATTGGGTAGTGCTGGGGGGTACTGGCACCCGCTAACTCCTCCAGGCTCTCTCAGTGCTGCAGTTGAGTTCCAAGAGCCTTCAGAGACCATTTCCTCTCCTCCTGGCATTTCATCGGCCACTATGCAAAAACCCCCTTCAGAGGAATGCTTCTGTCACACACTTACTCTCGCTGCTCTTCTCACCTCAGCAGTCATTTGTGAGTTTAAAGTCCTTTTTATCTTTGTAACCCTGTAACATAAAGCTGGGAACACTTGTCCATAATCCACCCTGGCGCAGCACAGACTAGAACTTCATTCATTACTTGTTACTGTATGGAACCAAAGAGAATTACATTTGTTCATTTGTCTGTACTTCATGTTTATTCTGTTTATTCGTATTGCTGTACTTTCATTATTTGAGAATTCTAAGATTGCAGAGCATGAATGTGTGTATCTGTGTGATTCTTTTAATTTCAGCTGCCTTAGGTTTGGGTAAAAGATATAAGGAAGGTAAGTGGTTTTCTATGAAATACAAGACTTTAACTGTTATGTGTCACACTTGGTAAAAATGGATGCTCTTAACCAAGTATTTTATTGGTGATCCTGAACCACTTATTCATATAAATTCAAGTGGCGATTGGTATATTTGTTTCCAACCCTAGGAGGGGCTGAGGGTGAGGCTAGAAAAAGATAGTGGAGTCACAGAGAGCTACCAGGGTCACAGGAAATGGACAACCAACTCTGTGGCACGAGCAAGTTCTTTAAGGAAGGTCTTTTGCTGTACTCGGTTTTTATTTCGTCCTAGGAGAATATTTCATTCATTGATTCAAAACTATAAAATTCAACTGCCAAAACGTTCATGTGCCTGGAAGCTAAGGGGGAAGTGTCAGATATGCTTCCAGCTTCCTTCTTTCTCCTTGCCCACTCATGTGGAGTCTTTCCTGCTGCTTCAGCAAAGATGTAGGGTGAGTGCAGCTCCATCCTCGTCCTGCGTTAGGCCACAGTGGAAAGAAGGACGCTGAGGAAGACTCCTCCCTGAGGATACCATTGCCAGGGAGAGAGCCCTCTGCCCCCTGCTTCGCTCTGTTAACAGTTACTAGCATTTCATATTTCTTTAATGCGGCCTAATAGGAAATGACTATTGGAGACAGACGGCCCTGGGGAGCCCGTAACCCAGCAGGCACTGGTTCCTGGCCGAGAATCCAGAGTGGTTTGTCATTTTACATTAAACAGCATCCTTCAAAGATTGTGTGTGTTGGCACAGCTCAAGAAATGTTCATCCTTTATTAGTGATGCTACTCAGGTAGCCCAACTCTGTGCATACAAATGTCTTATCTTTACTTGCTAGCTCAGAGGTGGTGCTGCCCAGGACCTGGCTTAAGTAGCTGATGGCACTTCTCTCTTGGGACCGTTGCTAGAATTTGGAAATGGGAGTTAGAGCCTCATCTACCCAGAGAGAATGTCACTATGCAGAGTTTCATGTAATCTGTGATATTTGTTCAGTCTTTTCCCACACGACTATTACTGGGAGAAATGGCACCCTTTAATTAATTCCCCTTTGATGCCTCTAGCTTTCTTGTTCTGTATTTGAAAAAAAAACAAAAAACAAAAAAACATACAGCACTGGGTAATCTTGGTCCCCCTGAGGGAAGACATTTGCAGTCTCCTCAAAGTCTGGTGCACCCAGGACCCAGCAGTCGCCTGTGTGCAGGGTGTTTGGAGATGATACTGACTGCATGCTCTCTCCTCCATAGGGATGTCCGCATTACCTCCACCGCCTCCGCCTCCACCACCAGCAGCTCCCTTGCTTCCTGCAAGCACAGAGGCGCCTACACAGCTCCCGCCCCAGGCTGTGAATGGTGTGAGCCGAGGGGCCTTACTCAGCTCCATCCAGAATTTCCAAAAGGGAACTTTGAGGAAAGCTGAAACCTGTGATCACAGTGCTCCTAAGATCGGCTGAAGCTTCGTGTTTACACTTGGAGGGAAAAGTTCTTTGTTTTTTCCTCCCACCTCCACCCCCTAAAGTACTCTTTCCGGATGAACAGTTGCTGAGCCAGTAAAGCCACGTACTGTTTTGCAGATGCTCATCTAAGAGGCTTCTCAAGAGGGAAGTATCCAAGTAGAATAAAGTCAGGCTGGCGTTTCTGCCTTAAGAAATAATTCGCTCCTTTATTACCATTTTAAAGGAGTCTTGTTCATCCTCTAATGGGCATCTTTTGGGGGCAGCAGCATATTGGAGTCAACATTTTCACCAACTGAAGGAAACGGACAGGAAAACAATGACAATATTCACTCCCAGCAGTGAATGACCTTTGTGTTGCAATCCCTCCCATCCTGTCAGACAGCTCCCAGAAATGTTCCTCTCATAGCTCATTTCTCTATATAAAGCGTTTTCTGGTTATTTCTTAGATAACTCCCATTCTTGCTACCTTATTTCCTCTTAGACATTAACACTGTAGTCCACAGCATAGTTATGTCATGGAGTCAGAGAAGTAACTGAGTTCATTTTCCACTCAAATAGGCGGGGCCAAGTCAAGTCCGTAACATTCTCTATGTTCTAACAGGAATATCGCTGTGGTTACAGAACTCAGGGCTGCTAAAGCAACCACTCTGGACTCACAGTTCCTTTGAGTTTGAGTGTATTGAACAGACAAGATATTAACATCAGAAAAAGCTCTTGCCAATTAGAGGACCTTCCTAATCCTCAGCAATAAAGTCAAGTTCGTGGTGGGGGGGTGGGGGATTACTATTACAACAAAAGTAAATTTGGCATCCACAGAAATCAGTTCTGATTTTTGAAAGATTTGTCCAAATAGATCACCTTTTTAATGTTACTCATTTATTAGATCCTTTATCCTACGATTTGCTTAAACCCTTAAATAAATTGCACTTTAAAGGATTGTAAGTAATCCATTTAAAAATTCAAATACACACATCAGTGTTGGTTACTATGCAGAGAGAATGTCATTGTGTACAGTTTCATTTAATCTGTGATAAATATTCAGCTGTATTTTTTATTAAAATAAACCATGTCAAGAAAATGTGTTGTCTATAGCTTGGCTAGATACTGTAAGTGGGAATTTTTGGGGAGCTTTTAGAAACATAAAGAATAGATCCACACAGTTTTCTAGTTTCCTTCCCACTTAGCCTATGTCTATTTCTTTTGTGTCCTATTTTCCCTCCTAATTACTAAAAGCTAACAATCCTGTCTTGCTATTTAAATTAGACACAACCTGTATGTTTCTAGAACTAATTTAAACCTGTCTTTTCTGTCTCAACTTCTAAAGAGGACAGTAGATGGCAGAATGTCTGGTTTTTGGCAATGGGAAGAATATCTGACATGAATTTTGGTTTCATTTTGACGGGAACCATAATAGAATCGGACATTTGAAGAGTCTGTGGACAAGTTCCTGTTATAAATGTGATGGCGGTTTAGGGATTAGCATCGCTAATTTCTTACCAGAATTTTAAGACTCCTCCCATCCCACATTTATTACTTCAAGAATATAAAAATGTAACTAGTCATAGTTAGGAATTCCTTTATTCCTTATCAAAACAATCTAACAGCAAATGTAGATAATATGCTTTTATTTTTACATATAAGTTGTTGTCATCTTTGGACACATCTTTCAGCAGAACTCTGCCACACTCATACCTTGTCATTATGAGAGGGTAAAATTTTACATTAGCCTTATTCAAAGAACACGGTAATTTTAACAGACAAAAAAAAAAAAAACATGAAGTCTAGGGCAGGAGAGTTTTTCCACATACAAGCATATTTAAACTTCTTCCAAGTACAAAAACATGTGTTGTTCCTTTTAGATATGACTATGAATTGTAAGGTCTTACAGTATAATCCAGGTGAAGTATCAGCATGTACTGTAGTAAATCCCAATGACTTGAAATTCAAGTCCAACTAGATATTTAATGTTTTCTTTATTGCAAATATGATGTCTTTAACCTGAGGTACCGAGTTGTCTTCTAGAATCTTTGCATAAGGCATAGGGACATCAGCACCAGTGACACGAACTGCAGGGGCATCCAGGAAATTGAATGCAGGGCCTAGGAGAGAAGGGCACTCAACAGAGAGGCAAGAAAAGCGACTGAGGACCAACACCTTCACACAGGAGGTATGGCTCTCCAAAGAGAAAATCTAAACAAATATTAACTACGGGGGTTGTTTCTACCTTTGTTTTTTTAAACATTCACCCAAAGGAAAAAGCCAAGGTGACAAGTTGAAAGTTAAGACTTTGGCCACCCCTAGCTTCTGATCTCTATCCAGTATCCAAGTACACACTTGACTATTCTAGTCAATAGCTAGACTATTCTAGAACCACTTTCTCTGAAGTACCTTCCATGATCCTGGCACAAATTTCAGCTCCTACTCCAAACTGTGGCCAGCCTCCTTCCACAGTTATGAGATGATTGGTCTTCATGACACTGGCTTCTATTGTTTCAATGTCCATTGGTCTGATGGTTCGCATATTTATCACCTAAACAAATATAACAGACATGCCTTATAGAGCCACTGCACCAGAAACACAGTCTCACCCCCGTAACAGCACTCCCTGTGTGGTTTCCTGTTAATCTCAGCGTCTAGGGAAATCTAATACCTATTCAAGAGCAAAATGATAAAAAGAAATTGCAATTAAAACAAAAGTCTTTCTCTCTACCACAAGTAGCTCTGTTACCTTAAGAATTCACTTATCCTCAGGGCGCCTGGGTGACTCAGTCGGTTAAGCCTCCTACTCTTGATTTCAGTTCAAGTCATGATTTTGCAGTTTGTGAGTTCGAACCCTACATCGGGTCACCCCACCGCTGACCGCGCAGAGCCTGTTTGGGATTCTCTCTCTTTCTCCCTCTCTGCCCCTACCCCACTCTCTCCCACACACAAATAAACTTAAAAAAAGGCGGGGAGGGGGGGGCGCCTGGGTGGCTCAGTCGGTTGAGAGTCCAGCTTCAGCTCAGGTCATGATCTCACAGTTTGTGGGTTCGAGCCCCGCGTCAGGCTCTGTGCTGACAGGAGGCTCAGAGCCTGGAGCCTGTCTTCAGATTCTGTGTCTCCCTCTCTTTCTGACCCTCCCCTGCTCACGCTGTCTCTCTCTCTCTCAAAAATAAATAAAAATATTTTTTAAAAAAAATTAAATAAATAAATAAATAGGAAAAAAATTCACTTATCCTCCTGGGCTTCAACTTCCTTCTCATCAAAACAACTAATAACTAATAATGGACTGTTCACCGTGTGCCAGGCGCGACACTAAGTGTGATTCCCACAACCACACTGACAGGACAGTAAATGTGCTCTACTCAGTTTACCGCTGATGGGGCTGAGATTCAGAGTATGTATCTTGCTCAAGTAGAACTAGCAAGTGGTAGGTCCTGGATGTGAATGGGTTAGACACTGATTTCTAAGTTTCCCCTTCTCACAACCTCCAGCTCCAACGCTGCCTCCCTAAAAGAGAGAGCTTTGGAGAGAGCTCTCTTGAGAGCTTGAGAAAGCAGGTACTATTCTAAAAGATCCAACCTATGTGGTAAAAAGCTAGGTATCTGAAAAGCAAGCAGGTTCCCAGCTTCAAGCAGAGGCAGAACTGAGTGACAAATCAAGATTTTTACACTTAGGGGAGTTGGAGTTCTGTAGCAGGTTAACTATTTCTGGGTCTTAAACTTAAGAGGAAACTTTCCTATTCTTTAAGAATAAGTGAATGTCCACATACCTCACATTCGATTCCCTCTTTGGATAGCACCGTTGCAGCTTCTAAGCAGTGGCCCACAGGTCTTGAATGGGAAACTACGGTTATGTGTGTCCCTGAAACAGAGCGGTCACAGATCAGAGGCCGGTTGGCACTAAAGCTGCCATGGTGCTCCACAGCCACTGCAGCTCCTGTTCGCATGTCAGATCTTCAGCTCCACTCCATTCCCGTGGGATGAGGAATGAGGCGGCCGCCCTAGAGACGAAATACAAATCTACTGGGCTGAGATTTAGGAAAGCACAAGTGTATGAGCAACTCATGACACATTCTTAACTTGAACTCATCCTGTAATTTCCTAATCAAAGTAAAAGGCAATAACTTCAAGACTGAATCTGAACAACATAAATAGAGGGGCTGGATTACAGATAATGTTTAAATGTACCAAGTTCTCTTACCTTGCCTTTCTATTTTGGCTTTCCCAATGGGAATCAGAAAATCTTTTGACTGAGCTTCTGAGGAAAATTCAAAAGGAACTCCATACATCAATTCATTCTCTAGCACTACCACTGCAAAATATAGAAAAAAAATTTTTTTGAGAGAGAAAGTGAACACAAGAAGGGAGAGACAGAGAAAATGGGACAGAGAGAATCTTTTTTTTTTTTTTTAAGTTTATTTTGAGAGAGAGAGTGCATATGTGTATAGGGGAGGGGCAGAGAGAGAGGGAGAGAGAGAATCCCAAGCAGGCTCCACACTATCAGTTAAAGCCCAATGCAGGGCTCAATCCCATAAACCATGAGATCATGACCTGAGCCAAAATCAAGAGTTGGACTGACTGAGCCACCCAGGTGCCCCACGGAGGGAGAGAACCTTAAAGCTGCTCCACACTCAGCACAGAGCCTGACTCAGGGCTCAATCTCATGACCATGAGATCATGAGCCGAAATCAAGAGATGGACACTAAACCACTCAACTGATTGAGCCACCAACTGCCACACAAAATATAAATATTTAACAAAAGTAACTACATGATTAAATGTATATTCAACACTAACAATCATGTGGAAAGTTTCACTGTGCTGAGTGGGCCTCATATCTCTCATATCCAGTAGCCTCAAATGGATGCTTTAGGTACTGGCATTTATAGTCTGGCCAATCCTAATTTTATCTGTTGCAGTTAAACCAGTGTTGTGGGTACCTAACTGGCTCCCTATTATAGTAGGAAAACAAAAATAAAACAACTTTTAAAAACCGTGTTTATTGTCTCTATAAACCATTAACATTTTATATGATCTGTCTAAGCCAAACTAGAAGACTTTAAGGGTTCCTTCCAGGCAAAGATTTCAATTTAGTTCTCTAATGTTCAAAAGAGACCCAAGGGTCACTCTACTAACCTGGATTGTTATCCCGAATGGCTGATTTAATAAGTCCTTTGGCATCCTCTGAATTCCAGGGGCTGACCACTTTTAAGCCTGGGCAGTGCCCATACCAGGCAGCAAAGCATTGTGAGTGTTGGGCAGCCACGCCTGCTGAGGCCCCATTGGGTCCCCTGAAGACTATGGGCACAGACTGAAAGCCTCCTGACATGTAGTAGGTCTTGGCAGCTGAGTTTATAACCTGGTCAATGGCTTGCATAGAGAAATTGAAGGTCATAAATTCGCAAATGGGCCTCAACCCGGCCTGTCAAATCGAGAACAAAGATCTTAAAAAAAAATGAGAAACAGCAATAAAGAGTGGCAATCACTCCAAAATCCAAACAATGGTTTTAAAAGGTCATGTTAAAAGAAATTTCTTTGGAGGAGATTCATAAAGAGGGTTACATACCATGGCCGCACCCACGGCAATTCCAGCAAAGCCCATCTATGAGTAAAACACAAACGTAAGCGAAAATTGTAAAAATTAGAAGAGTGTACACCGTAACAGACATGCCCCTGAGAGGTCTGCTTCCTGATGGGAGCCTTACCTCAGATATGGGAGTGTCAATGATCCTCTTATCTCCATATTTCTTCCACAGGCCTCGACTAACCTAAAATGACACATTGATTTCATTACTTTTTAAGTGTGTTTGTGGGCAAATGGCTACCTCAATTTATATCTACTTCAGGTATCCTGGTTACCTTATATGCCCCATCATATTGGGCAACTTCTTCCCCAAGCAGAAATACCTTCTCATCTCTTTCCAGCTCCTCATCCATACCTTGGTTTATAGCTTCACGAACTGTCACCTGTCACAGGTATGGGAAAAACAGTCAATAAATTATAGGATTATTTCGGATACAACTGAGATTCTTTCCTTTTATAATTACCTAGGCTACGTACAGCAGAGAATATAAAACCTCTCACTAAGGCTTCTCTTTAAAAGTTCAAAAAATTCGGGGCGCCTGGGTGGCTTAGTCATTTAAGCATCCAGCTTCGGCTCAGGTCATGATCTCACGGTTCATGGGTTTGAGCCCCGCATCGGGCTCTGTGCTGACCGCTAGCTCAGAGCCTGGAGCCTGCTTCAGATTCTGTATCTCCCTCTCTGACCCTCCCCTAATCACACTGTCTCTCTCTGTCTCTCAAAAATAAATAAAAAACATAAAAAAACATTTTTAAAGTTCAAAAAATTCTTGGGGTGCCTGGGTGGCTCAGTCGGTTAAGCATCGGACTTCGGCTGCTCAGGTCATGATCTCGAGGTTTGTGAGTTTGGGCTCCGCATCAGGCTCTGTGCTGAGAGCTCAGACCCTGGAGCCTGCTTTGAATTCTGTGTCTCCCCATCTCTCTGCCCCTCCCCGACTTGCGCTCTGTGTCTCTCTCTCTCCCTCAAAAATGAATAAACATTAAAAAAAAACTTTTTTTAATAAAATAATTTCAAAAAATTCTAAAAATCTGTTGGCTGGCCAGACCAGTTCATAGGTAGTTTCCTAAGTACAAAGTATACTGGGTTGTTTTACTTCCACACTTGGTGTAGTGTGGGGCAGAGAACTGTTAAGGAAGCCTAAATAAAACTATGTTTTCAGCACTCACTAGGTGCCAGGCACTTCCAAACCCTATCTTCAAAGTCTACAAGTTATTTTACTAGACAGCTTGGTAGAATCCTCTAGTAAAAAAAAAGGGGGGGGGGATTTCCTCAAAGAGAAATGATCAACAATTCCACTTCTAGAAAAAAAAACAGGGACCCAGATACTTGCACACCAAAGTTCTTAGCAGTGGTATTCACAAATCCAAAAGGTGAAAACACCCACATGTCCATCAATGGATGAATGGATAAACAAGATGTGGTATATACATAAGATGAAATATTATTCAGCCTTAAAAAAGAAATGAAATTCTGACACATGCTACATGGATGAACCCTGAAAATAGCATGCCAAGTGAAATAAGCCAGACATAAAAGGACACCCATTGTATGATTCTCCTGATAGGAGGTACCTAGAAGAGATAAATTCACAAAACACAAAAAGTGCTTACATAAAGTGTAAAAAAAGTGCTTACAAAACACAAAAGAGGTTACTGGGAGCTAGGGGGAAATGGGAAATTAGGGTTTAAGGGGTAGACGAGAGTTTGTGATGATGATAAAGTTCTAAACACGGGTGGTGGTGATGGTCTCACAACACAGAAAATGAACTTTGTGCTGCTGAATAAACACTTGAAACTGATAACTTTGGTTATGTATATTTTATTACAATAAAACATTTAAAAACGAGGTGGTAAAGAAAGAAGCGTCTAGTTTACTCAGATCGCCCACAGATTCCAATGAGCCTAGAGGGGGTGACATGCTGGTGTGTTTGGCGATGGGTCATAACACAGGTAACACGAGTCCCACGCAGGACGAGGGAATCTACCCACCACAGCGCCCGCTGCCGCCCCCCTCTCCGCAGAGCGCAGGCGCGTCCCCGGTCTCCGCCCCAGAATTGAGGGGTCCCCTCCTCCCCCAGCTAGCGTCCAGCCGATTTACCTGCAGCGCCGCCGGCACCGTTCGGTGGAAGCGCCTCCTCAGCAGCCCGGAGACCTGGAGGCGGGAGAGAGCACGCTGAGAGAGAGCGCAAGATGGGCAGGAATCGCGCGGAGGCACGGGTGCTGCTGCCTACCTGTTCGAGGGGTCTCCGCACCAGCCCAGACACCGCCGCCATCTTGACCGTGTCCTCTAGCCGCCGCCAAATGACAACACAAGCGGGGCCGCAGTCGTGTCAGGCCCCGCCTCCCCCACCAGCTTTAGCCAATGGCAGAGAGTCTCGCCTGCGTGTCCCGCCCACCCCTCTAGGGTGAGGGGCCGAAGGGCGGGGCCGAAGTGGCGCGTTGAGTGGTTCTACCGCTTTTTCTGGGGCCCGCCTCCGCTCGACTTCGTCCGGAGCGGCGGCTGGTGACATGCCGGCCGCACGTCGGGAACACGTCGCTAAGTGGTGCTGCTTGAAGCACCGGACCGAACGTCAGACTCTGAGGAACATAATTGAGGGCAGGAGGGACCTTAAGAGTTAGGTCAGCCTTTTGCAGGCACTGATATCCTTAGGGCATCAAGTAGCGCTTGCGCACACCCCAGTGTCAGGGAACTTTTCACCGTGTGAATGAGCCCTAGGCCTGTCTTCGCTGGACGGAGCTGTCAGTCTCTTCCCTAGAATGCGAACGAGAGCTTTCATAGCTGCATTAAGCGGCCTACTGTGTGTCAGTCATTGTGGTAAGAATTGTACAGCTCAATTTTCACAGGAACCCTCTCAGGTAATTACTGTTACCATCTTCATTTGTCCTCAAGTCACTTTGGGTGGTCAGTCGTTAGAAAGTCCTTTATCGAACACTTTAAATGTCTGTGGGCTTCACCAACTTTTTTTTTGTGTGTCATTTCAAGCGAGATTTATTAAAGAGGGCTTTTCGCCCCCTCCCACTTTTTTAGGTGTAACTTATAGAGTAAAACGCACATTTCCACCACCTCAGAAAGTTCCCTCGTGTTTCCTCCCAATCATCTCCCATACATCACTCCATAGGCAACCACACAATTTCCGTCATGGTAACTCAATTTGCCCTTTTTAGAGTTTGGAAAAAGGAAATATACAAAGTGTACTGTTGTGTCTGACTTCTTTACCTCCGAAAATGTTTTTGAGATTATGTAAATTCATCAATAGTTTACTCCTTTTTTTTTTTTTTTTTTTTTTTTTAGTAATCCCTGCACCCAACAGTGGGGCTCAAATTCATAACCCCAAAATCAAGTCATGTGTGTGCTTCTGACTGAGCCAGCTAGGCGCCCCTCCTCTTTTCTTTCTTAATTTTTTTTTTGAAAGTCGTTAAGTCTCACAAGAAAGTTTCCATGTACCCTTCACCTATCTTTGCCTGATATCTTGTATAACCATGGAACCTTGTCAGATTCCCCAAATTGACATTGGTACAATGCTGTTAACTCAGGTAGAGATTTTATCCAGCTTTCATCAGTTTTTATGTGCATTCTTGGGGGGAGGGTAATAATCCTATAGAACTGCCTCACATGTACAGATTCATGTAACTACCACCGCGATCATAATACAGAATTATTCCATCACCACAAAGCAGCTCCTTCATGTTACCTCATAGTCACACCCTCCCCCACCCCTAACTCCTGGCAACCACTTATCTGTTCTCAGTCAGTATAATTTGTTATTTCTTTTTTTTTTCATTTTTTTACATTTATTTATTTTTGAGAGACAGAGAGAGACAGAGCACAAGTGGGGGAGGGGCAGAGAGAGAAGGAGACCCAGAATCGGAAGGAGGCTCCAGGCTCTGTCTGAGCTGTCAGCACAGAGCCCAATGCGGGGCTTGAATTCACAAACTGGGATCATGACCTGAGCTGAAGTCGGATGCTTAACCGTCTGAGCCACCCAGGTGGCCCTAATTTGTTATTTTAAGAGTGTTTTATACATGGAATCATACAATACGTAACTATTGTCACTCAGCCTAATGCTCTTGAGATGCATTCAAATTGTTGCATGTGTCAACATTTCCTTCCCTTTTATTGCCCAGTAGTTGTATGTTTATCCATTTACCCCTTGAAGGACCTTTGGGTTGTATCCATTTTCAGCTATTTACCAATAAAGCGGCGATGAACATTGGCTCATAGGTTTTTGTGTAAACATTAGTTTTCATTTCTTCAGGTAAATACTGAGCAATATATCAAAGTATTTTTCCAGAGTGGCTCTACCATTTTATGTTACCTCCAGCAATGTATGCAACATCCAGCTGCTCTGGATCCTTGCCAGTGTGTGATATTATCCATATTTTCTATTTTAGCCATTCTCATAGATGTGTAGCAGTGTCCCTCATGACTTAAATTTGCATTTCTTTAATGGTTAATGATTATTGAACATCTTTTCACATGCTTACTTGCCATCCATCCTTAGTGAAATGTCTGTTCAAGTCTTTTGCTCATATTCTAATTAGATTGTTTTCTATTGTGGTAAAATATGCATCACATAAAATTTACTATTGTAAGCATTGTTGTTCAGTTGCCACCACTATCAATCTCCAAAACTTTTTCATTTTCCCAAAAGGAAACTCTGTTTTCATTAAACAGTTACTCTTCATTCCCCTCTTCCTCTAGCTCCTGGCAACTACCATTCTATCTCTATAAATTGGACTACTCTACCTCATATAAGTGAAATCATACTGTGTGTGTGTGTGTGTGTGTGTGTGTGTGTGTGATTTCAGTTAGTATAATGTCTTCAAGACTCATCCATTCTGTAGCATGTATCAGAATTTCATTCCTTTCTAAGGCTAAGTAATATTCCATTATATGCATGTACCACACTTTGTTTATCCATTCTTGTGATGGACATTGGGGTTGTTTTCAACCTTTAGATTTGTGAATGATGCCGCTATGAACATTAGTGTACAAATACCTATTTGAGTCCCTGCTTTCAATTCTGTGGGGTATATACCTAGAAGTGGTGTTGCTGGATTATATGTTAATTCCATGATTAATTTTTTTGAGGAGTGACCATTCTGTTTTCCATAGTAGATACACTAGTTTACATTCCCACTAGCAATCCACAGGGGTTTGAGTTTCTTCATGTTCTCACCAACATTTATTATTTTCTGCTTTACTACTAATAGCCATCCTCATATGTTTCAAGTGGTATCTCATCATGATTTTTATTTGCATTCCCCTAATGATTAGTAATATTGACATCTTTTCATGTGTTTATTGTCCATCTGTATGTCTTTCTTGGAGAAATGGCTATTTAAGTCTTTTGGCTGTTTCTCAACTGAATTGTTGTTTTGTTGTTGTTATAGGAGTTCCTTTTTTATAATTTATTTATTTATTATAATTTACATCCAAGTTAGTTAGCACATGGTGCAGCAATGATGATTCCTTAAGCCCCTTACCCATTTAGCCCATCCCCCCTCCCACAACCCTTCCCAGCAACCCTCTGTTTGTTCTCTATATTTAAGAGTCTCTTATGTTTTGTCCACCTCCCTGTTTTTCTGTTATTTTTGCTTCCCTTCCCTTATGTTCATCTGTTTTGTATCTTAAAGTCCTCATATGAGTGAAGTCATATGATATTTGTCTTTTGCCGACTAATTTCGCTTAGCATGGTACCCTCTAGTTCTGTCCACGTAGTTGCAAATGGCAAGATTTCATTCTTTTTGATTGCCAAGTAATACTCCATTGTATATATATACCACATCTTCTTTATCCATACAGCCAGCGATGGACATTTGGGCTCTTTCATACTTTGGCTATTGTAGATAGTGCTGCTATAAACATTGGGGTGCATGTGCCCCTTAGAAACAGCACACCTGTATCCCTTGGATCAATACCTAGTAGTGCAATTGCTGGGTCATAGGGTACTTCTATTTTTAATTTTTTGAGGAATCTAGGAGTTCCTTTCATTTATTTATTTATTTATTTATTTATTTATTT
>CM053574.1:24422918-24467138 GCA_028646485.1 Cryptoprocta ferox
TCCCATTCCTTGGGTTGCCTTTTCATTCTGTTGATAGTGTCCTTTGTTACAAAAAAAGTTTTTAATTTTGAAGTCCAATTTATCTATTTTTTTCTCTTATTGTCTGTACTTTTGGTGTTATACGTCAAACATTCAAAATAGCCCAAGTAACACCAATTAATCACTGAAGTAGTAATTAGTAAAACTTTATTATGCACACACCAAAAAGACCATTTGTAAACCGTGAGCACTCAAACCAAAGCATGAAATGAGGCTCACGGATTTATTGTTATAAAGCAGTTTATTTAGTGAGAAAGCAGTGAGTTTATTCTTCACGGTGATTGGTTACAATTTTCAGCGGTTACTTCATATTAACCTTAGGAAACAGTTCAGGTTTTGCTTATTGTTTATATGGGCACAAATAAGAAGTGATCCAGATCAAGTTAGCCTTGCAAAATAAGTCAAATTAAGCTTTGTTTGTATGACTAAACCGGTTTCATCTGTTTGGGGAATTTTCAAGGTTGGTCTCTGTTTCTGTTTTAACATATCTAAGAAATCATTGTTAAATTTAATATCATGAAGTATTTCTCCTATATTTTCTTCCAAGAGTTTTACAGTATTAGCTCTTATGTTTAGGTCTTTGATCAATTTTGAATTAATTTTTATATGTGGTGTAAAGTAGGGGTCCAGTTTCATTCTTTTGCATGTGGATATCCAAATGGTATCCCAATATCATTTGCTGAAAAGTCTGTCCTTTTCCTGTTGACTGTCTTAGCACCCTTGTTGAAAATCATTTGGCCATATATGGGAGAGTTTATTTTTGAGCTTTCTAGTTTATTTCTTGATCTCTATGTCTATATTTATGCCTGTATCACACTGTTTTGATTAATGTAGCTTTGTAGTAAGTTTTGAAATCAGAAGTTGAGTCCTCCAGCTTGTTATTCTTTTCTTTTCTTTTTTTAGTAGGCTCCACACCCAATGTGGAGCTTGGACTCACAACCCTGGGATCAAGAGTTGGATGCTCTACTGACTGAGTCAACCAGCCACCCCTGTTATTTTTTTTTCAAGATTGTTTTTGATATTTGCGATTCTTTGAGATTCCATATGAATTTTAGGATGCGTTTTACTAATTCTGCAAACACTGTCATTGGGATTTTGATGGAGACTGCATTGGATCTGGAGGTTGCTCCCGGTGGTATTGACATCTTAACAGTATTAAGCCTTCTAGGCTATGAATAAAGGATGTCTTTTCATTTATTTGTGTCTTTTTTAATGTCCTGTAGCAATGTCTTATAGTTTTCAGTGTTTAAATCTTTAGCCTCCTTGGTTAAGTTAATTCCTAATCGTTCTATTCTTTTTGATGCTATCATGAATGGAATGGTTTTCTTAATTTCCTTTTCAGATTGTCCATTCTCAGTGTGTAGAAATGCAACTGATTTTTGAGTGCTGATTTCATATCCACAAATTTGCTGAATTTTTTAGTTCTAATACATGTGTGTGTGCATGCACGTGTGCGTGTATGTAATCTTTATGATTTTCTATGTATAAGATCAGGCCATCTGTAAAGAGAAATAATTTTACTTCTTCCTTTCTAATTTGTATGCCTTTTTTCCTTGCCTAGGTGCTCTGGCTAGAGCTTCCAAAACTATGTTCAGTATAAGTGGTAAAAGCAGGCATCTTTTCTTCTTCCTGATCTTAGAGGGAAAGTTTTCAGTTTTTCACCATTGAGTTAGCTGATGTTAGCTGTTAGTTTTTCATATATAACCTTTACTATGTTGAGGTGGTTTCCTTCTATTCTAGTTTGTCAAATATTTTTAACATGAAAGAGCATTGGATTTTGCCATATCCTTTTTCTGTATCCATTGAATGGATCATGCAGTTTCCCCTTCATTCAGTTTATGTCGTGTATTTCATTGATTGATTTTTGCATGTTGAGACTGTTTTCTTACTGTTGTGTTCAGAGCACTGTTTATGGATTTTGTGTGCAAGCCTTTTGTCAGTTATGTAACTTGCAAATATGTTCTCTCAGTTTATGGGTTGTCTTTTCATCCTGTAAAGATATTTCACAGAGCACAAGTTTTTAATTTCAATGAAGTCCAGTTTTTCAGTTTTTTTCTTTTATGGACTATGCTTTTCAGTATCATATCTGAGAAGTTTTCACCTAATACTGGCATAAAAGATTTTCTCCTTTTTTATAAAAGTTTTATGGTTTTTATTTTCCACTTAGGTCTATGATCCAATTGGAGTTAATTTTTGTATAAGATGTGAGCTTTAGGTTGAGGTTT
Organism: Cryptoprocta ferox; assembly: GCA_028646485.1. Lineage (NCBI taxonomy): Eukaryota > Metazoa > Chordata > Mammalia > Carnivora > Eupleridae > Cryptoprocta > Cryptoprocta ferox. The sequence goes on from CM053574.1 coordinate 24,425,183, forward strand.
TGGGCTTTTGTCCGTAAGAATGTCCAATTTTTCCAATACCATTTGTTGAGAAGACTTTCTCCATTGAATTGTTTTTGTATGTTTGTCAAAAATCATTTGGCCAAGCTTGTCTAGGTGTATTTATGTACTCTATTTTGTTCCATTAATCTATATCTCTGTTCTTCTTCCTCCAATATTGTCTTGATAACTGTAGCTATATTGTAATTCTTGAAATCAGGTTGTGGGATTCCTATAACATTATTCTCTTTCAAAATAATTTTGGTTCTTTTATCTTCCTATATAAATTTTAGAATCAGTTTGTCTGCAGTTCACTCCTTTTTGTTGTTTACCCATATTATTAATGGACACCTGGACTGTTTCCAGTTTGAGGATACTATTGAAACTGTGGACAGAGGCTAAATGGTGTAGGGGTAGGATTTGACTCATAGAGGTCAGTAAACATTTTACTTTTCTTTTTATACCTTTTATGTAGTGTGATTTTTTTATAATTAGTAAATATTTCTTTAATTGACTGTTAATTAACATATCTAATTTATAAAATTACAAGCCAAATAATATACTGGGAAAATCTTTGTCACAGATATGGCAATATATTTATATAAATATTTAATACATTAAGAAGAGTAATGAGGGGCGCCTGGGTGGCTCAGTCAGTTAAGCATCGAACTTCAGCTCAGGTCATGATCTCACGGTTCGTGGGTTTAAGCCCCGCATCGGGCTCTGTGCTGACAGCTAGCTCAAGGCCTGGAGCCTGTATTCGGATTCTGTGTCTCCCTCTCTCTCCAACCCTGCTCTGCTCATGCTGTCTCTCTCTCTCTCTCTCTCTCTCTCAAAAATAAAAATAAATAAATAAATAAATAAATAAATAAAGAGTAATGATAAAACTCTAAAATCCCAATGGAAAATGGACAAAGAGTGTGAATAGACACTTTACAAAATAGTAGAAATGACTAGCAAGCATGTAATATGTCTGACTTCAGTCATATCCAAAGGAATAGAAATCAAAGCATCAGTGAAACCCTGTTTTTTTTAAAATTTTTGAATGTTTATTTACTTACTTTTGAGAGACAGAAAGAGAGCACAAGCGGGAGAGGGATAGAGAGAGAGGGAGACACAGAATCTGAAGCAGGCTCTAGGTTCTGAGCTGTCAGCACAGAGCCCGACACAGGGCTCAAACCCATGGACCATGAGATCATGACCTGAGCTGAAGTTGGATGCTTAACCGACTGAGCCACCCAGGCACCCCAGTGAGACCCTGTTTCTTGGCCCTTTAAATTACTAACAGTTTAACAAATTTCATCCAGTACTTGTAAGGGTTTAGGGAAATGGACACTCAAACACAGTATTAATTGTTCCATTGTTTGTTGGTAGATCTCAAGAACCTTCAAAAGTAAGTTTATACATATAAATAAATGTCTTTACGTATTATATACATATTTTTTTGGTCTGGTTATCTACTTGTAGGGATTTATCCTCTCAAATCTTCGTTGCTTCTGATTAATTGTGAAAAGATTTATATAGTAGGAAAAGTTTTCAACTATTGAGATAAATTAGGATATATCCAGATGTTTAAATATTATATAATAACAAATTATATTTTTAAAGAATATTAAATAATATGCAAAAATGCTTATAAAATAATGTTAAGGAAAACAGAATAAAAATAGTTTGAAATATAATCCCAATTTTATTTAAAAATATATATGCATAGAAAAATGCTTAGAAAAGACAATGTAGTAGCTTAACACGAAGTTTAAAAATAAAAGAAAGATTTATAATAAACCTCAATTGTGATAGAAATATTGCTTATGATTTTTACATATTACTTACCAATATATCCATATGTACTTATGTTTTATTTTGAATTTAAAAAATATTTTTGAATAGGACATTTATTTCATTGTAGGAAAAGAAATTCAAGTAGTAAAAGGTATAAAGTCAAGTCATTGCCCTTCCCTCACCCCACCTCACCCCACTTTGCCTCCTTTCCCTGCCTCAGCAGCCACTATGACTCATATTTTCTGTGTATTTACAGAGAAGGACCATTTGTGTATAAGCATGTAGGTCTGTATCTGCCTTTCTTGACATGAAAGTTAGCTTTTTAAAAAAATATATTTTTAAGTGAGCATACAGTAAAACTGTGTGTGTGTGTTACATGTGTGTTTGAAGCTGACAACCACAATCAGGATACAGAAGAGTTCTATGACCCCCAAAACTGCTTCCTACTGTCCTTATGAAGCCTACTCCCTCCTACCATCCCTGATAACCACTAATCTGTGTTTCTTTGCCATACTATTGCCTTTTCTAGAATGTTACATAAATGAAATCATACAGTATATAACTTTTTGAGACTGGCTTCTTTCACTCAACATAATACCTTTTAATTTTTAAAAAATTTTTAAATGTTTATTTATTTGTTGGGGGGGGGGGCAGAGAGAGAGAGAGGGAGACACAGAATCGGAAGCAGGCTCCAGGCTCCAGCTGTCAGCACAGAGCCCCAGGCAGGGCTCGAACTCACAAACTGCGAGATCATGACCTGAGCCAAAGTCGAATGCTTAACTGACTAAACCACCCAGGCACCCCTCAACATAATACCTTTGAGATTCGTTCAAGTTGTCGTGTGTATCAATAGTTCATTCTTTATTCTTGCTGAATAATACTCTATTGTATGCCAGTACCACATTTACTTGTTGAAGGACATTTGAATTGTTCTCAGTTTTTGGCAATGATGAATAGAGATAATACAAAAAAAATTTTTACAGAGTTTTGTGTAACATATGTTTTTATTTGTCTCTGGTGTGGGATAGAGATTGCTGGGTCATATGGTGTGTATATTTAACTGTTTATCAGAGTGGCTATACCATTTTGTATTCTCACCAACAGTGTATGAGAGTTTCAGCTGCCCCATATCCTCACCAACACTTGGTATTATCATTTGTTTGTTCTTTTCACTTTTTTCCCTTTCTGTTAGGTATGTAGTGATATCATCATGGTTTTAATTTGCATTTCCCTAATGGCTAATGATGTTGAACATCTCTTTAAGTACTTATTGGCCATTCACATATCATTTTTGGTGCAATGTCTCTTTAAATCTTTTGCCCATTTTTTATTAGGTCATTTGAAATTTTCATACAGTTGAGTTATCTATATAGTCTGGATACAAGTTCTATGTTGAATATTTAATTTGCTAATGTTTTCTCACAGTCGGCATATCTTTTCATTTTCTTAACAGTGTCTTTTGTAGAGAAAAAGGCTTAAATTATGATGAAATTCAGTTTACCACATTTTTCTTTTATGGATCATGTTTTGGTATCATGTCAAAGAACTCTGCCTCACACCAGGTTGTAAAGGTCTTCTTTGATGTTCTCTTCTACAGTTTTGTAGTTTTACATTTAGATTTATGATCCACTGAGTTAATTTTTCTATAAGGTGTGAAGTTTAGGTCCCAAGTTTTCTTTTTTTCTTACGGTGTCCATTAGTTTCAACATCATTTGATTAAAAGACCATCTTTTCTCTATTGGATTGCCTTTGGACCTTTGTACAAAAATCAGTTGGCTGTTTTGAGTGGGTCTATAGTTGGATTCTCTATACTGTTCCATTGATCTCTATGTTTATCCCTTCAATATACTGTCATAATACTGTAGCTGTGTAATAGTTTTTAAAATCAAATCGTGTAGGGGCGCCTGGGTGGCTCACTTAGTTAAGCATCTGACTCTTGATTTCAGCTCAGGTCACGATCTCAGGGTTCTTGAGCTGGAGCCCCACTTCGGCTTTGTGCTGACAGAATGGAGCCTGCGTGGGACTCTCTCTCTCTCTCTCTCTCTCTCTCTTCCCCTCCCTGCTTGCACTCTCTTTCTCAAAATAAATAAACATTAAAAAATAAATAAATAAAATAGTGTAAGTTTTAAGCATTACTCTTCTTCTTTTTAAAGATTTTATTTTTAAGTAGTCTGCTATACCTAATGCAGGCTGGAACTCATAACCCTGATATCAAGAGTTGCATACTCCACTGACAAATGAGCCAGCCCTGCCTCTACTCGTCTTTTTCAAAATTGTTTTACAATCAGCTCATCTGCATCTCCAAAAAAATTCTTGACACAATTTCTATTTAATAGTGTTGAATCTATACAACATTTTGGGAAGAACTGGTATCCTGACTTTACTTAGTCTCCCAACCACATTCACAGGATGTTCCCATCCATCTTCTTTCTTTCATTGGCCTTTTGTATGTTTCAGCATTCACATCTTGCACATATTTTATTAGACTTATGTCTAAGTATTTCTGTCCTTTTTAAGCTACTGTAAATGCTGTTTTAATAATTTTCAGTTTCCAACTGTTTACTGCTAGTATATCGAAATACAATGGATTTTCAGGTGTTGGCATTATGTCTGCAACCTTGCTAAAGTCATTTTTTATTTCTAGAAGCTTTTTTGTAGGTTCCGTGGGATTGTCTGCATAGACAATTTTTATGTGGGTCTCCAATTATATAATCCAAGCAAATTAATATAGAGATAAAGCAAATATGACAAATGACGACAGCTGTGGAATCAGTGTGGTGAGTATGTGGAAATTCATTGCAGTATTCATTCAACTTCGCTGTACGTTTTAAAGTTTTTCATAATAAGTTTGGGGGCGGAGGGAAAGTGAGTGTCCCACCTACCTGTCCCCCTTATTATGTTCCCCTTCTGGAAGGCATGCACTGTTACTGATGTCCTGCTTCTCCTTTTTTTATGGGGTTTAAAGTGGATTTTATGGGTGTGTACGCATGCACGCACCCATAGGCACACACATCGGTCCATCGGGTTACTTGCGGTACTGCATTTATAGAATTTAGTTTCTGGAAGCTTTAAAAGCGTAGCTGTTGAGGAAAAGCCATCCAAGTGAATTCCACCAGTCCCTTTCCCAGGTGTCGGTAGCTATTTTATTCCCGCGGTTCAGCCCTAGAGGGCGCCGGTTCCACTTGACTGGCGGCAGCAAGCGGCAGAAGGCGCGGAAGCCACTGTGTCAAGGCAGCCACGTGACTCATGAAAAGTGGGGCCTCCGCAAGTACAAATACGCCTGTTCTCTGGCCTTAGCCACATTTTCTGTGGGTTGCAAAGCTTAGACTAAGAGCCCACATTTTGGCTTCGCAGCAGCAAAGGCTGAAAGAGTGAAAGGTTGGCCAGAAAGCTTCACCCACACGCTGTACCGTGAACTTTTGAAGGATGGGTACAACGCCCCACTTCCAGGCACTGCACAGCGTCCCAAACATTTTGATGATGATTTGACTGGATTAAAAGATGGTTTTTGGCTAAAGGAAAGCCATTTTTAACACGTTAGAACCTGTTTATAACACTGGCGTTGGAAGATGTCTCTGAATTATTTTTTTAAGGATGTCTCTGAATTAATAACACCAGTCTTATTCTCTGTGTAGTTGTTATATTTAGGTAGACAGTTTTTCACATTTTTCTCTGGATCTGTGTAAAAAGGAGCTGTATTGTAATAGTGAGTGTATAACTTTGACAACGTATTTAACTCAACACCAGTGGATAAATGGCTAGCTTAAGTTAATCAGGTAGAAATGTTTTATTAATGTTGCATATGTACAGCAGCTTGAAGTAGACTAAAAACTTTCGCCATTAAGAATGTGTACATAAATATCTATTTTCAGAAATGAGGCTCTTTGAAAAAATTTATCTGTTGCTTAAAATACAGAATAAATATAGCCATACAGCATAGTTGTTAAGAAAACCAGCTTTGCCACTTCAAAGAATTTGCACTGCAAACATAGTCATAAAAGAAATGGGTGAAATGATTTGTGTATAAGATGATTTGTGGCAACTATAATAATATTTATAATGACTGTTTACAATAGCAAAAAATGGAAATAAGTATTCAGGTTTTAGACGAAAAAAATATGGTACAGACATGAAATGGAATATTATGAGGATATAAAAGGAAGAAAGAAGACTTTTGTATATGAGAGGCATATCCATCTTTCCACTTGGCTAAAATTTCTTCAGAGCGGTGTTGAAGGGAAATTTGAGAAATCAGGTGATGTTTCAACCACAATTTTCTTTTCTGTTTTTTAGCCTTTCTATTTTGAAATAATTATATATCCCCAGAAAGTTGAAAGGTAGTACAGAGAGGTCCCTGTACCCTTCATCTAGTTTCCCCCAATGGTTATGGGTCAGGGGACTATAGTACAATATCAAAACCAGGAAATCAATATTAGTACAATGGGCATGTCTGTTATTTTATCACCTAGGTAGTATTGAGTCACCACCAGAACTGTTCTGTCACCACAGAGATCTCCCTGGTGCTACCTTGTTAGTACCTACCCTTCCCTACCCCGGTAACTGCTAATTAGGTCTCCACTTCTAAAATGTTGTCATTTTGAGAGCTTTATATAAATAGAATCACACAGCAGGAGATTGTTTTTTCTTCCCCCACTTAGCACAATGCCCTTGAGATCCATCCAAGTTGTTGCCTGTATCAGTAGTTTGTTCTTTTTATAGTTAAATATTATTCCATGTGGTATGGGTGTACCACAGTTTTGTTAAATCATTCACCTATTGGAAGACGTTTTGGCTGTTTCCAGTTGGGGGTTATTACAAATAAAGCTACTGTGAACAGTCATGTACAGGTTTTTGTGTGAACATAAGTTTTCACTCCTCTGGGATAAATGCCCAGGACTGCAACTGCTGGGTTGTAGGATAAGTGTATGCTTAGTTTTCTGGAAACTGCCAAATTATTTTCCAGAGTGCTGTACCATTTTACATTCCCAAACACAGTTTTCTTTTTATACAAAATGTTATTGACGACTGGTAGCACATGGCACTAGGCCAAAGGCACATGAGAATTAAAGGCATTTTTAATTTCTAGAGAAAATAAATTTTATATATATTAAGTGAGGAGAAAAAGACAGATCGAAAGTATCTCTTTGCTGGCCCATAAAGGCCTATGTTTTTTGTGTCGGTTTTTCAGAATGATTCTTCCTTTACCGTCAAGCTGACCTTTTGTTGGAAAGCTACAACAGTTTGCACAGGCCACCTGGGCTTTCCTCGGACCTCTGACCCCTGCTTGTATTCTGCCTCAAGGCTCCCCATGAAGCTTAGGCTTATTCTGGAATGTTCTACCCCCAATAATAGTCATGTAGAGATCTTAGAGAGTCAGTTCAGAACCATACCGTCCCAGGGACCTCTGTACCTATCCCCCCTGTCCCCAGTTCCCCAGCACGAAACATCACTGAAACTCTTTTGAATAGTCTATCCGCCCTCACCCCACCCTTTAGGCTTTAGTTGTTAGAGCGCAAGGGTGAGGTCACATTCCTCTGTGTTAGGAGTGCGGGCTCCAGGGTCATGCTGCCCTTCCTGGTGTCCTTAGACAAGTAACAACTCCTGAGCCTGAATTTCCTCACCTTTGCATTTGAGGTGAGAGAAACCGGCACCGGCCAACAGGGCCATCGGGTTATTCTGCAGATAGTCGAGTGTCTGGCTGAGGCTACAGTATGAGCTGGCGGAGGATACAGTAGTGAACAAAGAGGAAGCCCTGACCTCAGGAAGCACAACTAAAAGAGAAAACATAAGTACAGTGTTCAGGTGTCAGGAAGGACGTTGGATTTAAGGTTGGCATTGAAGAAAATAACTACCGTGACTTCCAGTGCTTGACGAAACCTCAGAGGTGAGGCCTTCTGGCCAAGCGTCTGCGATTTCATGTTGTTAGAACATTCGCTGTATCCCTGGGGGTTGCAGCTTTCTATACGTTTGCTATGGCCGAACCAAGAAAGAAGGCATATGCAGATTTCTACGGAAATTATGATTCCATGAAAGATTTTGAGGAGATGAAGAAGGCTGGTATCTTTCAGCGTGCAAAGTGATTTTGGAATGTAAAGAATTTCTTTGGGTTTAGTTCCATGGAAGTTTGTTACTGACCTGTGTTCCTGAACTATGAAACATGAATATTGGGTAATGGAATAGTTTCTCTTGATAAATAAACAACTAATAAATACTGTGGACAGTAAAAAAAAAAAAAAAAAAAAAAAAAAAAGTACAGTGTTCAGCCTGGCCTAGCCTGGCCTATGGCCTTTGGTTGGCCTCTGAGAAATGTTAGTTGTTTTATTATCATAGCCAAACTTAATACTTGTTTATGGACTTGAATGAAATATAAACCCAGTATTACATATTTGCTCTAGTATATTTTTATATTGTAGTCAGACATTAATCACCGTTCATTCTAGGAGCTGTACTGGTCTCATGCCATTGCTAAACTCAAATCAACTGCTGACCAAGGGCACTCCATTTTGTGCATAAAACTTAGTATTATTCTGAATTTAATAACTGGAATATCAGATTCAATAAGGGTCTCTTGCCGTGAGCACATAACTTTGAAGGAAGAGTCTTTTTGTTTTATTCAAGTTAGTTAACATGAAGGAAGTGTCTTTATACAAACTTGTAAAAAAGTCCCTTACAGAGTGTTGGAAGGTTCACATACTATTAAAAGATTCGAACAACAATAAAGAACAATTTTATTGTTTATAAAAGGTGACACATTTCATAAATACTTAATCAGAAATACAAACTTTATGGGATGCCTGGCTGGCTCAGCCGGTAGAGCTTGCGACTGAATCTTGGGGTCGTGAGTTCAAGCCCCACATTGGATGTAAAGCTCACACACACACACACACAATTAGGAAAGGGGGAAAAAAACCTTAGAGGAAATTTCATTTTTAAATCTGTAAAAATGCCAAAAAGGTGGCCAAAAAAATGCTCCCAAAACATGGCAACCAACTGAATACAAAAATACTCCTCTTTGGAGTATTGAATTTTGGAGCCTTGAATTTTAGGTAAACTGCATAATGCAAATTGGTCAATGAGTGAACTGATCACCGGGTAAATTTATCATTAACACACATGGCTCTGCTCAGTCTGTTCCTAGGGCAGAACCAACATGGTGCCCATAGGCAGGCTGGACATTATGATAGTGCTGGATGAGAGTGTCCTGTTGGCTGAGCTTAGGTCATATCCCTGCTTCCAGGAAGTGGGAAGAGTGATTTGGGGCCTCTCTGACTTCCATAGGGAAGGTTGAAGCCCTGTTCCCTGCTGTGACCCACACAACCACAGTGGTCTCCAAATACAGTTGACCCTTGAACTGCATGAGTATGAACTGCGTGCACAGGTTCAGTTTCACTTATACGTGGATTTTTTTTATATAAATATGGTACAATGCTGTAAATGTAATTTCTCTTATGATTTTCTTAACATTTCTTTTCTGTAGCTTACTTTATTGTAAGAATACAGTCATTGATATATGATATATGATATATATACATACCTACACATAATGTGTTGATTTACTTTATGTTACCAGTAAGGCTTCTGTCAACAGTAGGCTATTAGTAGTTAAATCTGGGGGGAGTCAAAAGTTACACTCAGCGGGACTCAGTACCCCTAACCCCTGCCTTGTTCAAGGGTCAAATGTAGTAACAAACAGATGTTCATTATAGTGAATGAATAGTCAAGTAACATGAATTCCAACCATAGTTCAATGACCATCCAGTAATGTGACTTTGCAAAAGTTCTGCAACCTCTCCTCAGCTTGAGTTTACTCATGCATAAAGTGCTAGAGTGGACTTAACATGGTCACTACGGTCCTGTAAGCTCTAAGATTTCCTGAGATTTCCTGCTGTTAGGGCTCTTCCCCTGTTTTGACCTTTCCAGTAGACTCGAGGCTAGGGTGGAGATAAGGAGTACCATTTTTTGTTAGAGGCTTAAGACAGCCAAGACTTTGCTATAGCAAAGGTTAATGTTCTGTCTCAAAGATCCATTTCCCCAGGCTCTCTGAATGTAAATGTTAAGGGATGAAAACAGTGAAATCTAGGCTCTGGTTCCTGTAGAGTCAGAGGCACTCACCCCACACGGCGCAACCCTGGAGCGGAGTGCTTCCTCTGTGGCCTGAAGCTTCGTAAACGCAGGTTTAGGCTGTCAGCCCTGATTTAAAGAGATTTGGTGGTTCAATTTGCTTCTGGGAAAGAACTGCCATTCACAGCAGGGCTTGGGGGGCTAATAGTGAAACCTGAGCTGGATTCTTCCCCCTCTGGAGGGACAGGCAGAGTGAGTCACCTGTTTGCACAGAAGGCTGTGGTAATCAAATCCACAAATTCACAGGCCTTATGCCTTCACCACTTTAAACCAGAAAGGTGTCGCAACATAACAGTTTTAATTGCTAAAGCATAGCTGCAAACCCAAATCTCTGGATTTAATCAGACCCGGGTGTGAAAGGCTGTGTGAATGGTGCTGTTTTTCTGCCAGGTGCATTTATTTGTTCCTCCTCTCCCCTCTTTGGTTCCTTGTTTGTGCTCAAGCCCAGACCAAAGGCCTCTGGACATTTGCCATCACCATGCTCTCCAATAGATGACGGGCCTATAGTGCCGATGACTGGTGTGCCTTCTTTTCTATTCCTTGCTGGAATCTGTGGGCCTTGTATCCACCCCAACTTCATGGGAACAAGCAACTCTGAATTCTTCTTGCCATAGCAGATATGAATCTCAGGCTACAGCTCAGGTGGACAAGAAATAAGGCTTTCTTTCCTAGAACTCCACTCAGTGCAGGCTGCCCCGCTTCTTAGCTGGTGTAAAATCTCTATCCGCAGTCTTCCCTGGACATATATTCCCCACTCTCAACAATACAACCATACTGAGTGTGACACTATGCTAAAGGTTTAAGGAAGGCCAAGGTGAGGGAGCGAGATGACTCTGGCTCTGAGTCATCAGTCATATGGTTGGTCAAGGGATCTGTTGGCCCTGCCCACCTGGTCCCCTTGGCTCCAGGGTCCTCTACTCCCTTCTTGACATTATCAGTTCCCAGGAATCATTCTGAGGTTGTCCCAGTGGCTGGCTGCACCACCTTCCACAGGCTTTCAGGTTCCAGTCAGTATTCCTAGAATCCGCTCCTTTCTTGAATAGGAGGAAGGGAGAAAGGAAAATACAGGAGGAACCAACAGTGTGGTTTAACACCCTCCTGCATAATCCAGGCTGGCAGCCAGCTCTCCCTTTGTTCCAGCTCTGTGTTTGTACATGGGGGTGTACAAAATATAGACACTTAGTATTTCAAAAGGAATAGTAAAATGATAAAAAGCTAATATTCTGTAACCTCAACTGAGTAAGTTCTGAACTCAGCCTATCTGATTTGATCAGTACACTTGCCTTTTGAACTAAGTACTGTTATTATTTCCATTTTACAGATCAGAAAACTGAGGCTCCGTGAGATAAGAAACTTGTTCAAGGTCACACAGCAAGTTGTAGGAGAGCTGGGATTTGAATTTCAGTCTTTTGACACTAGAATCCAAATCCTTATTTATAAGCAGTGCATATTAGATTTTTTTAAATGTTTATTTTTGAGAGACAGGGAGAGAGAGAGCAAACAGGAAGGGGCAGAGAGAGAAGGAGACAGAAGATCCGTAGCCGGCTCCATGCTGACAGCAGACAGCCCTACACGGGGCTCAAACTCACGAAGCATGAGATCATGCCCTGAGCCGAAGTCAGATGCTTATCCAACTGAGCCAGCCAGACACCCCATCTTAGAGGCTTTAAAAGGAAATGTCAGACCTGTGAGGCTAGTGTGGCATTTGAAAATTCTGTCTTCATGGAGTTTGTACCATAGTTCAGCCCTTCTCTCAGTGGGACTAGAAAACAGCACCCAGCACTTATTCTAGCTCAATAAATACTTGCTTGAATTGTACATCTCATAAGCAATTTTGCATTTTCAAATACTTTTGTGTCTGGTTCAGGTGTGGCAGAAAAATTGAGAGGTTACTGGCAGCATTGTCTTATCTAAAAAAATAGGAAAAACCCTTCTGGGGGGCCTGGCTGGCTCAGTTGGTATAGAGCATGTGACTCTTGATCTTGGGGTTGTGAGTTCAAGTCCTATGTTAGGGTGTACAGTTTACTACTTAAAAAACAGAAAAGAAAAGAGAAAAAAACCCTCTAGTTCTGCTTAAATTTTTGTTTCCCTACTGAGATTTCTTCAACTCTTCCTTTGTTTTGACTTCCCAGCTCCCATCCAAACTCACTGAGGATAGGATGCCCTGTAAGATTTCAGCATAGCAGCGCAGAGCCCGACACGAGGCTTAATCTCAGGAACTGTGAGATCATGACCCGAGCCCAAACCAAGAGTGGGATTCTCAACCAGACGCCCCTATCATTACTTTTTTTAATGTTTATTTTTGAGAGAAAGAGAGAGACACACACACACAGAGTGTGAGTGGGGCAGGGGCAGAGAGAAAGGGAGACACAGAATTGGAAGCAGGCTCCAGCCTCTGAGCTGACTGCACAGAGCCTGACGCAGGGCTCGAACCCACCAACCATGAGATCCTGACCTGAGCTGAAGTCAGACACTTAACCCACTGAGCCACCCAGGACCCCACGATCTGTCTGTCTTAATCTAGGTCACAATTTTACTGGCTTTAATCATGTGCATATATCTTTACAATTTTTGTATTATCTATTTAATATCTGTGTTCTTACTAGTATGGTTCCTTAAACTGATTAGTTTTTAACTCTATTCTAGATCTAAGGAATAGAGTCTGTGACATCAGTGGCTTGATGTGCTAGGTGTTTTCATATATCTTAGAAAAAAATACACAATGTATCAAATAGTTGTCTGTGTGCCACCTAAAGTTATTTCATGGGGCACACTTAAGAAACACTAATCTTGCCACATTTATATCTATATTTTAGGATGAAAAACCAGTAATAACACACAAAACTACGACGGTATGTTCACTATTGTATGCTTTTACTTACATTAGCATTTAGGAAAGGCAAAACTCTAGAGACGGAAAGCAGATCAGTGGTTGCCTGGGGCTAGGGATGGAAGTGGGCACTGACCTTGAACAGGAACCAGGGAAGTGTTTGGAGTGGGGAAGATTCTAAGAGGATGGTGGCGATGATTGCACCTCTGTAAGAATTTAGGTTCATCAAGCTGTGTGTTTCAAATGAATACATCCTATGGTTTATAAATTATATCCCCAAGAAGAAAGAGAAAAAGAAAAGAAATGATCAACCAGGAGGGGGCCTGAGGAGGCTTTTGGAGTCCAGGTGATGTTTTGTTTCTTGATCTGGGTGTTGGTTACAAGAGTTTGTTCACTTTGTGAAAATTCATCAAGCCATTCATTTATGCCTTGTGCGCATTCCTACTTGAACATTATACCCCAGTAACAAGATTTACTAAAAAACAGAGAGAGCGAGAGAGAGAAGAAAAAATCAGCCAAGATATGTGGGGGGTGGGGAGGTGGGGGGGGGTACTGTAACTTCCCAATAAAAAGTTGTTACTTTCCTGTTTATTATTATGTGTAATGACATCATCCTGCCAACTTAGTTTTATGATGTGAAAGGTTTATGTTTTATGTGTCTTAGTTCAGAAAGGGTTATGAAAAGATATATTTAGCTAACCGCACCAGTGCTATAAGAATGTCAGCGGAAGCCATTGTTTCTTAATTATTCATAGCAATTATCAATGTGGACAATATTCAACTTGCAACCAAAACAAATGGATGTTTGAAGAGGCCTTGGTGGAACAATCAAATCATCAGTCTCAAAATGTCCCCTCTCTCAGCCCAGTCCTGTTGCCTGCCAGCGTTTCAATTCTATATTTATCTTTTCAAATCAGCGGTGTAGCAATTAGTTATTATAATAGGAGCTACCAGTTTATTGTGTGCCAACTTCATGCTAGGCACTGCATTATCAGAGTTTTTCATACTTTAATTGCCTTATTTCACTGTCACAACAATCTGGCCAAGAAGTTATTTTATACCATTTTACAGTTGAGGAAACTGAGGCTGGGGGCTCCTGAGTGGGTCCAAGCCCACATTGCTGGTGAGTGACAGAGCCAGAGGGCAAGCTGGGGTCCCACCCGTGTGCTTTGCTATGTCTTGGGACCTGACGTCAGTGACGGGAAATAAGTGACATGTGTAACAGAATTCTGAAGCCCGAATCATGGCTCTTCACGCGGTTACTATAGTTACTTCTCTCCATGATGCTCTCGTTTTTGCTGGGATAACAATGGATCCACTGTTAGCCACTGAGGTGTTTGAACCCCTACCTTCATCATGAAACCCGAGGGACATTTTAATAGGTTTAAAATAGCATTCCTGCCTTTTAATCATACCCTTTTATTTCAGAAGCTCCTGGAACGTTAACAGATCTCGTACATGGCAGCTTTACCAATATTATTTTTTCCACCTTGTGTGAACATAGGAGCTCTCTAAAGGTAATACTACCATATTTCAGACAGAGACCTGAAAAACTCCGTGACAAAAGTGATGCATTTGGTTGGGTGGGAGGTGCATGGGTGCCCCCTCACTAGGTTGAGGCAGGGGGTGGACATCTGGGCAGGAAGATGTATGGAAAGACAGGCCTTGGGGAAGGAGAGGCCCTAGGGCCCTGGAAGAGACAGCAGAAGAGGTAGGAGCTCTGGCTTACAAGTGGATATGACTCTTGCTAAACTAACAAACACATGCAGAGGAGGTGGTTTGGATTAGGAATGAGGTGGGGGGGAGTTTTGGGGGGGATGGGCTAAATGGGTGATGAGTATTAAGGAGGGTACTTGTTGGAATGACCACCGGGTGTTATATGCAAGTGATGAACCAGTAAATCTACTCCTGAAACCATTATTCCACTATATCTTAACTAACATGGATTTATTTTATTTTATTTATTTTTTAATGTTTGTTTATTTTTGAGAGAGACAGAACATGAGTGGGGAAGGGGTAGAGAGAGAAGGAGACACAGAATCTGAAGCAGGCTCCAGGCTCTGAGCTGTCAGCACAGAGCCCAATGTGGGGCTCAAACCCACAAACCATGAGATCATGACCTGAGCCAGACATCAGACGCTTAACCAACTGAGCCACCCAGGCACCCCTTAACTAACTTGAATTTAAATTAAAAATTAAATTAAATTAAATCATCATAATAAAAAAAAAAAGAATGAGGTGGGAAGACAACCAAGGCCTGAAATGTGTTACTGACAGGCGTTCAGAGCACTGAGCTGTCAGGGAGGATGAAGACTCAGAATCTGGGCTTGTCTTGCCTCCTGCATGCCAGCTGCCCAGGCTATGGTCAGGCAGCTTTATTCCCTTTGGACTCTTAAGGCCCATAAAATTCTCAGATGTGGCACACTGAGACACTCATGGGACTAAAGACAAAAGCCAGAGCTTCTGATTCCTGGTCTAATGTCAGATCCATTCTCTCTAATTACAGAGTCATAATGGTGAAGAGGTTGGGGACATCCAAGGACCACAGGGCCTCTCTCTCAACACTGGTGAGAACCAGTTTCCTTCCCCTGGTTCTGTAGCTCCTGGCAGAGTTCTGGAAGCTGATTAAAGAGACGATCAGAAATAATAGGTAATTAGAAACCTTATAAAAAGGAAAAATACTCTCATCAAACTTACCAAAGCGTCTCCATGGCTGGAAGTGGGGGAGGCATTGTAAAGTACCGGCTGCAAGGGTCAGTTGTGCCAAAGGGGTGGCCTAGAGGCTGCGGCAAGTGTTCAGAGGGACTAGGGCTCGTCCCCAGGGGCTAAGTGGGGAGACAGTTCAGAAATGTATTTCTCAACTGGGCCAGCCAGTGAGCTAAGGAACGCCTTTTAGCAGCCTCAAGAGAACCTCAGCCCAGTGAAACTAGTGGTACAAGAACCAAAGGGCACTGAGGGCGAGAAAGGGACACACACACACACACACACACACACACAGAGGAGACTGGATTCCACCAGCAAGATAGGCAGATGGAGTGGACTTCTCCATTGGCCAGTTCCTTGGCTGTTCAGAATACTCTGGGAGGGGTAGTTGGAAGGAGCTCAGCAATGTTTTGGGTCCAGATGATCTATGTGATTAGTGCCATAGGGTCCCTTACCTCCTGGGGTCTTTAGGGACTGTCCCCAGCTTGGGAGGGGTATGGGAGGTATATGGAATGCAACAGGTGGGTTGAGTGTAGGTTTGGTTCCCAGGTGGTCTGGTTGGACTCCAATAGCTCTCTAAGCAGTAGAGCAGCACCCCTGAACTTTTGGGGGTACCTCCCTATGCAGGGGATCCTCACAGCCTCTTTCCAATTTAAGGCTGAGGTATACACTCCCCCCTACCCCCTTTCCTGTACCTTACTGGCCCTTCCATTTGAATGTTCAAGAGACTGTTTTGGAAAAACCCCTAAAGGGACATAGACTGTTCCTTTTTGCATTTCTGCCCCCCCCCCCAATCCTAAGGCTCCCTGAAGCTGGGGATGGGTGGGTAGGGGCCGTAAGTGACAGGGACAAGGCGGGGGGGGGGGGTGGATGAGGGGTGGGAAGAAGACCTCCCCACTGTGGGTAATCATCCCAGAGATTCATCCTGGGTTTTGGGCTCAGTTTCATTTGCTGGTTCCTTTTTCCCTCGCATCTTCTTTACCTTTATCTCCCCTGTGCCCTTTCATTTCTCCACTCAGTAAACCTTACTGGCCATTTTCTGTGGCAGGGCTGTCCCAGGTGAAAACTCACTTTGGATGAAGACTGAGACACAGTCTTCTCTGTCAAGGAGGTCACATTCTAAGTCTGTTTCAAAAAAGAGTGAGCTTTATGCTTAGCGGGGGCAAATGGGGGGGTGGTTTGGGAGCCCAAGTTGTTGGTGGAGGGAGCCGATCTGAGAGGGTAGGGGTAGAGATCAGGGAGATCTCCCAGAGGAGGGCGGAACTGGTGCTGGTTCCTGCCGGGGTTGCCAGATGAAATACAGGGCACTTGTATTTAATGCAATATTTGTGACATACTTTTCCTAAAACAATTATTTGTTGTTTATCTGAGATCCAGATTTAACTGGGCATCCTGTATTTTCATGCTGAATCTGGCAGCCCTAGTTTCCTCATGAACATATAGGAGTTAGCTGAGTAAATAGAGGGACAGGAGAGAAGAGCATTCCTGCAGAGGGAACGGCATGAGCAAAGACTTGGAGGTGAAGGATCCCATGCTTCACTGAAGGGACTGAATGTTGTCCAGTGGCTGGAGTGTGAGGGGGGAGGGGTGTGTGGAGAGAATGTACCAAACCAGCTCACAGTTGTCAAGTATGTACTAAGTACCAGGCACACATTGTACTCATACAGGGTGCTCTTCTGAGCCAGATGGACACAGCTTCTGCTCCCTGGGAGCTCACGGTTCAGCTGAGACTCAGTGAGGTGGGGAGAGAGGACAGGCTGTAACTGTGGGAGTTACAGCTGGGGACATCAGCTTGGCTGGGAGGTCAGAAAAGGCTTCTCTTAGGAGATGACAATATGCTGAAGGGTGAGGAGACAGACATGCTGAGGGCTGGGGGAAGAATGTTCTGGACTAAGGGAATAGCATAATGGTGGGCCTAAAGTAAAAAAAAAAACAAACAAACAACAACAACAACAACAAAAAAACAGCACAGTGGGGTCCTGGTTACTCAAATGTGACCAGAGGGGCTGGGGTGAAGAGGGGCAGAGGAAGAGACTGGATAAGCGAGCAGGGGCCCGATCACACTGGAGGGAATTTGGGCTGGATCCTGAAAGTAATGGGAGCCCCTGAAGGAGTTTAAAGCAGGCAGGGTGACATAACCAGCTTTGTGTTCTTAAAGGTGACTCATGCTGGAGAGAAGAGGTCTGATGGGTAGTGTGGGGGCAGAGATGAGGGTGATGAGGGAGGGGGCTCCTGCAGATGTCCAGGGCAGACAAGTCAGTGGCTTGGCACAGCGTGATGGTGGTGGCGCTGAAGAGAGAGAAGGAGAGATGGATGCAGGCTGCACTGAGGAGGAAGACTTGGCAGGCCTGGGTTATCCGGCACTGGGAAGTGAGTGGGTGGGAGGAGCAGGCGTGACTCAAAGCTTCTGGTTTGGACAGATGGGAGGACGGTGGCACCACTTGCTGAGCAGAGCCGGGGACTTGAGAGGCTTGGGGGTGGCAAATTGACAGGGTTGGGGTTTGCACGAGGAGAAGGTGAAGAAAACTGGTGGTGGGCCATCAGAGAATGGTGTGCAGGAGGAGAGAACCAGGGGGGAGCCCCGCAGACCTGTGTTCAAATCTCTTTCTCACCTTGTCTATGTGGCCCTGATCAATGACTTTACCTCTCCTTGCCTTAGTTTTCTCGTCTGTGCGCCGGGATGATGTGGGTAATCTGTCCTCAGAGTTGTGAGGGTGTGGTGAGCAGCCCCAGGGAAAAACCCAATGATCCCCACCTCCCGATACTCACATCCTTGTGTGGTGCCGTCCCACACTGTCACAGGGTTGGTCTGTGAGACCAAGAGACTACGTGTACGTCATTTTCAAGGCTACATTATAAAAGACACTGTGGCTTCTGTCTTTTCTCCCTTAGATCACTCGTGCTGGGAGATACCTCAAGCTGCCATGCTGTCGGGAGAGGCTCAGGTGAGGAGGAACTACTGCTTCCTGCTAAAAACTACCTGAGTGATCTTGAAAGTGGATTCGCCGGCCCCAGCCAAGCTTTCAGCTGACTGTAGCTCCAGCTGACACTTAGATTGTAAGATGGGCTATCTACCCATCTTGCTTCCAAATTCTTGACCCGTAGAAACTCGGAGATAAGAAATGTTTATGATTTGGGGCACCTGGGTGGCTCAGTCGGTTGAGGGTCCAACACTTAATTTCGGCTCACAGTTTGTGGGTTTGAGGTCCATGTTGGGCTCTGTGCTGATGGTGCAGAGCCTGCTTGGGATTCTCTCTCTCCCTCTGTCTCTGTTCCTTTTCCCTCTCCCCTGCTCATGTGCTCTCTCTCTCTCTCTCTCTCTCTCAAAATAAATAAATAAACATTACAAAGAAAAAGGAATGTTTAAGTTTGGGGATGATTTATTATGTGGCAA
Organism: Cryptoprocta ferox; assembly: GCA_028646485.1. NCBI lineage: Eukaryota > Metazoa > Chordata > Mammalia > Carnivora > Eupleridae > Cryptoprocta > Cryptoprocta ferox. Next base: position 24,444,010 of record CM053574.1, read on the forward strand.
CAGAGAACTGATCCAGAGAGTAAAAATACTTAGCACCGTACCTGGCACACAGTAGTGTGCCATAGAATAGTGCAGCATCTGTAGGTCAAGTTCGGGAGAGAGGCCTGGGCTGGATGTATGGATCTGGGAATCTTTCGGTTTAGAGACAAGGCTTAGAGACAATAATGGAATCCACGGAGCTGGCTGAGCCAGTCCACAGAGATGGGTAGACAGGAGAGGATGGCCTAAGCAGGACACCTGGGCAGAAGGGGCGGGTAAAGCAAGAGGAGGAGCATCTCCATGAGAGAAGGAGGACCTGCAGAGAAGGGAGGGAAACTAGAATAAGAAGGGGGAAGAGGCTGTCTCCTGGAGGGGGTAGTCAACAGCATCTTGGGGGGGGGTGTATGGGGGAGAGGTGTGTGGAGATCTGAGGAGGTTCTTTTGAATTCAGCAACAAAGAGATTCCTAGTGGCCCCACAAGAGCTATTTAGGTGGAGAGAGTGAGGCCAGATTGAATATTGTGGGTTGGAGTGTCAGTATAAACACTTTCCACCCCCAAGTCCCAAACTAAGATGGTTTACAGGAGAATCCTATAGAAAATCCAAACTACAGAAAATCTCAGTCTTATAGAAACTGTATAGTGAATAGGCACCCACTACTTAATTTATTTTATGAACTCATGTAACATGGATAGCAAAACCCGACAAGGAGAGAATAAAGGGGGAAATTAGTAGGAAATACGGGAGGATGCAAAGAAAAACCTTAAATAAAACCATCAACAAAAACCCTAAATAAAATATTAGCAAGTGCAATCCAGCACTATATTGAAAAAATCACCACAAAATCATCACACATCATCAAAGGTATGTTTATTCCAGGAAGGCATGGACAGTTTAATATAAAATCCACGACTGGATTAGGGGGGAAAAGTCTCAGATAAAATTAAACAATCATTCATCATAAAGCAGAATAGTGCTTCCTTACCTTCATAAAAGGTATCTATCAAAGATCTACAACAAACACTATTTTTAAGGGTACTATATTATAAACAGTCAAGAACAAGATATAAATACCCACTGTCATCTTTGCTACCCAACATTGTGCTGGAGATTTTAGTGCAGTAATACAAGGACCAGGAAATAAAGACTGGACAAGGAGATACCAAATGTCATTGCTTGCAGACTCTACGATTATTCAACAGAAAATTTAAGAGAGGCTATAAACTTACTAGAACTTAAAAAAGAGTTCAATTTGCTGAATACAAGATTATTATATAAAAACTAATCACATTTCAATAATCACCAATATATTATAAAATATAGATTTGAAAATATAATTTATAATAGCACTAAAAATTTTAAGAGATATATAGGAATAGTTCTGAGAAAGCATCTGACACATTTAGTTCCTCTGTTTTTAGTTGAGGAAATAGAAACCCTAAGAAGGGAAATGACTCCTCTAAGGATACGAGTAAGCCAGGGGCAGTTTCTGGATTTTCAGTGGCATCACATCCTAAAGATCTGAGTGTTGGTTAATTTTGGCCTTGTCTTTCTTTCTGTAAAAAATAAAATGCATTGTATTTTCTGATTATAAATTCAATTATATGTGCATTCTAGAAAATACAGAAAATTCAGAAGTACATTAAGAAGTAATAAACCACCGGGGCATCTGGGGGGCTCAGTCAGTTAAGCGTTTGACTTCGGCTCAGGTCATGATCTTACAGTTCATGGATTGAGCCCCACACTGAGCTCTGTGCTGACAGCTCAGAGCCTGAAGCCTGCTGCAGATTCTGTCTCCCTCTCTCTCTGCTTCTATCCTGCTCATGCTCTCTCTCTCTCTCTCTCTCTCTCAAAAATAAACATAAAAAAAAGAATAAACCACTAGCATTCCCATCCTACCACGGAGAGAACTATGATCAATGATTTGATGTATTTTCTTCAAAATTTTTGTCTATGTATATTTGTGGTTTTAAACATAAAATTAGGATTATACCACATATACCAACTTGTGCATGGCTTGTTTTCATACACATTTCCCTGTATCTTCATCTAGTCTTTTTGAATATGATAATATAGCACACAATCATATTGAGAAGCATATGCCATTTATTTAACCTATCGATTTGAGTTTTCAGAGAAAAACGAAATCATGAGATATGACTGTGATGATCATGCTGATAAAAGTTAAACCCTAGAGCCAACACAGGCACATGCAGGAATGAAAGCAGGTGCATTTCTAAGGCCAGAGGTTATCCTGGTGGAGAAGGGGAAAGGACAAAACCAATATCATTTACCTGATCCTGCCTGGCAGGGGACAGAGATCTGGTTAGCAGGGAGAGAAAGGGATTTGGAAGAGTCTATGAATTAGCTCTGAGCCTTTAGGCAATTCCCTACCCTCAGAAGCCTTGACTTCCATAGTGGTGCACTGAGGACGATATGGGCGCTAGGCTCAAGTAGAGCCAGCTCCTTCGGGCCTCACAGCTTTTGCACCGGTCATTTTCTCTGCTTAAGTCAGCTCTGTCCTTCTCCCCACCTGACTGCCCTTGTCGACCCTTGGGGCCTGGCTGCCCTTCCCTACCTTGCCCACCAGGCCAGATGGGTGGCTTCCCCCTCCCCACCCCACCTCCACGGAGGGCCAGGCCAGAAGGTGCTCTGGCCTCAGGCCCGGCGTCCAGCCACCACCGAGTCAGGGTTCTCCTCCCTTTATTCTGCCATTCCTCTAATCCTATGCCTTCCAACACTTAGAATCACAACTTCTCATTATTTTGTCTCCGGGCTGTTTCCTTGGGTCTTGTCTGTTTTCTCCTCTCAATAGGACCCTCTTCCGTCTTGGTGGTCGCGGTACACGGTCCGGGTCCCAAACCTGTTCGTGAAACAAGAGAAACAGCTGTGGGGGGATCCTAGGTCGGAGGACACAGGGAAAACCGCCGAGAGCTGGGCTGATTCCAAACTGGGGGCGGAGGAAGGACGAAGAGGCGGGTTCTGGGCGGGGCCCAGGGTTTCGGAGGCGGAGCCTAGGGGGCGGGACTGAGGCTTCGGGGCGGGCTTTCGGGACTGCGGCGGAGCCAGCCTGACCGCACCACCCAGGCTGAGTTCCTCCGGCCTCTTGGTCCTCTGACCTCCCGGCCGCGCCGCCGGTAGGGGGCGCTCGCGCTCGTGGCGCCGCGGCTCTGCTGGGAAGGCGCCGCCCGCGCGGGGCGGCTGGAGCCGCAACTCCGGGAGCGGGCTCAGTCGTCCGCTGTGCCACAGCCGCCGCCGCCGTCGCCGCCGCCGCCGCCGCCGCCACTGGGCGCAGGCTCGCTTGTCCTCGCGCTCCCGCTCTCCGGCCGCCGGCGTCTCCCGGCCCGGCAGCCGCCGCCGCCGCCGCGCAGTGAGTGGGGGCGGGCCCAGAGCTTGGGGGCCTGGGGCTCGGGAGGGACCGGGCACAAGGAGAAGCCGGCGCGGAGCGGCCGGGGGAACGGGGTTGGGGAGAATCCGGGTGGTGGCGGGCCGCGCTGAGGGGACGGCGGGGAGCCGGGGCGGCGCGCTCCGGGGCTGGCACGAGCCCGCGGCGGGCTGCCCGCAGCCGAGCGGCAGGGCTGGGCGCAGATTCCGGGGCCCGCCCCGCGGGGACGTGCGGCTTCGGCGGACCCGGGTTCGCGACCTCGGGGCGCGCCCCCCGCCAGGGCCTGGAGCATTTTGTGTCCCATGTCGGGTTGGAGTGGGGGGACTTTGCCTACGGCGCAACAGCGAAGCACGGCCCCGGACGGGGACACCTCGAGTTTTGCTTGAAAATGATTGGTTTTTTGGGGGGGAGGGGGTGGTGGCCCTTATTGGCCACCGTTTGCCCTAATTTAAAGGCTGTGACAGGGCTTCTGAGCCCTACCTTAGGGGATTTTCTGTCCCCAAAGACCCACTTCGCAGCTGAGTTCTTTATGCTCAGATTTGTGTGTCTTGGTATTTTTAATGCTTGATGTCAGAGGTGATAAATGACCCTGGTAATGGGGAGCCCCTGAAGCACCTGCTGTGCTGACGGTGGTGGAGGTTGTGGCTGAGGGTGGGACGGGAGAAACGAAACAGAGATCCTCTTTGGATATTCTGGGGAAGTTACCATGTTTCTGTTCAAGTATAGCTGTTCTAGAACAAGTTGATAAATCCAATTTTAGGACTTTGTGGTAGAAGAGGTTTGAGTGGCAAACAGACCCGGGTTGACCTGGCTTGGCCAGGAATGTTGGTGTAGCCCGAGTATCTCCTCCCGTTTCCCCTTGGCATATTTTTTTTTTTTTTTTTTTTTTTTGCTGTCACACATGCCCAAGCGCGATCGCAGAATAGGAAAGAAGCTAGGGGACAGCATTTAGCACAGGCCTGAGCCCAAGATTGATGTTTTCAAATGAACAAATGTGTAACTAGGAAAAGGAGAATCTTTTTATCTGCAAGGTTGGTAGTTTGAGACAACTTGCTCTTTGGTTGGGAACTGCCAGCCCATACATAGTTCATTTTACGTAATGCCATCGATATTAAGGATTGAGTGGGGAGGACTGTCATAGATGCCATTCCTAAGATTTGTGTGACTGAAATGTTCATAAGTCATATTTTGCCCGTAGCATTACTCAATAAAGGAATCCTAGGGTGAATCCTTCTATGGTTCCCTTGGTGTGTCTCGACTTTTGATATTTAGAGGCTGTTTAAAATGGAATGCACATATTTATTTGGGTTTGGCTTTACGTTGGAGATAATCCTGAGTCATGCTTTGGAGAAGTTCCTTCTGTGATCAACAGCTCAGATGTCTGGTGGTCTCTATACAAGCCAGATGCCCCCTCTTTACCTGTCATTTTGTCTTCTGGAGCCCTGGAGAAAGGAGGACCTGGGGAGATGGGAAGCAGAGTAAGAGGCCTTGTCTTCCATATTTGCCCTGTTTGCACGCCAGGGCTCTAAACTACTTGTGTTCACACACTCAAGTTTCTCAGTTTTCCACAGAAATTTTGTTTATGCTACTGCCACTAGTACTTTCACATTTGTTTCATACTTGCCAGTTTACAAATGGTTTTCTATTCATGCACTTGCTCATTTTCTCCATTTCTGCAAAGAAGAAGCTGGGCTTAAAGAGGGATTTATCCAGGGTCTCGTAATTCCTAATGGAGCAGAAGCGGGATACAGGCCCTCACTGGTAACCAGTTGTCTTTCCTCTGCCCTGGCCTGCACGTGACTTCAGAACCCCTAGTCCTGGTCGTTACCCTGGAGGTCGGTTGCTGCCTTTGTGCTATGCCTAGGTGGTATCATTATTTGGGGGAAGGCGGTATTATCCTATTTTATTTTGTAGAAACTGAGGGTAAGAGGTGTCTTCTGATTTTGTGACTATTTGTGGCAGCTCTTTAGCTTTAAGGTCATTTTTTCAATCTAGAGCGCCTTTCCTCTAGACGGCATGGAGAGAGGAGAGAGAAAAAATAATTGGTTTTAGGAACAAACCATCTATTACTGAGTCGATATGGTTAAGGATAACCTAACACCATACTCACATTGTCCTAGTGTGCCTGGCTACTTGTGCCAGCCTATATGTGAATGTCAACCAAAAGACTCCTTTAGATGTTGCTGAACTAGTTACTATAAAAAGTATTTCACTTTCAAACACCCATGTTTCAAGAACAGAGGAATTCCGTACGAAGGTAATTTTGAAGGTATGTGTAGATGGAATTTATTGGGTCTTTTCTGAATGCCAGACACAGAGATTTCAGTAGAAAGGCATTTTATAAGGGCTACCTGGGAACTTTGGGTAGGCAGTAGTTATAGGTTTTTATTGTTTTAAGTTTGGAGGTGTGTAGTCTGTTGTGTAACTTGTTATATAGGAGTAGGACTTTTGCCCCGGAGAATTCTTAGTTGTAGTCTGTAGTAGAAATGATAAACTCAGAATGTTGATGTAAAATTAGTTCATCATAACCAAAAGCTTGATTGGAATTCTGCAGTGATGAGGAGAATGGCTTTCAGGAGTTCTTAGGTTATTCTTTAAGTTATTAACTTGTTGAATTGTGCATTTCTCAGATTTGCAACTTTAGAAAATTCTTAGCAATTTCTTTTAAGGCCTTTAAAAATTCTTCAGTATGTGTTTTCCTTAGTTTAATTGTCTGCTAACATTACACTGTTAGAATTTACACATTAGTCATGATTAACCTTTGAAGCTTAAATGTGGGTGAGTTTCCAGTACTGCTTTATACTCTTTGGGAATGGCCAACCAGTTGTTTCTATAAGAATTTTGTTTGGTGGGGGCGCACCTGGGTGTCGGTTGAGCATCTGACTCTTGATTTCAGCTTTGGTCATGATCTTGCGGTTGTGAGATCGAGCCCCGCATCAGGCTTTGCGCTGACAGCACAGAGCCTGCCTGGGATTCTTTCTCTCCCTCTCACTCTCTCTGTCTCTCAAAATAAATGAATAAACTTTAAAAAGTCTCTGAGAATAATCTTAAAAAAAAAAAAAAGAATTTTGTTTGCACCTATGGTCAGATATTTTCAGGAGGCACTGATTTTTAAGGGGCAGAAGCCTTTCTTTGAACTTTATAATTGTGCATGGTTGCATTCATTATCGTTTAAAATGATCTTTAGTAAGGAGAGTCAGTTTAAGGGAAATTTCTTTTTTCATTGTTACCCTCATAATCTCCATTCCTGGCAAATATTCTGGAATATTAGATTTTTCTTTGTCTTCATCAAGTAAAACTGGCCCATTTGATGCCCATTTTAAGATCTTCCTTCTGCTGCCTGTCTTGTCGTCATTTAACTTCTCATTAAGCCCTCCACTGGAGATTGTGCCAGAACGGGGAGAAGATGAAAAGCAAATGAATCATTTTCTAATTGTTAGCAACTCTGAAAAATGATTTAGCAGAAGAGATTGACACTATTCTGGAAATTCTTTCGGATTCTGTTTTATTTCATTCGTCTGTATTATCTCTGAGATGTTCCTAATAGTCATCGATTTAGAGGCTGATTGTCTAGCTATTGGGTGACCAGAAATCTAACTGCTTGTTTTGGTTTGTTTCTTGCTGTATCTAACTAAGCATCTCCACAATGTTTAGAAGTAAGGAGTAGGGATAACACTGAAACTTTATCAATACTATTTTTTTCCCTTAGAGCTCTTTAGTGAACAGTTTGATTTTTTTGGACAGTTTAGTCATTGTTATTGGAAGTAATTAATAGTAACTTCATTTTATTTTGATGTATCTGCTTCTTATACACAAATGTAGGGAGACTTTTGGGTGCTTTTTAAGAAACATGGGCTATTATAGGTTCCCATAATTGCTTTCTCGAATAACTACGCTTGAGGTTTCATTACTTCTTTGTATCGGAACAGAACCTTGGCTTTTGCTGTGGAACAGATTCAAAGGCATCATCTCATTTTCTTTTTATGATTGCTAAAAAAGTTATCTGGTTTTGGTTTAGCAGTAAAAAGTGGGGGGGGGAGGATTAATAGTGGACAAAGCTTGCACACTAGTTGTTGCACACCAGTTGTAACATTGATGATGTCTGGTTTTTTCCTTTGTCTTTGGTCTCCCATTTCTGATTTAACCATTTGGATATTCCTGGATTAGAGTTCTTCACTGTGCTTAAGACAGAGGACACCAGGGGCTCCTGGGTGGCTCAGTTGGTTGAGCGTCCGACTTCGGCTCAGGTCATGGTCTCACGGTTTTTGGATTCAAGCCCCGCATCGGGCTCTGTGCTGACCACTAGCTCAGAGCCTCGACTCTGCTTCACATTCTGTGTCTTTCTCTCTCTGCCTCTCCTGTTCACGCTCTGTCTCTCAAAAATAAATAAATGTGGAAAAAAAAAAAAGAGGACGCCAGTCTTCAGTCATGATAGTAACTAGGTTCTTGTTATTTTTCCTCAGGGCAATTTTTACAAACCCATTGTGACTGTTCACTTAGACTGAGTTACTATTAGATTTATAAATAAAATCTACCTGTTAGGGTGTCTAAAATGAATCCTTTCCGTTTTTTGTTTCTTGGATTCTATTCTTTCAATTTCCACCCAAAGAGGGGATTTATAGAAAGATCTAGACTCAGAGTCAGAAAATCCACGTTCTTAATCAGTTACTTTCCAACTGTGCGAACTTGAGAAAATCATTTAATCTGCTGTTTCTCTATTTTGCATCTCTAAAATGGGGACAGTAATTCACGTATTGCTTAATTGTATCAGAAATGTTATGGGAGAAAAAGTGTCACCTCTTTTTATTTAAATTGTTTCTTCACTTTGGAATCCCTTTCTCTAAGGTTGTCCAAATATTCCTGCAGAGTTCTGCTGAGTGAGCTCTTCCTGAAGTCCTCCCGTTTGGAAGTGTTCTTGCTCTTTCTTCCCTAAGGCCTCTGCCAGTCTATCCATTATGCAGTGCTTTTGAATTCTGTACAGTTGTTGCGTGTTGTCTTTCTTCACAGATAGAAAGCTCCATGAAGGCAAGGATTGTATCTTCCCTATTTCTGGTATCCACATTGCGTACCCCCACCCCCACCTCCCCAGGGGACCTATAATAAATGTCTCAGTTGACTGAGTTATTTTTAAAATTATTTTTTAAAATGTTTATTTATTTGAGAGAGAGCAAGAGTAGGGGAGGGGCAGAGAGAGGGAGAGAGAGAATCCCAAGAAGGCTCTGCACTGTCAGTGCAGAGCCTGACGTGGGGCTGGAACCCACAAACTATGAGATCATGACCTGAGTTGTACGCTTAACCAATTGAGCCACCTAGGTGCCCTGACCGAACTATTTTTGAGGCTGTCAGGATTGAATACTCTGGGTGATGGGAAGATGCCAGAGATGAGCCTATTATCAGAATTTTGGATGACTGGCCTTTTAAATCACTCAGTTACTGGAGGGCCTGGGTGGCTTAAGTCAGTTGAGCATCTGGCTCAGGTCATGATATCATGGTTCCTGAGATCAAGGCCTGCATTGGGCTCTGGGCTCTGGGCTGCACAGTGCAGAGCCTGCTTGGGATTCTCTTTACCCCTAACCCCACCCCCACCCTGCTCACTCTATCCCGAGTGCTCTCTCTCTCCAAATAAATAAACATTAGAAAAAATAAAATCCGTTACTGCTCTGTCTGTTGTATCATGAACTGAATCAGATGCTCATAATATAAATTGGTAAAGCCTGTTTTCTTGTTTCTATTTACTTCAAATACTGTGAAGCAAAGTCAGAGGAATGAAAAGTTGTCACAACAGCCCTGAATTTGACATTTGTTCCATTTCTCCCCCTATAGCATGTGGAGGCCTATCTATATCCAGCTGCTGAGTATGGAGAAGAAAACCTGACTGCACGTTGTCTGGTCCACATTTTAGCTTGTTTCCTTTGAAGAATGTGCAAGGTGGAAAAATAGATGCTTCAGGCTCTGATTTCAGCCCCTGCTGTGCTATGCAAATGTTCTCTACATGCCTGAGTGACCTTTTTGAGAAAGAGCCTTTGTGATCTTCTGAAGCCAGGGCCTGTTCTGGGAATAGTGTGCCAGGTTTCTCTAAAAGTGGGAAAAGTGAATCTGTTCAAAGACCATATTAAAAAGCCAGTGCTTTTTCTGGATAAATACCGATAAGTTCATGTTTCTTACCGTCTCTTGCCAGAGCTGTTGAAATTTGGTCTGCAGTGTGTTGTCCCGGTTGATTTGGAGAATGGTGTGTGTGAGAGGGGACTGGCTAAAGCAGTTCCGTAGCCGGGAAAGTGTTTAAGTGCTTTTGAATTGTAGATAAAAATAAATTCAAACAGGCATCCTTAGCATCTGAGTGTTTATCAATGTCTTCAGGCTGCCTCTCCGTAAGTGCTGACCGGGTGACTCGCAGCCAAATTTATAAGGTTCTTTTTGCCCCAAACTGTGCTCTAATGATTTGGCATTTACATGGTTTTCTATTTGTTTGGGTTATTGTACAGAATGAAATATATCATGATTAAAAGCATGATTGTTTTTTTAATGTCATAAAAGAAATACCATTCTGATGTATTTCTCTTGCAGAGTGATACTGGTGTCTTGAGGTTCATGACTTTTAATAACTTTTACTGAGGTGTTTAGTTTGTATAGCTGAAATGGATGAAAAAGAGTTTTCTCTTTCTCCCTTTCTCTTAAACCACCTTTTTGATGAGGATCATTATAGGTTTGCACCAGAATAAGGTTGTAGAGTTAATCGGAATGTTCTGTAGAAATTCTAAAAATTGAATTCTCAGAGAGGATAGGTAGACTTTGAATGACTGGTTTACTAACGAGGCTCTTCCTCCTTCCCTGAGCATAGGATAATTTTTTTCTCTAAAGATTGTCAGTCTCTTGAGGTATGAGTAGAAGTTCCTAAAGGAATGCTTTCTTCTCCAGATCTTTGCCCTGAGGCTGGTTTTGGTTGAGCAAAGATGAATAGTTCTCTGGTGGTTGGCCTGCTCTGTTGGGTGGAAAAATCCTTCTCTGTTTTCATAGTTAAATGCTCTATCATATGTCTTTTTCTCCTCCCCAAGTTACCCTGGAACCTGGGCTCCCTGGGACGCAGCGCTGGAGCAGATGGATAATGGAGACTGGGGCTATATGGTGAGAGGCTTTTGCGGATGTGTTTTGAAGGCTGGCAAATACTTTTTATGTGTCTTTTCCCTTCTTCTGTATTCTTAGGTATAATACATCTTAGAAGAATGGAAATTATAAATTAGTGCAACACTCCCTCCCCCCTTAATTACTTTATATTATTTTGGGGGTGTTTTTGTTTAGTTTGGTGTTTTTATGTAGGCAAAGTCAATATGAACTCTCCAAGTAACTTTTTATAATCACTTACTTGAGAGAGATCATGATGACTTTAGTCTTTAAAGTGTGTTGTTCTTAAAACTCTTCCTTTATAGAGTAGTGACTATTAAAATAGTCTAGTAGGTAATGGTACGGAGGATATTTTCTGGTGTTAGGGAAGTTAAAGGCGGAGAACCTGCCACTTCTCCCATCTGTACTTTTTTGAGCATGCATGTCTTCCTATTTTTGTTTTCCTTGGGTAAGAAATACTTCACTTGCCTAGTACCTGAAGTCTCTCCGTCTTTATTTTTATTTTTTCTTAAATACAATTTCTAAAATGGAAGGTATGTTTTATTTAGAGAAGCTTGCTTTTCAAAATTAAAGGCCAGATTGCAACATTAATGTTATAAAAGTGAATATACTATCAGATTATAAAATTTGAAAGCTGCTATTAGCCTTTGAGTATATGAGACTGTGTTGACTAAACTGTATTCTTTTAACATTTTTTTAATGTTTATTTTTAAGAGACAGAGCATGGTGGGGGGGGTGGGCAGAGAGAGAGAGGGAGACACAGAATCCGAAACAGGCTCCAGGCTCTGAGCTGTCAGCACAGAGCCCGATGCGGGGCTCGAACCCACAAACTGAGAGATCGTGACCTGAGCCGAAGTCGGACACTTAACCGACTGAGCCACCCAGGTGCCCCAACTATAATCTAACTTAGTATTTGGCACTGTTATTTCCATGATGAAATTATAAAGATTAGGTCTGCACAAATTTTTATTTTTAAAATAAATTTTACGATTTGTTCTATTTTGGGTGGGAAAAAAACAAAAGAAATATTTAAAGTAGGTATCTTTATATTATCAAATCATTTTTCTTATACTTTGTGTTAAATTGAGTTAAAATAAAGAAAGTCCTTTTTTAATTTTTTTTTAATCAGAAAAATTAAATGAGTTTTTTTCAGTTTGGCCTTTCTCTTCCCATAGGCTACTTTGACCTAAAACTTCTTTCTCTGTAGGTACTGGGCCTGAAATTAAATGGCTTTGGAAGTCATGTTCTCCTTTTTTAGGGCAAGGCTTTAATGAATTAGATTTATCCTTTTCCTATTGAAAAAAAAATATTAGATCCGTTTATCTGGGTAGGTTTATCGTTAACAGTAAAGCTATTTTATGTTATAGGATTGCTAAATACATTATAGCCTGAAGGAATCTTTTGCTTTGCTTGTTACCATTAATTTTCTTGATTTGTCAAAGTTAGGATTTAAGAAATTTCAGATGACTGATCATTTTTTAAAAATTTCAGATGACTGACCCAGTCACGTTAAATGTAGGTGGACACTTGTATACAACGTCTCTCACTACATTGACGCGTTACCCGGATTCCATGCTTGGAGCTATGTTTGGGGGGGACTTCCCCACAGCTCGGGACCCTCAAGGCAATTACTTCATTGATCGAGATGGACCTCTTTTCCGATATGTCCTCAACTTCTTAAGAACTTCAGAGTTGACCTTACCCCTGGATTTTAAGGAATTTGATCTGCTTCGGAAAGAAGCAGATTTTTATCAGATTGAGCCCTTGATTCAGTGTCTCAATGACCCTAAGCCTTTGTATCCTATGGATACTTTTGAAGAAGTTGTGGAGTTATCTAGTACGCGGAAGCTTTCTAAGTACTCCAATCCAGTAGCTGTCATCATAACTCAATTAACCATCACCACGAAGGTTCATTCCTTACTAGAAGGCATCTCAAACTATTTTACGAAGTGGAATAAGCACATGATGGACACCAGAGATTGCCAGGTTTCCTTTACTTTTGGACCCTGTGATTATCACCAGGAAGTTTCTCTCCGGGTCCACCTGATGGAATACATTACAAAACAAGGTTTCACGATCCGCAACACCCGAGTGCATCACATGAGTGAGCGGGCCAATGAGAACACAGTGGAGCACAACTGGACTTTCTGTCGGCTGGCCCGGAAGACCGATGACTGATCTCTGAGCCTGGGAGAAGTTCCTGGAAACTAACTCTCCAGGACATGGAAGAGACTGATTTTTTTTTTTTTTTTTAAATCACAGTGTGGGATTTTTTTTAAAATATTTGTATTTATTTTAAGGCATTGAGGACCAGAAGGAAGTTTTGTGCTTTAGCAGACTCCTCTATGTTTTGTTCCCTTTCCTTGAGTATGCATGTGCCTGTTCAGAGCCTCCAGATACCTTTTTTATAAAAAGAAGTATGAAAATCATTATGGTATATAATCTACTCTTAACAGAGCTTTTTTTTATTACAGTGCTACAATGATTTCTGATTAAATGGTCCCTAACTCAACTAGAAGGCTAAAAATGCAGGAATGAAAGAGTAAACAGAGTACACATGATGCCTTTGAGAAAAATCAAAACATCATGTAGGGTGACCTACTTTCCAAACCAATAAGCAGTATTGTAATATTAAAGGAAAACTGTTCCAATCATTTAAAAGTACTTGTTAAGTACTGCTTTTTACAGTTATGACAACTGTTTCTTTCTATGCATATAAATCAAGCAACCAAATATCTGTAGCCATGGAAATGTCTGACTAGAAATATTTATATTGGATTCTGAATACAAAATGTCCCTGTGGTAGAACTCTTACTCCTTATGCCTGGTGCAGTATAATTCCCAAGTGTACTGTCTACCAGGAGGAAAAAAAAAAAAAAACTAATAAAAAATGAAATCCGAAAATTAGGTTTGTATTTGTTGATTATTGTTACTCAAGGGGGGAATAGCATATTCCTTGTATAAAGTACACATTGTTTGGTTTATGTCCCAGTGTAACATACTGCCTTTAGCACATTTGTATTTGACTCAAGAGGATTCTGTAGAACCTTAGGATGCAGTTTATAGAACTCTACTGTGTTACTGGCGCAGGAATGGATGGAATTAGTACTTTATCTAAAAGAGTGCATACTTGAACAGTGAGCGTAACAGTTTGATAAATTTTCTCAAGTAGGACTAATGTTGAAGATTATAGATTTGTCTTCAGTAAGCCACCAATTGTCAGCACTGAATATGACCGTTATTCTAGCTTTGTACTGAGCACAGACAGGGACAGACTGCGTCTTTAGCCACTTTATTCTCACAGCATTATGGTGGCCCATAAATATATTTTACTATTACAGTTAAGTCCGTTTCTGAGGAGAAAAACTGCAGTGAATGGAGACTCTGGAGCAGTTGGAGATACGTATGTACTTTTATTTATTTCACTGTAGCTTTATTTTGAATAATTGATTTGAGTGTCTTTTTTGGAGGTTATAGGAAGGATTACGTTAGCTACAGGGTGACTTCCTAGTTTGCCAGAACACCTTATAAAAGGAAGTCCTGTAATTTCTTCCCTGTTTTCCTTTTTAAAAAATTTTTTTAAATTATTATTTTAGAGAGAGAGTGAGAGTATGAGTTGGGGAGGGTGGTAGAGGGGGAGAGAGAGTGAGAGAGAGAGTAAATGAGTCAGAAGCTCAACTGACTGAGTCACCAAGGTGCCCCTTCCCTATTTTCTAAGGGAAGTATGGAGTTCTGAGGCTGTGTGCCCTCAGGTGGGGTTCTCCTTGTGTCCTCTTTATGAGAACATTCTGAGATTCTCTCTCTGAGAGGATGAGAATACTTACCTACATCCATTTTTGCCCATGTCTCTCTGAAAATTTATTTTAAGATTTGACAAATGACCAACATCCAGAAACCTATAATTACCCCCTTTTCACCATCTTCAACTAAACTGTCTTCAATCTAAAATCCCTGCATGTTATTGGCAGGTTGCTGTGGTTTCAGTAAATGTGCTAGTATGAGGTTATCTAGAAAATTCTCCTACTTCAAATTGATTAGAGGTTACCTAAAAAAATCTATTCAGCCACTTAGGTGTTATTGAGTTAGCTGAGGTAAATGCAAGACAATGATTTGAGTTGAAAATAGATATAGAAATGGGAATAATATTAGTTCCAGGATTTCAAAAGTTAGAAACTTATGAGGTTTCTTCCTTGGCCATTTTACTGGGGAGAAGTTTTGTTTTTGACAAAGTTTCTCAGATTTGTTAATTATTAACAACTGAATGATTATTTTTATGAATAAATTAGGGAAAGTAGCCAGCTGAGATTTTTTTGCAACTATATGTCTGGTGGCATTGAATTTTGATTGTTTTATTTACTTAAGCAATATGACAAATGTAGTTTGATTATGTTTGGGTAATTTGAGACAATTATGTCTTTTTTTAGGAAATTAAAAATTTTTTCTAATGTTTATTTTTGAGAGAGATAGAGTGTGAGTAGGGGAGGGGCAGAGAGAGAGGGAGACACAGAATCTGAAGCAGGCTCCAGGCTCTGAGCTGTCAGCACAGAGCCTGACACGGGGGTTCGAACCCACGAACCGTGAGATCATGACCTGAGTCGAAGTCAGAAGGTTAACTGACTGAGCCACCCAGGCACCCCTGAGGAAATTTTAAGTTGTTTTCACTGTGAAAGAGTTGATTTTCAAAACTTGATACTTAGTTGTATTCTCAGGGCTCTACATTTTATTTAGAGTATAGGCACTTTCAGAGGATTGTGTGTGTGCACACATGTGTATGTCCTTTTAAGCCCTCAGATAAATATGTGCTACAGACATAGTGATAACTAATAAGTTTATTGAGTTTTTTTAGACCTAAAGCAAAACCCTGGTATTTAACAAAATAGATGCTACAAATGGAAAGCGCTACTATTTTTTATGTGGGACATTTCAAACATATTCAGAAGTAAAGAGAATAGTGCAAAACATTCATGTACCCATTGACCATCTTTAGCTATTTGCTCTCTCTTTTTCCTCCCATGGATTATCTTGAAGTAAATCACAGATGTTTCATTCCTTTCAGACTATGTCTCTAAAAGATAATGATTCTCAGGGCGCCTGGGTGGCTCAGTCGGTTGAGCGTCTGGCTTCTGCTCAGGTCATGATCTCACGGTTTGTGGGTTCGAGCCCCACATCAGGCTCTGTGCTAACAGCTAGCTCAGAGCCTGGAGCCTGTCTTCGGATTCTGTGTCTCCCTTTCTCTCTGACCCTCCCCTGCTCACGCTGTCTCTTTCTCTCTCTCTCTCAAAAATAAATGAAATAATTAAAAAAATTAAAAAAAAAAGATAATGATTCTCTTTAAAAAGAAAATACATACTCTATTGGGTGCCTACCTTGCTAAGTGGTCAGAGCAGGAGACTCTTGATCTTGGGGTCATGATTTCAAGCCCCCCCAAAAAAACCCAAAAAATATATATGTATGTATACTTGAAAATATATGAAGTGTATATGAAGTATACTTTAAAACTTAATGCCATATATGCCATTAAATATATGCCATTAATGCTATATATGCCAATTAAATAGCTCCATGATCACATGGTGGTGCCTCTTGAATGCTGCTGATTATTTCACAGCTTGGCCTTTGAACTTTGTAACAGTGGTCTTAAATATTTCTCATAGGCAGGGTTCCCCTGTTTGTAGAAAAAAAAGGGCATTGTTAGGATATAGCTGGCAGGATTAATGACTTTTACCTTCAAATTAAGTTTTTCGTTTCAAAAAAGTAACATTACATAAGATTTTTAATTTTAAAAATTATTTTTTAAATCCATTTTGTCTGAACATATGGAGAAACATTTTTTTCGAAAAGGCATCCTTCCTTTTCTCATGCAGATTTTAAATTGTAGATGCACATGGCCAATAAGAACCAGCTTATCATTTGCTTTTGGAATTTAATACAAATAAAATGCTTGACTTTTTGAGGTTCTTTGAAATTGAACATTACCCACAACACAAGGGACCAGAAGGTGGAGCCAGGTGGGCAAGATACTCTCAGATCAGGTTGTCTCCCATTGACCTCTGATGTGTTTTGGTTCTTTCCTGCCCGGCTCTAGCTTCATCTTTTATATTGTTTATTTACTTTTTTGCTTATCTAGGTTAAAACTTTAAACTCCTCATTGAAGACGGGGTCTGTGACATTTGTTTTCCCCTGTGACCTTATATCCAGAATAGTGTCTGTCCTGTGGCATATGCTCAATAAATATTCGTTCAATGACTGATTGAATGAATCGGTAAGTATGTTTAATGCATCTAGCAACTACTTGGACACATTTTTACAACAGAATAATTGGGGGAAATAGGATTCTTGTTTTGAAATTATTCCTAGTGATTCCTGCACTGTTTGCATCTAAAGGAATCACTTAATTATGAGTTCACGTATGGAGCAGGAACAACCTTTTGTAGTTCACTTTGGAGAATCTGGCTTGAAATAGCATCCAGATCAGGGGAAGAAAAAAAGTCAAAAACACACCGTGGCCAGAGTCAACCATAAGAGAGCGCATCATCCTATCTAGGGATAATGCTCGACACAAATCCTGCCCCAGACAGAAGAGAGACTGTCTTATGGTTCTAAGACATTTAACTTAGCATCACACTTTTCTTTTGGTAGAAAATATCAGTGAAATATATTCTTGTTTGTACTTTTGTGTCTCCACGGCATGTTTCAACATAGCTGTTGTCTTAATTTATTTGAAATACCTGCAGTGTACCATTTTCTACTAGTGCAGATGAGGAAAAATGTCTCTTACTGCAGCTTCAAAATTATAGCAGATTAGAAAAATATACCTTAAAAGTGCTATTTTGGTGGACTCTTGAGCCAGTAACAAGATTATGTGGGTACATATTAGCAGTCAACTGCTTGTCATTTGAACTGGAGACATTTCCCCAAGGTCATTTGTAATCTCACATTCCTAAATTGGCTGTGCATGAAACAGCCACATTGCTGTACTTGTCACCTTTTTAGCAAGGTAATGCAAGCCAGGAAGGCCAGAGTCTGCAGCATTGTGTACGCAGGTCCTTCATCGTACTGAGTGGGTCATAAAACTGTATTCATTTATTCCATAAATGCAAAGTGTCTACTCTGAGCTAGATCCTGGAGTTAGGAAGAGGAAGATTCCATCCTTGTTCACAGTCAAGTAGCAGGAGATAGGGAAAAGAGAAGAGTGAATGGGATGAAGTGCATCAACATTTTATCTGTTGGTGCTGTAGGCCAGTCATGCCCCTCATTTACATAAGCCTGCCCTCATTCAGTATCCAGATTAAATGCTTTTAAAATAAATATTAGAAACAAAGTAAAAAAAAAAACAAACAAGAAAGCTCCCTGTGTTCTTTAGTGAAGTTGAGGAATTGGAGGAACTGGCATGTTTCCCCGTGTTGCTAGTTAAGCAGGTTTGAGCTAGACATGTCAGCATTTGCTGACAGGTGTTACAGCAGAGTCGGTTTTTCTCCAGAGCACCAAAGGGCAGACAATTATCCTTAGACCACAGGAGCTAATCTGCTGTCGTTTTATGCCAGGATTTAAATACTAGAAAGTAGGGGGATCTAATTATTAGAAAAAGTAACACAGCACAAGTAGCTTAACTTGTGTATTAAAAAGTAAATATATCATATGTTCTTTAGGTATGTGCTTTATATTTTCTTGTTGAGTTAAAAGGATGCCTTCTTGGAGACAGGGAATGACCAAAATGGATTGATTGGACTTCTATCTGACAAGCATCTTGGAGGTAACCAGTTGTGTTATAACTTTAGATAATCGTGTTAAATTAAGCTATGAGGTATGACAGGATGCAAAATGCAAAGAGCAAGTCTAACACCACACTAAGTGTGAATGAAAGCCTGAGAGTTGCCAATTTTATGAGGTGTTAAGACACCTTTTCTGAAATTTGACCTAAGGGGTAAAAAAGTAAGCTTCACTATCTGAATAACATATTTGCACCACAGAGCTTAAAATAATCTGTTGTGTACCTATAGACTATAATTTTCATCATCTGTATCAAATCTATTAAGTATTAGTTACTGAATTCTAAATATAGGGTTTATTTTTTTACTGTGCTTATTGTAGTCATTGACATTCATAACCTTTCCCAGTGAGGCTTAAAGCAGAGAGTCTGGGACGCAAGTCCCAGACTGTTAGGATTTTATGAGTCCTCCCCTTCTTCTGCTAATGACCTAGAGTTCTGGTATTCTCTCTTAGACAGTTGGGGGTCTTTCTGCCATAACCCTTGTAATTGTTTATGTGGCCTTCCTGGGCTGCGGATGGCAGGCAGCGCAGCAGTCTTGGCTCCTGGGATTGCGTTGCTCAGAGTGAATAGGAAGGAGCCATCCTAGCAGACAGATCTGAGAGTGATGTCCCCACCCCAAGTTTCCTGTCACCCATTTTTATCACCACAAAACTGAGAGTTAAAGGCTGAAAATAAGATGGTTAAATCCCTGCAATGACTTATCTTCTTACTTTTGTTACTTAAAAGCTAGTTTGCCACTATGTGTGTATGCTCTTGGGTATGTCAAGCCATGATTTAGAGCTTGGACCTTCTTCCTAATTCCCTTTACCAAATTCTGAGCAATGCATTTTGTTGATTGCAGTCTAGACTCAGAATTCCTGCCAGGCCACACCCCTACTCCTGGTTTCTTTTATGTGTTCTCAAAATATTTTAAACACATGTGCTATGCCAAGCAATTTCCAACTAATGGGAATCAATTAAAATGAGAAAATATGGAAGTGTATTCACTGCTTGTTCTCTGCTCTCTTACATAATTTATAATGTGTTCTGCTCAACTACCTGAGTATTGGTCGGTGACCTCTGAGCCCAGTGGAACAGACGTTCATAGACATTGCCATCGTAACAGCCAAGTGCTGAGTTTAAACAGTGATCCGTGAAGTCAAAAGCATCAGTTAACAAGATGGCATCCTTCCTGAGAGAGAAAACAAGAGTTTGTGAGTATTTTAGATTGCTCTTATGAATCTAATTAATCAGGGAAGGTGAATAACAACACCTAATTAGAGGTTGCATCATTATCCACGTTTGAACAGCTCAGCTTTAATTTTTTTTAAAGTTTTAATTTTTGATCAGTTATATATATCATAGTATAAAGAGTCTAGTAGTCTTTAAGCCTTGTTATTTAAAATCAGTACATCCCTGTCTCACCTCTACTTCTTCCACCCTGCAATCAGTCTTGGTCCTTTAGCTGGTATTTTTGGTATTTGCTTGAATGTCTCTAAATGTCTTGTTTGGATCGCTACTTCTTGATTGTTCAGTTTTAGATACTGTCTGTTGAGTCTCCATTACAAAAGATGTGTTTTTAGTCCCCTCTCCTCACTCTAGTCTTATCCCCCCTCACTCCTGCTTCTTCCCCATGGCCTTCCTGCTCCCAATATTTAGTTAAAATTTTGGTCAGACTTTCATTCGGTACTTACGTGGTTGTGACTACATGTGTTCATTATTGTGACTTTATGTATCCCGCTCACAGCTGAGCTCTGTCCCCACCGGGTCTCTCCTATTAAGAGCGATCTACTTCCTGGCCCGCTGTTTCTCTCTCCAGCACTCACCTTTGTGATTTCATTGTCTACCTGAATGTTCCTCTAAAATGTGGCTTCACAGTTCGTGGATCTCCTCCGTTGACCTTGTTCTACAGCCCCCCTTTGTGATTCTCCACCAGGATCCCACCCCAAGGCTTGATGGCAACATCTGTACCTTCACTGTGATGCTGATGGCGTTCCTTTCACTGGCTCCCACCCTTTCAGCTGACTCCCTGTAGTCTTCTGACTCTGATAACCTTTTTTTTCCTTTTCTTTTTTTTTTTAAGGTTTTATTATTTATTTATTTATTTATTTATTTATTTATTGAGAGAGTGCACGCGAGCGTGCAGAGGCAGAGCAGAGGGAGAGGGGGAGAAGATCCCAAGCAGGCTCCATACTCAGTTTGGAGCCATGTTCACCACTGTGAGATCATGGCCTGAGCCGAAATCAAGAGTCAGATGCTTAACCGACTGAGTCTTCTAGGCACCTCCCCTTTTTTTTTCAAGCAACAAAATATGCTTTATTTAAGCCTACTGAATGAAATATTTTTTAACCTTTTTTTTTGTTTATTTATTTAGTTTTTTAGAGAGCCTGCACGCATGCAGGGAAGGGGCAGAGATAAGGAGAGAGAGAATCTCCAGCAGGCTCTGCACCAGCAGCACTGAGCCCAATACAGGGCTCCTTCTCACCCATGGTGAGATCACCACCTGAGGCGAAATCAAGAGTCCGGTTGCCCAATGGATTGAGCCACCCAGACACTCGAGAATGAAATCTTTTAAAAAATTGTTCAC
This sequence comes from Cryptoprocta ferox, assembly GCA_028646485.1. Lineage (NCBI taxonomy): Eukaryota > Metazoa > Chordata > Mammalia > Carnivora > Eupleridae > Cryptoprocta > Cryptoprocta ferox. The sequence goes on from CM053574.1 coordinate 24,464,829, forward strand.
GTGCTTCTCTTTTCTTTTTTAGCAAAGGGTAGAAAGCATAACATGAGATTTTTTATACTCTTCCCTAGCCCTCCTTTCACAAAGCATTTGAGATGACTGGGATACTGTACTTACCTATTTTAATCCTCTCTGGATGACCCTTCATCATTGCTGTGAGGTGATTTTCATCTAGGGCTGTTTATACTTCCTTGACCTTACTGGCACCTGCCACTTACTTAATGTCCCTAATCCTCCTGGTGGCCTCCTTTCCTTCCTTATTCAGCTGAAATTCCATGGTCTGTTATATTCACTTCCTCAAAAATATATTCCCCAATTTTTCACTGACTGTGTGACGCCACCTTTGTGGCTCTATATGGCTGGGAGACCAGTACTGACCGATGTAACAGGGGCTCGAGTGGACCCTTCTAGCTGCCTAGCAGTCCTATGACATTGCTCTAGTTCCTGTACTCTTTATTCTCTTAGGGGATTATTTCACACCTTCTTTATGATTCTTAAATCCACGCCACCTGCCTCCCTATCTCTCTCACTTTGACGGCTCTTCGTCCCATTTCACTGATAAAATGGAAACGGTAAGAGCACATCCACAAGTTCTCACCTGTGCACCTAAACGTTTGGTGCTTTCTCTGTTTTTAGCACAGGTATGCTGTCCAGGCTCCCAGCTCCCAGCAGTCCCTCTTTGTCCAGTAGATGCCTTCCCCTCTTGCCTACCAGAGAACAATGTTCTAGAAATTCTCTTGCCTTTCCCTTACAATGTCAAAATCCCTATCTCTATTGGATCATTTTCGTATATGAACATGGTGTGCTATCCCCCATCTTAATAACAAGTTTTAAGTCTGTTTCCCTCCCCATCATCTATTCCAGATCTTGACTCCCCTTTATGATAAAACTCCTTAGAAGTGTTGTGCTTGCTTACGCTTTGCTATTTCTTCTTCTCCACCTCCTCTCCTAGAACTGGATCTGTTCAGGTTTTCACTTCTGCCACTGCACTGAAATAGTTCTTGTCAAGGCCTCCTCCTCCTCATCTTTGGAGGGTCCCAAGACTCAGTGCTCCAGCCTCTACTCTTTATCCAGTCACTCCATGGGATATCCTCATGGCTTTAAATACCAGCCATATGCCAATGACTTCTAAATCGATCTCTCCAGTCTCACTTAACCTGTGTTTTAACGTCTTCCTTAATTTCTAACAGGCTCTTCAAACTTAACATATTCAAAGCCAAACTCCTGGGGCACTTGGCTGGCTCAGTCAGTAGAGTGGGTGACTCTTGATCCCAGGGATGTGAGTTTGAGCCCCATGTTGAGTGTAGAGATTATTTAAATAAATAAAACTTAAAAAAAAAAGGTGCCAAACTCCTGATCTTCTGTAGCTTTTCCTGTGCATCCTGCCCAAACCTGGAACATTTATAGTAAGCAGCAACTCTGTCCTGGCCAAACATCTGAGCTCCTCTCTGTTGCATACATCCTGTACCTGATCTGTCAGCAACTCCTGCTCTATCTTCCAAATATATCCAAACTTCAGCCACTTCCCACCACCTCCAGTGCTCTCACCCAGTCTAACCCTTCGTCATCTTTCACTTGCATTATTGAGGTGGCCTCCTAGCTGGGCTCCCTGCTTTTTATTTGTCCCCTGCCCAGTTCCTTAATATGGCACCTGGAGTGATCCTTTAGAAGTCTGACACTCAACAGCCTGAACTACCCAGGCACCCCCTGAATATTACTTTTTAAGAAATGACATTCTTGTTTTGTGGTTGCAATATTTCCTCTTAAATCTTTGACAAGATTACTTATCTTTTAAAAAAGAGTCCTTCTCCCTGAAGATTCTCTCGTACCCTCCAAGTTATTTCGTTCTTGCTTTTTTTTTTTTTTTTAAAAAGAGAGAGGGAGGCAAACCATAAGATATACTTTTTTTTTTTTAACTTTATAGTTTGTTGTCAGGTTGGTTTCCATATAACACCCAGTGCTCTTCCCCACAAGTGACCTCCACCATGACCATCATCCCCCTTCCCCTTTCCCCCTCCCCCTTCCACCCTCAGTTTGTTTTCAGTATTCAAGAGTCTCTCGTGCTTTGTCTCCCTCCCTATCCCTAACTCTTTTCCCTCCTTCCCCTCCCATGATCCTCTGTTAGGTTTCTCCTGTTAGACCTATGAGTGCAAACATATGGTATCTGTCCTTCTCCGCCTGACTTATTTCGCTTAGCATGACACCCTCGAGGTCCATCCACTTTGCTACGAATGGCCAGATTTCATTCTTTCTCATGGCCATGTAGTATTCCATTGTATAGATGAACCACATCTTCCTAATCCATTCATCAGT
>CM053574.1:24467238-24489350 GCA_028646485.1 Cryptoprocta ferox
GGCTACGAACATTGGGGTTTGTTCTTGCTTGTTTGGGCTCTGTTTTATGTCAGGGGTTTCCCGCAGATGTCCGGTGATCCCCGAGTGTCTGATCATACCTAAGAGTGGTGCATTAGCTAGCGGCTTAGAAGTCTGGGCGTGCTTGTAGATGTGTGGGATTCACTGTGGGGTGAATTGGGGGGACTGTGCCGTCAGTATCTTTAGCTCTCTCTCTTTTGGGTTTGTTAGGTTCTCCAGAGAAGGAGCATGCTATCATCCTGTAAGCCACTAGCCTTGCTGCCAGTTTTCTGGGAACTAGGGAAAAAAGGGCTGGGGGAGGGTGCTCTTAGCACTTGGCCTATAAACATTTATTCAGGCCCCTGTTTTTTGTAGGGTAGCCTCATTCTCACTATGCCTAATGTTCCCTGGCCCACAGATCCTTTGTGTACCCTTCTGCCAGGGTGAGGTCAAGGAAAGTCTCCAAACTACTCACAGGGAAGGAGAGGAACTGAGGATTCAGCTCCTAAAACAGACTTACAGCCCATCCTGTGGGTCTTACCTTCCCTTCATCCCCATTGCTGGAGGTACACAGTGCTGCTAGTTCTTGGGGTTCTTTGGTATAACTTATTTCCCACTTCTGATTTATGATCCAGTTTTCCCAGGTCTGCTAAGTCACTGTCCATCTTCTTTCTTATTTTTAGGTTTCCTTTCCTGTTCTTTTTGTGGGTTTTATACGTTTTTAAAAGTTTTAATCCCTTTGCTGGTGTTTTTGTCGATTTTCAGGAGGAACAAAAGGAAATGCACATGTTTAATATGCTATCTTCACCAGTATGTCCCCCAGCTGAGATTTCATGACCCCTTAGAACAACTTTAAACTGGGTCAGCTGATTACCATTACACACAGAGCTGGTTCTTAGCATCATATGGAATAGTGTGCCATCCTTTATTTGTCATCTCAGAAATCAGAGGGTGATACTAAGTAATCAGGCAGAGAATTGTGACACACAGCTTTTGTAAGCATGGAGTCTGTTACATACCTGGCTACCCTGCAGTAGTAGGAAGATTACCTACGTACCATAATGTGAGTGAATCAGTTGGTGGGTTTGATGCATGCATAAGTTGCCTCTTTGTGTCAGTGCCATTGGTCTTGTCCTACGTTGTATGTCTTCGGCCCCAAGGCAAGCACTTAGAAATGCCATTGCAGATTTAAAAAAGAATCATGCTTATGAAGTGTTAAGGTCATCTTTTGTGTTTCATCATCACTGCCAGTCAGGGCTAGAATATTATTGTCTTCATGTGCTTTGAATGCTGACCATTTCCCAGGCGCCTAGGTGGCTCAGTTGTTTTAGCCTCTGTCTCTTGGTTTCGGCTCAGGTCATGATCTCATGGTTAGTGAGATCAATCTTTGTGTAGGGCTCTACACTGTCAGTGCTTGGGATTCTCTCTCTCCCTCTCCCTCTCCCCCTCCCTCACTCATGCTTTCTCTCACAAAATAAGTAAACTATAAAAAAAAAAAAAGCCAAACATTTCCAAATTAGATACATTTGGGCTGAACTGTGCAACACTCAGTTCTGCTATTAATTGTTCCCCCCACTGGATTCTGTACATTAGAGAAAGTTTAATACCTGGGGCATAATTATATGAAATGTATTTTTGACAGTTTTGGATAATTTAATTGAACATTTACCGACCGCCACATATCTGTTAGGTGCTTATGTGAGGTCATAAACGGTTTGTAATATGTTGCATGTTGTTATAAACAAAACTAATTTGATCTGTTTTTTTTTAAACTTTGTCACGAGTAGGTTATTTTTTAAATTTCAAATCTTTTTCCTTTATTATCTTCATCATACAGATAATGTGAACTATTGGAGGTTCTAGGGGAAGAGTCTGTCTCTCACACACACACACACACACACACACACACACACACACCCTGTACCAGCCCACATAAAACAGCATCATATTTCCTCAGACAAGGTTGCATTCTCAAGGTAGCCCGTTTTTCACTTACGGACAGTGGTGACTGCTTTGTATTATTTTAATTTCTTTTTTCCACTGCCCTGTTCAGGTTGGGGTTTTGGTTGCAATGTTTTTAAAGTGATCATCAGGATTATATATAATGTAACAGAATGAAAGTATGGCATTAATATGTCATGACCCTAAACTACACTGCATTATGCTGCATTTAAGAACTACTTGTGTTATAGTTTTGTGAATCAGTGTGTGAATTACTGGGTTTAAAAAAAAAAATCTCACCTTGAAGCTGAAGAAGGATTAAAATAAGTTTAGTCAATTTAGTAAGAGCTTGCTTAAACACATTCAACAAAGACCAGGATACCTTTGAAGTAAACAAGAGCCCCACCTTAACTTTCATACAGTTTAGAATGCATGCCCTGGGGTCAGACAGCCCCCCCCCCCCTTGTACCTGGCTCCTCCCTGGCTGACTATGAGACCTTGAGCAAGTTACTTAACTCCCCTCGGCCTCAGTTTCCTCCCCAGTAAAATGGGGAGATTAATAGTATTCATTTCAAAAGGCTATAAGGACTAAATAAGATAATATGTATGAAAGCTTTTGGCATAATGCCTGGCACACATAAATGTTCCTTAAATATTAACCATGATTAAGACTCGTTAATGTTTACATATTATGAATACGTGGTATGCTTCATTTAGATACTATTCCTATTTCGTTTACACTGTTGAAGAGTTCAGTTGAGATAGTGAGATAATTTGCTTTTAAGCATTTTTATTTGTTTTTTTTCATTTTTTTCTTTCATTAATCCTTAATACTTTATGCTGATGTAATCATGCTAGAGTATAAACCTCTCCAGGGTGGTTTGCTGCTTTTGCCAGACCCCACTTAGCAAGCTTTGGAGCTGAAGGATTTGGAGCTTGAAATGAACAAAGGGTCTAGGGCTAGTCTACGAAGATCATCATGGTTTGAGGGCCAGCCACTTACCGGATGAGGGGGAGCAGGTCCAGGTAGGCTGTTCTCGCCGCATCCACTTGGGCCCCAGATAGGAAGCCATCATGGAGAAAGTCACCTGAGTTTGTCAGGATGCCATGTAAAGCATAGAGGTCACAGAGGCGTTTGAGTACCTGTTCAATTGCTGGTTCATTTCCTAGTTTCTCCAGAGTTTCTGTAAAATTCTTCACACTGACATAATAGCAGTGTGCCTAAAAGACACAAAGATACCTTAGCTTCTGATTTCTGACTTCAGAAGTCATCCTGGGAGCTTGGGAAGACTGCTGGAATAAGCTCCCTGTGGCCACGTGTTTCCCCGTGGGCTGGCAGCCGCCTTTTCTCCTTTTCTCTCGCTGTGCGTCTCAGCCTTTTTGGTGGTGTGTGTGTGCGTGCACGCATGCATGTGCACATGTTGGGGGCTTGTGGGCTCTGGAACTTGGCCCTTAGCTTCCTTATTTGGTTTGGGGGGAAATTTCAAATAGGTTTGAAAAGTAGAAAGAATACAGGAGTATTGGAGGTTGCCTGGAGACAGTGGAAGACAGTACCACTTTTCTTAAGAAAACAGCTATTTATTGTTTGCCATGTTAAAGGCAGTGGTGTGTGTGTATTTGTGTGCTTGTGTACATTGTGGAGTAGAGAAAGTGGAGGCTCAAGATGGACACAAAATTTCTCCCAGCTAGAGAGTAAACTCTGCGAGGTAGGCAGGACTCTTATTTAGCCCATATCCAACAGCCTGGCTTTGTCACTGGTTAAAATAAAACTTGGGCGCCTGGCTGGCTCAGTCGGTGGAGCATATGACTCTTGATCTTGGGGTCATAGGTTCAAGCCCCATACTGGGCACAGAGCTTGCATAAAAAGTATAAAACTTTTTGTACCAGTTGGTAAGTGACCACTGCCCTCAACCCCTTGAGAGCCCCTTCAGTTGGCCAGGATCCTTCCCTGGGACTGCCTCCTCTCCACAGCTCAGCAAATACAGGATGAATGCCTGACCCAGCAAATACAGGATGAATGCCTGACCCAGCAGGAGACCCAGCAGGAGACCTTCAGACCCCTGCCTCCGGTAGGCCTGAAGTGCTTTCTTACTGGCCCATGCCCCTGCCCTACCGGTTGTTAGGTATTTTGAATATTCCACTTCTCTCTAAGACAAATGCACACTATTGTTGTCAGGTAAGGTATATGGATTCCATGGGGAGGTGGGTGGGTAGGGAGAAAAGGAGAGCATATTAAATTCTTCTCAAATTTTTATGTGCATACAGATTAGTTGGTGATCTTGTCAAAATGCAGTTTTCTGGATAGCTTCCCTGTAATGCCTTAAGTAGCTAGGCTTAGACTGTCTTGAGGGTTCAAAGAAATGTACTCCGGGGGATAAAGAATGGGGAAAGGCCATTTGAGGCTGGGGGGATTTCCTGTGCACACGGCTGTACTTGCAGGAGGCTGCAAGCAGTCTACTTAGGGGAGGACAGACTGTACAAGTTAGGGCAGGTAGGCACCTGAGACCCGGGTCAGTAAAGGGCCGTGAAAGACATGGTTGGTGAGGTGGAAAACAAATGCAAAAGAAATGTAGATGAAATTAAATTTCCTTATGAGTTGCCGCCCATCGACAAGTACTTGAGACAGGCCGAGTGTGACCTCCCTCCAGGAATGCCTTACTAGAGGAAGAAACCTTAGCTTGACAATAGCCAGGTGTTCAGGATCCTGAAAGTCTTCTTTAACATATGAAAATCCTTCTGGAAACTTCCTTTGTCTCTACCCCTCCCAACTTAAAAGTGTATAATCATTCACTCCTTACAACCCCAGGGCAGGTCTTTCAGCCAATGGGTCCTGTCCCTGTGCTTTAATGAAACTCCTTTTTTTGCACCGAAAACGTTTCAAGAAAGCCTTCTTGACCGTTCGCTCTCGAAGCCCACATCAAATCACATCAGTTGGGATTTCATTCTGTCAGAGAACCATGGAAGTCTTCCACAGGGAAGTGACCCCCTCAGGCTTCTCACTTTGGGAAGGAGCTGCCTTTCCCACCAGAGGCTTCACCCGGGCGCAAACACCACCACTTTGCCACCTGGACCTGGTGTGCTCACAGCCACATGGAGTTTGCAACATTTGGATGTAGAAGAGGATCAGATGTGCTCTGCTGCCTTTGCTGAGCTGGACAGCCCTACATGCTCAAACTGGACAGACCCTGCTCCCCTGTTCTAGCCTGAGGGCCACATCCTTACATTCTCAGGACCATGGGTTGTGGAGTGGCATGATGAAAAACAGCTACCTGAGGGCCCCGGCCTCTGCTTCGGTGTTTGGCGCCACACTCTGACCACAATGAACTTTATTTACTTTTTGTGTATGTTGGTTTAAATCTTGCGTCCTGCCTGATTTGGGTGTAGGCGTGGGATGTGTTGCATTGCTAGGTGCATCTTTAATTTTACATGTATTGACTCATTTAATCTTCATAATAATTGTAAAAGGTACTGTTATGAGCTCCATTTTGCAGATGAGGAGACTGAGGCATTGAAAGATTAAATTCCTTGCCCAAGGTCACATGGCTAGTAAGTGGTAGCAACGAGATCCATATCAGAATAGTCTACCACCTGGTTAAGAGTCTATACTCTTAACTACTATGCTGTGTGGCCAAAGCTGGCCGAGACCGAGGCTGGATTATAATTGGTACCAGCATTTGCTCCAGTGGTGCTAGGGACTGACATGTCTCCTAGGCAGGGTCTCAGATTATAGGATGAGAGCCCATCAGAGCTTAAAGGTCCTATTGATGCCCCTTTGTTTTACATACTGGGAAGTTAAAGGCCAGAAAAGGAAGGACCACCAGGGGTCACATAGGCAGATCATACAGAATTTAGGCCAGGGCTTGCTCCTTGTCCACCACTTTGCCACTGTTCCCACTCCCCTTGTGTTGCTGTCACTCTCCACCTGCGTATTTATGGTTTCTAGATGGGACCCAGTGGGTGCCTAAGGTTTCTGCAGAGTAGATAATTCTTCCAAAGCATGAAGCTCAGAAATTGCAGATTTCCTTGCCCATTATGACTTTGGAGACTCATCTTGGCACCATCTCCCCAGGAAGCCGCTCTTCTTCAGCTTACAGGGGCTGGGAGAGAAGGGACTTGCTCTTTGCCTCTAGGCTGGCTGAGCTTCCTGCCCTTGGTGCCCCCTAGAACTTGGGGATCACCTCCCTCCCTCATATACAGTGGCTCTCTGAGGACACGGCTTATATCCGTGAGGGAAAAGAAAGCAAAGCAAAGCATCATAACTATTTCCTACCTCTGGGACTTCAGAGGTAGGAAATAGTTATGTTTCCTACCTTTTAGTTGTGTTTCCTCATCCTTAAAATGGATATTATGCTACTCACCCCCAGAGTTGTGTGTGTTAAATGAGATAACCCTGGCACGCAGGATCTGGTCCATTGGAAGGCAGGGCCTAGATTTGGAAAATGGATGGATGATGGGTGGCTGTGGTTCCTTTTTTGGTAGTCTGGTGAGAGCACAGCCTCGGCTCACCCTCCTCTGTGTTAGTAGGACATTTAGCGTAGCAGGGAGTGCCCTTGCGGTGGACACAGACCAGTGAGTGGTGGCAGTTAATATCAGCACCAGCTGATGTGGTAGAGGTGGTAGGTCACCAGCTGGCGCTCATGCCCAGCCTGCCCCGTGAGGGCAGCTGCAAAACACTTCTTTGGGCTTTTCTGCTATTTCCTGGCCCTGATGCCTGAGGTTTGAAGTGTTCACCTTGGTTTTCCAGCTGTAGGTAGGGTCAGAGTGCCAGCTGCCTGAGCTAGAGCTCAGGAGTCAACCTCTTTCTCACCCCATTACTCCTGTTCCTTTCTTCTACGCTCTTAATATGTCTGCATCCATTCACTTTTCTGCATGCACTCTGCCATGTTCATGGTTGGGACCACCCTCAGCCTTTGCCCAGACTACTGCCACCTGCGCCTGACTGCCCTCCATTGCTCCCTAGGCAGCCCACGTGACTCCTCTGCAATGAAACTCTGGTCACCTCACTCCCGTGATACAAAGTCTGCAAAGACATCCCATTGCGATGAAAATAAAACCAAACTTCTCACAATGATGCAGAAGGTCCCAGGCCTAGCCTGTCTTTTCTCCTCCCCCACCTGCCTTCCTCTTCTGCTTTCAGGCTTCCTCCCGTAGCTCCTCCTTGAGGATCTGCATTTTCTCAAGCCTCATGCTTTTTCTTGCCTCTTCCTTCTTCACCTGCTGTTCCCTTTGCCAGGAAATCTTTGTTTCCAAAACCACAGCCTCTACCCTTTGCCTGGCTAATTTCAGCTCATCCTGGAAGTCTTGGCCTACATGCCACTTCCGTGAAGACTTTCTGGTCCTCAAGCTGGGTAGAGATGCACCCCTCTGGGATCCTCTGGCAGCCTGTGTCTCTCAGTGCCCAGCCCGATGCCTGGTGCTGAGCGGGTGCTCAAATATTTGCTGACTGAATGTGAATTATTCACAAACACAAAATATAGCAGAAATTGAATCAGACATCTAAGGATTGCCTGTGGGGCTAAGGGGGAGACTTGACCTGCTTTTCTATTGGGGAGGAAATATTTGAACAACCTGAAGCAAATCCAATAACACTGCCTCATTACGTTTTTTTCCCTAAGAGCTGTCAGCAAGATTGCTTTGGAGTTAAGTCCTTTAATTAAAATACCCTGGACGAAAGCCTTGGAAGTGAAATGAGGGCAGCCACTGAGCAGGGCTGGGGAATAATGGCAGAGCTCAGATTTTCTCAGCATGGTGGCCTGCTGGGGAAACAAAATGGGCCCCTTTCAGCTGGAGCTTCAGCTGACGGGCGGCTCACCTTAGCAGCCTGGACGTACATGACAGTGGTCTGGTTCCATGCCTCATGCCTGTCAGCCCCGGATCGCATCCGAGTCTGTAAGTGATTCACTGAGTCCTTTATGAGCCTGAAGGCCAAAGAAAAATAGGTTCAGCTTCCTGACTGAGGGGGAAAGAGACTTACGGAGTTTGGTCTCAGGCTGCCTGAGGTCCCTCAGAAGTAGAAATACAGTAATTCCTATTTATTGACTGTTTGTGTTGCAAGGCTAGATGCTACACATTATCTCCTTTACCCTTAAAATTTTTTTTTAATGTTTATTTTGAGAGAGAGCGAGCTTGAGCAGGGGAGGGGGCAGAGAAAGGGAGAGAGAGAGAATCCCAAACAGGCTCCAGCTCATGAACCATGAGATCATGACCTGAGACTGAGCTGAAACCGAGAATCGAGAGTCAGACACTTAACCAACTGAGCCACCCAGATGCCCCTCTCTTTAACCCTTTTAAGGGTAAGCATTCCCAATTTACAGTGGGGAAAACTGAGTCCCAAATTGGTTATCTGATTCAGGGTCACAAAACTCACAAGGAGTGGAGGTGTCTTAACCTCTGAGCTGTACACCTTAGGGCTCTAGGCCAGGCACCTACCTTCCTTTCTAATGCAGATACCATACTGATACCAGTGACTGTGGGTGACAAAGGACAATGGTTTTCCTGTAAAGGCTAGTGAGGCCTGTCAGTCACCCAGCCTGTTACAGGTTCTAACTAAGGGACCTTAAAAGGCAAGAAAAGAAAAAAACCAAACAAACCCTTGTCCTCCAAACTACTAAATGGGTCATTTGCCATTTACTTAACCTTTATCCTTTTATTTTCTGTTCCCTGACTATGCACTCGTGACCCTTGGAATTTGTATGCAAAGCAAACTGTTTATTAAGCAATATTTATTCTTTTCTTGTCAGGGAATAGATAAGCAGATGTCACATTGAGTTCGAAGCAAAAATCAGTATAATGGCATTTTAATTACCCTGAGCAGCCTTATTTTGCACTCCCCACCTCCCCCAACTAAAATGTTAGATCTATGAGGTCTGGGCTTTTCTTGACTGGTTTACTGATAGATCCATAGTGCCTAGAATAGTGCCTGGCACATAGTAGGCACATAATATTCGTGGAATAAATAAATGAATGTCCAGAGTTGATCATGATCTTGAAACAATTATTAACCATCCCTGGAACTACAGGTTGGGATATAAGACCTCTATGAATACTGGTATTTACTTTTCTTTATTTGTTGATATTTACATACTGATGTGGTGCTTACAAATGGGCACATTCGTTGCATTGCAAATCACAGTAAAAACCTAAATATATAAAAAGCTCCTTGCACTGGCCAGAGGGGTGATTCCTTCTACTATCTCAACCAGGGTAGGGAAGTGATGGTGGCTGACGGATGTGACTTCCCCTTCTCTGCCCACGGTGGCAGGAACTGAGAGGACTGAGGTTGGGGAAGGGGGTGCTTTTTAGAGGAGTATGCATGAATGCTCACCCAGCCCATCCCAAAGGCCCTAGTGTAGGAAGGAGCCCATCCCCAGGTGGAATGGCCAATTTCTTGCTCACCTGGCTGCCACATGTGCCCAGGCCATGGTGTAGAGTTTTGGGTGCAGGAAGTCCGCTGCTTTCTGGGCTGGGCACCTGGCCAGGTCAGGTGCAGTCAGGTATGCAACAGACAGAGGGAGAGATCTCTGCGATGTGGAGTCTGGGGATGCCTGAGCTTGCAGGTAGTTTTTCGCCAGAAATCTGGGGGCGGGATGGGGGTGGGAGCCAGTGAGCAGCAGGGAGCCCTGTGGGATAGCCCAGCACCCCTGTCTCCCCAGAACATGCACTCTCACACTCCCTATGGGAGACCCAGGACCATGCAGGCTCTTGCCTGGTCCCTCCAGATGGTTATCCTCACTCCAAAGCCCCCCCCCCTCCCCAGCTGTGAGGCCCTCAGGACTGTGCACCCTGAGGCTGTGGTTTCTTCCACAGTGAAAGGAGGCTGGAGCTGCAGAGCTGGGCAGACACTCACATCCTGAACCGAAACCCTTCTGGTATCTGAGCAAACAGAATCTGTTCTTCTGGGTAGGATCTTGTGATTTGGGGATTTATGCTGAATTGTACAGTGACAGCAGAGATTAAACCTTCTTACTTGAGAAAGGATAGGTTTAAGAATACTAACACGAGTGCGAGAGTTACAGGTGACTCCCAGCTGCTTTCCTATGATGAGCCAGTGCTTATAGGCTCTGGGCTCAGCCAGTCTTGGATTCCCAGGCAGCTCTACTGAGACCTCTGTGATGCTTGTAGTTACTTCACCTCCCTTGGCCTCAGTTTCTCCATCTCTAGATGGGGATAATAATACTCACCTGATAGAAGGTTTGTGAAAACAGAAAATATTTGTAGCGCTTGTATAATGTGGGGCACAGAATGTCTAATACAAGGTACTGTATCCCTCTTATAATTTGAAAAAAAGTCCCATAATACTACATATTACAAAAATTTTCAAGAATATTATATAGCCTATTTGCTAGCAAGCCCTTTCTGCTCACATGGGGAAACATGCCCTGTTGAGGCACCTGAGGACAGATGAGTATGAAGGGCCTGGTCAGTCGGGGCCCCCACAGACAGAAGAGATGGAACAGAAGCTGCCAGTTGCTGGGCGCGGATCCCGGGCCCCTTCCTGCCTCTCAGAGGGGAGCCTCCGCCAGCAGGCCCTGCGCTAAGCCTGAAGACAGTTGGTGGGCAAGGCCCCAGGAGCTCCGGCTCTTAGAGAAGAGACCCTCCTCAGATGGGGCTGAGTGGGAGGCCCAGGGCGGGCATGTAAGCTGTGCCCCTTGGGACGAGCCGCTTACAGCAGCAGGCCCAGCAGGCGGGGCCAGAGTTTTCGGGAAGGGGGAGAGGGAAGCCAGCGTTCATGAAGCCTGTGCTGGGAAAGAGGAAACTTGGCCAGCTGGGCAAGGGAGGTGGGGGGAGTGGGGATGGGGGCAGTGCGGCATTTTCCCACGAGCAGCGGGGAGCCACCCAAGAATGTGGAGCAAGGGAAAGCTGTGCTCTTCTCCAGCCTTCCTAAAGCTCCGGCTGGACTGGAGACAGGCTGTGTGGGTTGGGTGGTGTCCACATGACCCTGCCAGGTGCCCGTTCCCGCCATGGACATCGGCCGCTGCTTCAACCCATGCAGGAGCCTTACCTGGCCAGCTGCAGGTAGAGCACGGTGTTGTCACCCTCGTAGGTGCAGGCGGCTGTCCCTCTGGTGACCAGCAAGGGCAGGCCACTCAGCTTCGAGTAGCCATGGCCGCCGCAGGCTCTGCGGCACAGCTCAGTCCCCAAGCTGCACAAGTCTGACACCATGGCCTTGATTCCTGCGCTTAGTGCGTGAAGCTGTGAGAACAGGGGGTCAGGGCGAGTAAGGGGGCCCTCCAGTAACAACCATGCTTACCACTCCTACAAGCCGCTGTATGCCCATGATAACCCTGTGACTTAAGGTTGTTTCCTCAGCTCTCAACTTTGTGAATGAGAAGGCTGAGACTCAGAGATGTTGTGTGACTTGCCCGAGATCATACAGCGAGGAAATGTAGCTGTGGTTAAAAACAAAGGAAAACCGTCCAGGCCCGTGTCTCCAGGATCCCTGGAAGAGGGTGCTTCCTGGATTGGGCTCACTGTCATCCAGGAGTTACAGATTTTGCTGGGCAAGTGGAGTTTTGGGAGAGCTGTCGTGTGAGGGGGGAGGTCCACCACCAGCCCACTGGCCTGGGGCTGCCAGGCTGCAGACCTAGTTTGAGCTTTTGGTTCTTGAAAGCCTTTACACCTATCTTTCAGACGTTTAAGTCCTTGGGAGGAAGGTTATGTTCCTTAACTTCTCTGTACTTCACTCTCCTAATCTGTAAAATGGGAATATTAAATGGTACCTGGTCTACAATTGAGGATTAATGAAGCTATGCCTATGAAGCCCAGGATCTGGCGGACTGAATCTTACAGTATATCTAAGTCCATCATCCTTTATCGGAGACCCTTGGGGCCGGATGTGTTTTGGAATCAATGTTTTTTGAATTTTAGAAAGCTAAAGCAGGGCATTTAAGGTAGATTATATATAATACCCAGAAGAGTCTGGGGCAGCCTTAGTGATCAAACTCATTAATATTTCTGCTGCAAAATGTATGTACATCCAGTGGGATAAATCAGATCAATTCAGGTCAAACTGTGCCACCAAATGTGTTCTTGATGACTGTAATTTTGGGGGGGCTTTTTAGGTTTCAAATACACACCAGGGATTGTGCTCCTGTGTTGTATGTATTATGTGTGATTATTCCCTCTAACATTTTTGGAGCTTTCTGGAGGCCAGATGTAGGTGGATTTATATGTTGAGGTACAGTTCACCTTGGGTACCCTGGGATGTTGGAAGGCTCTGGGGAGAGAGCAGAAGGAGCCCTTGGGAACAGGGCTGGGGCTGCATCCCAGTGACGAGAACAATTTCAGCCATGTTCCCAGCTCCTGCACCCCACTCCCCACCCCCAGCAGAGAGCAGGTACCTCAGGCAGGAGGCTGAAGTCTCTGTTCAGAATGGCATCATAGGAGCTGTGGAAGAATTCTAAGAGGTTGCTTGCCAGGAAATGGAATGCATAGGCTGTGGCCAGCTGAGGAAAGAGTTTCTGCTGCTGTGTCTGGTAGTCCAGGACTTTTGCCTCTGGGTCACTGAGGGGAAGAAAAGCAGAAGGTTTAGAAGATTGCTACATGCCACCTTCCCACTTCCCATATCCTCAGTGCCATAAAAGACTTCAACACTGATATTTTATCACCCACCACAAAACTTGACCTGAACTAACATGAAGTTAGTACTGATCTTAAAATTCTATCTAACATGAATATCCACACAGTTCTCTGCAGAAATATTGACATGTTTGCTTATGGGTGTGCCCCTCACGGGGGAAGTTTACAAAATTACGGCATATGCACAATATTATCCTGCTAAAATCTGGAAAGTTTTGGATTCCAACACATTTGGTCCCAAGGATTTCAAGTGAGGGGTTGTGGTCTTGTACCCCTGATGATTTGAAACTTGACCTTTCAAAGTCCAGGTACACATAGTATGTGCTAGGAGGTACATTGAGCCTAATCAGTAACTCTGAGGATGTGAACTTGGGTCTGATGGAATCCCAAGGTAGGGACTGTATCTGCCTTGTCTGTTGATGTGTCCTCAGTGCCCGAGACTGTATCCAGCATGAAGGGGCCTGGAGTAACTATTTGTGGATTAAAAGAAGGCATGAATGTGAGGAGCCTCTCATGGCTGTTGGGGAGAAACCCAGGTCAGCAACCCCTCACTTAGACATGTACTATTATAACCATCCTTGGGACACTTCTGCAACCCAGAAAACTGAAGTCTGGACGGAACATGGACAGCAGCACCTTTCCCTGGCACCCTTGTCCTCCAGAGAAGACTCCCTACCCCCAGGAATCTGAAGCCCAGGCCAGTGCAGGGACCCTGGGTTTGCCAGGGGAAAGGGTCCTGGGCTACGGGCCTGGCATGCTCTGTTGCTTTTTACTCTCAGCACTGCCCTGAAAGATTGCTTTTGTCACCCCGTGTTGTAGGTGTGGAAGTTGAGGGACAAAGAGGTAGGGTGACTAGCAGCAGCTCCCACAGCTGGCAAGTGGCCTAGCCGTGGTTCATCTGGGTCTGCCTGGCATCTGGCCTGCTGTCCATTTTGCATTAGACTCCTAGAAACTTCAGCCCATGGCATGAAATATTGCCAGGTTCTTGGACTGCAAGTTCTCTCATCTTCACATCACAGGTGAAAAAACTGAGGCCCAGAGAGGGCAAAGGACTTGCCAGGGGACACCTGGCAGAGTTGGGATAAGAACTGGCAGGTCGAAGCCCATCCTCAGCACCACTACCTCCCTGCCCATGCTGGCACTGGGGCGCCGTATGCTCAGCTCCATGTTGCCTCATCCTGGATGCATGTCCCCATTTGGGACATATTTATTCTAAATTATTTTCTGTTTGCAGCAAAATTATTTGCCATTTACAGGCAGTCCTGTATTTTCATTTGCTGAATCTGGCAACCACGTGTGCATTTCCACAGGCATGCATATGCATAGGTACACATACACATGTTAAAAAACAAGAGTAGTTGGCTATTCGGTCCCATAGGGCAGAGGGAGTATTAGCTGGACACAGCAACATACAACAAAATGGATCCAGACTTGGACATACCACAGGATGCTGATAGTCCCAGCCAGACAGGACCGACTTCTGTCATATACTGTCTGGTGTGACAATGGGCTTTTCCCAGTCACTCACATCCTGACAGAACAAACTCAGGAGCCACCGTCACCTGCAGTTTGGCAAGCGGCTGACCCAGACACATGTAGCCAGTCATAACCAGGTAGGACCCAGTTGGACTTGGACAGACTGACTGAGTCAGATCTGATGGTACAGGGCCAAAGACAAATGATCACACAGAAACCCCATGGGGTCTGACACTGACAGACACAGGATGGGCAGCCGATCAGCCAAGGGTCAGAGGGAGCCAGATAGAGACTCCACAGACATGGCCAGATGGGCTGGGTCTGGGCAGACGTTGCATGTGTGTTGCGGGGGTGATGTGTATTCCCAGCACCCCACTCTGGCTGACGGGTGGCATCAGGGGGCAGACGCTGTGGGAATCAGAGCTAGTTCTGTCTGTAGTGGTCAGCCTGTGGGTGCCTCTTGCCTGGGCCGGAGGCAGGACTGGCGGCGGATGACAGAGTAGCGAATGGCGATGACACAGGCCTTCTGCAGGATGGGTGTTGTCTCGCCCCAGGTCAGAGCCACCCGAGTTATCACCATAGAAAGGTAGTTGATCTGCAATGTTCCATGCTTGAGGTAGGTGCCATCTGGCAAGACCTGGTGGGCCAAAGGCAGGTGCTTAGGCTGAGCCAAGACTCCCCAGCCTGTGCTATACCCGTAACTATAGGCTTCCTGCCCCGCAGGCACCACAGCCCTCAAACCTGGTGTGGTGCCAGCCAGAGCGGGCTGGTGTGGCTGTGCTGATTGTTAAACACACCTGTGCTTTTTGCAAAACAGCCACTGCCCTAAGTGCCTTGGTTCACAGCTCCTCTCCTTGGACACCTAGGACCTCCCCCAAATCCACAGCTCAGTGTAATGCCTGGCAAGATGGGGACCTCCAGAGCTTCCTCCAGCACTCGGCTGGTGTCTGGTCCATGACAGGCTGTGTCCAGGCCTCACTGCAGATAAATATGCGTTTCACTCTCAGCCCTTCCCTCTTCTCAGATTGCTTTGCCACCCTACCCCATGACTGCTCTACCTTCCCATTTACCCACGATAACTCTGAGGCTCAAGTAGGCCAAGTGACTTGCCCAAGATCACACAGTTTCTAAACTGGGTTTTTACACAGATCTGTGGGATAAAAGAGCCTCTCTAAGGTGGGGGCTGCTCCAAACTCTGCCCTGTGGGGGAGGACCCAGAGACAGCAGTAGTCTTCAGGGGGCCACCATCCCCTCTCCAGGCAGTGTAAGCTTGCAGCCTCCCAGGACCCCGACCTGTGCAAAGCGACTGAGCATGTTCTCTCTGGGGATCCGCACATGGTCCAGTCGCAAGAAGCCGTTGTCTGTATGGTCAAAGCCCATCTTGGGCCCGATGTCTCCAATGGTGATTCCTAGAAGGAGATGGAGATGGGAACATCTATCAGCCAAGTATTTTCTGTGTGCAGGGTACCACACACACGTTCCAGTTCCTCTGAGCCTCATGGCAGCCTGTGACATTGGGGTTATTACACCTGTTTTGCAGGGGACCACACTGAGATCAGATTGGGTGCTGAAGCTTGCTTAAGTTCACCCAGCCCATTAGCATGAGGTCTGTCCAACCGGACTCCTCCCTGCCCAAGGGAGACATGTCCTAGCTTTTCCCATGACCTCTGGGGCCTCAGGACAGGGAGGCCTGTCCTGGAAGGGGTTCTGGGGAGTCACATGGGCTTACCTGGCAGTGGGGTGTGGTCCTGGAGGCTCCGGATGGGCACAATAAAGGAGTGCATCCCCTGCCGGGCTCCTGAGCAGATCAGCTGGGCCTGGACCAAGGCATGGGTGGCTGACCGTCCCACTGAGGACAGAGAGATGAGAGGCCCAGCATGATCTCTGGTGTAGGAGGCCCTGGTGTACAGAGCAGGCAGGCTGACTCTCCCCATCGGGAGCCTGGGTGTGGGTCTAGTCTGTAATGGGTTAGGAGGACGAGTGCGGTGGCATGGGCAGGGCAGGGCACTCTATGAGGCCAGGATGGGGTTTGTCTGATCCTCCTTCAAATGGTGTGTGTCAGAGGAGGATGCACAAGGAGCCTGAAGGGTAAGGGGTATTTTTCAGGAGTGGGGGCACACAGGCCAGGGAGGGCAAGGAAGAGGGAGCAGTGTGATCAGAAGCTTGAGGGCTGGCTTGGCTTGGTAGGGCCTGGCAGAGGAGGAGGTAGCATCCAGGGTAGCAAAGCGATGCTTTTTCAGGATACCCCTTGACTCACACGACCTTAGCTCATCCTTGGAAGTGACCGGAACAGTCCAGAGAACTTTAATGGGATTGTCTGGCTCTAGAATGCACTGGGCTGGAGGGCTTTATGGACAGCCATTTGGTGGCTGGAGGTTCAGGGGCTTCTCAATGTCAGGTTTGTGGAGCAACGACCCTACGGTACACAGGCATGGGGTAGGGAGGCCCAAGGAGGCTGCTGGAGATCTTGAGGGGTGCAAAGCTCTCCATACCCTCTAGGTGCTCCCCCTTCCAAAGGCAAAGCTGATAAAAGGCTATGGATTTTAATGAGAACAGCCTACATGGAACAATCTGGGAAGGTTTGGCATCTTTAAAAAATTGCTTCTACTGCAGTCTTCTGGCTGAAGTATGTGCCCTTGAGTCATGCTCTTTGGAATCTGGGAGATAGGATCTATATGTCAGAGCTGCAGGGGTGTGCATGGCAGGATCCATGGTGAGAAAACTGGTCCCTCATCACAGGGAAAGGTGTGCATTGCTGCCCCCCCCCATCCTAGCTGATGGGCACTTTTGGGGCCTCAAAAAGTCACTGATCCCAGAGAGGGGGAAATGCCCCCAAATCTAGCAGTGTTTTGTAAAAGGCACTGTGGAATGAGCAAGCTTTTTGTATTTTCTGTCCTCAAAAGTCTATAAATGAATCTTTCATCCACCTAATAATAATGAATACAGATAATCACCATTTCTCAAAATCCAGGCGGTGCCAGCCCCTGTGCTGGTGCTTTCCAGTTCTTACAGGGAAGGTATGATGAGCCCCATTTTCCAGGTCAGGAAACTGAGGCTCAGAGAGGAGAGTGATGTCCTCAAGGTCACTGGCCTGGAGGGGGCAGAACTGGGATTTCAGCCCAGCCTGATTGCAAAGGCTGGTTTCGTTTTTTTCTGCGATTCTGACAGCAGTCATCCCTTCCCTTCCTCTCCTCTCTCATTGTGCTTTCTCGTAGCTCCCTTATTTCTCGGACTTCTCTCTCTGTCTCAGTCTTTCTCTCTCTCTGCTCATCTCTTGCTTGTCTCTTCGTGGTTGGTTGTATTCCTTGTATTCGTTGTGTTTTCTCCCCCATGTACGCGTTCATCAAATGAGTCTGGAAGTGCTACAGGTGTGCCCTCAGAGATGTGTTGTCACGGGGAAGAGGGCTTTGGTGGGACCCCCTTTCAGGAAATCAGAGCTTCAGGGAAGCATGGTGCGGTCGCCACCTGGTGGCCACCGGGGGCAGTGTGGTATCGGTGACCTGAGCCTGCCTGAGCGTCTGGAGCAGCGGCAGGGAGCGATGTTTTTCTCACTAACTATGTGATCGAATGGAAGCTTAATCATTAACTTGGGCCATGAGAGGACCTGGGGTGGTGGAGAGTGCCTGGGACTAGGCTGCGTGTTTGTGATGTGTGTGTGTGTGCGTGGCGTGTGTCTGTGTGGGGACAGCGTGCTTGTGAGAGAGGCCTTGGCCTCCATTCCCCACAGGTTGAGTTGGCTTCCTCAGCTACTTCAAAGTTCCCTTGGAGGCCTCTCAGCTGCTCACTGATGAAATTATTCACATCCCACCTGTTTAAAGTGAGACCCTGCAGTTCAAGAAAGTGAATTGATTTGCTCAAGGTCCACCAGCCTAGACCAAGGCATCAATTGGAGATTCATTGGAATCAGAGCCATTGGTATTCTGCTGTCCAACTTTGTTCTCATTGGGGTCAGATGGGGCTGGGAGGCGGTGGATACTCACGGTCCCCAGGCCACCATTTGGTGGAAGTCATTGTGGGGCTGTGTACCACAAACTCCTGAGTGGCTGCATCATAGGTGGCTTCAGTCTCCAGGCCCTGAAGATATGTCCCTTGGAATCAAGGAGGAGAGTTAGACATGGGGCCAGGGTAGGAATCTCACCTGCGGAGGAGTGTCCTGGTGGGCCTGGAACTGCCAGGCACCAGCCCAGTCTGGCGTCGGGAGAGCTCCCAGCTGTACCCTCGGGCATTTCTCCTCTTTCACCCATGGGCTGTGAGGGGGGCACATGGCCAGCCCATGACAAGGGATGGTCACTGACATTTCCAGAAGGAATGACGTGCCTCACCTCTAGCTCATACGACCTGTTTTCTAAAGTAGAAAAAGGTACCCCCTCCTTCAAGACCCTTGCCTGCCACCTGCTGGGATGTTTTCATAGGAAACACGTACAGTGTCTGACCACTGAGCTGTGAATGGGCTCTCTGGAACTGTGCACAACCTGCACACAGCATCAGAAGCCCTGCCTTACCGTGGCCCAGTTCTGTCTGGGCATATGTTGCGATGATCTGGAACTCATTGCAGAGTGGGGCCCATTTGGCAATCTGCTCCTCTGAGCCCAGGCTCCTGAGGGCTTTCAGGAAGATGCTATTCATATTTAAGGCCAATTCTCCAGAAAGGGCTCTGTTGGGGAGAGATGCGGTGCTTGAGTAGTGCCTTGGAGACAGAGGCCCCAGTACCGTCAGCCTGGCAGGGTGTAGGAGGGAAGGGCCATCTGCCATCCTGCTTTCCCAACAACCACTGCCTCTAAAGTTGGGGAGAATCCTTCATGGGGTTAAGGGTTTCCAGGTGACCCCAGGTAAATTCCTTTCTGGTGGGGCTGCCTTGGGAGTGCTTACCTGTAAGCATAATGTAATTCAGGACCGTTTTCCAACCAGCCCAGGCGCTTTGCAATTATCTGGATGTGGAATTTCCTCTGAACGGCGGCCTCATAACACTCATTCTGGGTCATGAAATAGTTATCCTTCAGGCTGAATTTTGGGTCACTGTGGATGATGTTCTCTTCCAGAGACAAAGAACAGAGGGCTTAGAGATCTGGGTGAGGCTCCTGGCACCTTCAGATCTTCCCACCCTCATGCCTTATGCACGTGGAAAGGAAGTCAGACATTACTATCATTTTACAGATATAATGACCAAGCACCCGAGGAGGGAAAGTGACTTGCCCAAGATTACAAGTCTCTGCAGTGGCAGAATAAGGACCAGAACCCAGGTCTTCTGCTGCCTGGGACTCTTCTATCCTTCAGGTGGGCTCACTGAATACGAACATGTATAAGATGTCTTTAGAGCCCAAAGGAATGAATCTCTAATAGTGGGATTTTTGAGAGCAAGATTTGTTATTTGAAGATGGGACTGCTAGCGAAGGACTCTTCTCCCAAGAAAAGCACATGGGATGCTCCATTCCCCAAGCCACCTCTTACCAACTTTCCTCCGGAGTGCAGTGTTCTCAGCTCCTCTATCAAGGATGTTGGTGAGCCGTTCCACGTTGAAAGACTGTATGTACCTCTCACACTCTATGTCGGGGTGCACTTGCCTGCTCCAGGTATCCCCCAGGGACACTCGGTGCACTGGGCTGCCCATCCTAGCTAGGATCTGCCTGGTGCCTGAGGAGAGATACTTCTGGCCTTGCTGCTCTGAGCCTTGGCAGTTGGGGGGGGAGGTGCTAAGAACGCGTGCAGGAAGAAGTGTCCAGAGCTTAGTGTCCGTCAGGGGCTGCTTGGTGTAGGTAAGTACCCCCTTAAGTATTTGAGTGCCGCTGTACCCCACACTCTTCTCTGTGGGCACTTGGCTGGTGTTGCTTGCCAGTAATTGCTCAGTAATGGTAGTTCAGTACCTGATTGTCGAGATTTGGGCAGGATCTGATCACAGAGCTGATGCTCTGTCCACTGCAACGCGTGTTACAAGAATTGCCTGGGGGAATTCTCACAAAAAGTCAGTTAAGTTCACACGTGTAAAATATTTTGGTGAGCTTGAGCGTGTGGCCTCTAGCCAAACAGTAGGAGGTGGCCAAGAGTTGGACAGGGTCTGACCACAAAGCACATGCTTTGTCCATGCTATGGCCCTGCCAAGGGGGCTCACTGTAGGGAGGGACCTGTGGTCCCGTAAGTCCTGGGCTCATTTGGCCCATTTCTGTGAGCCATGAGCACAAGTACCTTGACCAAGCAAGCTTGGGGGAGGAAGCTTGCTTCTGGCCTGGGAAGTGTTCCCCAGGGACCCCTGTGCATCCCCCACAGCCAGGGTGAACTTGTATTCTTCACAGCAAACCCTCAGACTCTCAGAAGCTCCTCTTACTCCACTGCAAGGCAACCACCAGGTGTGGTCCATTCTGCTTCTTAGGTATCTCAAATCCATATGTGTCATCCCTATGTCTATCCCCCAGGCCACCATCATCTCTCACCTGGCCTCAGTGTCTTGACTGTCTGTCCTCCTGGCTGCCAGGCTGAGCTCTTAAACTGTAGTCATGTTGTTTCCCTCCCCTGCTTCGAATTTGCCCCTTGGTGTCCACAGTTTGTGGAAGAGAGTCTATGCTCCCTGCACCTGCCCCTACCGCCATACCCGGGTGGGCCCTCCTCCCCCCTCTCCCCCTGCCCTATGCCTCTGCTATTTTCCCCAGTGTTCTTTTTTTTTTTAAATAATTTTTAATGTTTATTTATTTTTGAGAGAGAGATTGACAGAGTGTGAGCAGGGGAGGGGCAGAGAGAGAGGGAGATAAAGAATTTGAATCAGGCTCCAGGCTCTGAGCTGTCAGCACAGAGCCCGATAGGGGGCCTCAAACTCACGAACTGGAACTGAACCCTGAGATCGTGACCTGAGCCGAAGTTGGTGGCTTGAACGGACTGAGCCACCCAGGCACTCTACCCCCGGTGTTCCTGATGAGACCCAGCCTCCAGGGACCCTTCCTCTAAGAAGCCTTCCTGTTGACAGCAGCACCCCTTGGAAGAACTGAGTGCCCCTTTGCTGCCCCCCTGGGTGCTATTAGCGTAGACAATATGGGTTATTTACTTGAATGTCCCCCTCCAAAGGCAGGGAGTGCCTGGGTGACCACTTCTGCTTTTCCTTGGAGCCCATGAGCTTAGCTCTCACGTGGCCTGCTGTAACTGTAACTGCTCTTTCCTGCAGGTAGCCACTATTTTGATTGCCTTTCTTCTTCACCACAACCCTACAGATAAGCTATGGTTTTTACCATTTTACAGAGAGGTCAGTACGGGAAGGAAGGAGACTCTGCAAGGTCACACAGCACATACAGCAAATGAGATTCAAATGCAGCCTTCCAAATCAATACTCCCGAATAGATGGCAGGGCCATGGGGACGCTGATGGGGGGCCTAGCAAGTTCAAGGAGCCCCTATCATCTGCCCCTCCCCCCCTCCCTGCAACGCTGCCTCGCTGGTCTCCTGTCTTCCTGCTCCACACCCTAACTGCTGCTGTTCTTGGACACCACGGGCCTCTTCAAACCCAGTCTCTGCCAGGCTGTACTCTCTGCCTGAAAGACTCTTCTTCTGGAACACTCTTTCCACAAATGTCCTCTTGGCTCCCTCATTATGTCCTTCGAGTCTTGGCTCAATATCACCTTCTCAGTGGGCCCCACCTGACTGCCATCTTTAAAATCCCAAGCCTCCTCTCTCCGCTCTACTTTTTCTCCTAATATACAAGATAATTTACTCACTTATGTTCTTGTTTATTGCTGCCTCCTCTACTCCAGGGTCAAGTCCAAGGGGGCAGGGGTCATTGTCACATTACCCTAACAGCACAGGGCCTGGCCCACGGGCAGGGTCTAGTAAAAAGTGGTTGAAATGAAAGAAAGCAGTGCTCAGAGTCATTAGGAGCGTGGGAAGGGTCATTACTGAATTGGTCCAGTCCTCAGGGGGCTCCCAGTCCCTCCCTTGTCCCTCCGCCCAGCTGACCTGTGTCCTGTGTCTGTCCTGTAGGCCTGGCCTGGCCTCTCCAGCTGCAGACCTAGGTTTCCTGTGGGTGGCCCAGCCCCTTTCTCCTCTCCTAGAATGAGCTGGAACACGAGAGACTGAAGGCAGCACCCAGTCACTCCCTTGTCCCTCCACCCAGCTGACCTGTGTCCTGTGTCTGTCCTGTAGGCC
>CM053574.1:24489850-24545161 GCA_028646485.1 Cryptoprocta ferox
TGTCCTGTGTCTGTCCTGTAGGCCTGGCCTGGCCTCTCCAGCTGCAGACCTAGGTTTCCTGTGGGTGGCCCAGCCCCTTTCTCCTCTCCTAGAATGAGCTGGAACACGAGAGACTGAAGGCAGCACCCAGTCACTCCCTTGTCCCTCCACCCAGCTGACCTGTGTCCTGTGTCTGTCCTGTAGGCCTGGCCTGGCCTCTGCAGCTGCAGACCTAGGTTTCCTGTGGGTGGCCCAGCCCCTTTCTCCTCCCCTAGAATGAGCTGGAACACGAGAGACTGAAGGCAGCACTTGGCGGGCTGTCCGTGCTCAGTTGCCAAGCTCAAGTTTCTCCCCTGTGCCTCTGTCTTCCTCAAGTGGGTGTGAGCATGCTGTGCTGGGCCCAGAGCTGCCGGGGCGGCGGCGGGGGTGGGGGTTCTCCATTGAGCATCAGCCCCTGAGCCTCATCTTTCCCTTTCTCTCTCTACCTGCCTGGCCCTATGTCTCAGAGCCAGCTTCCAGGAACATGCGTACCCTTGCACTCCACACAAGGAAACACCACCACCCTCCCCTGGAGTCCAGAGGCCTGGGTTCAAATCCTGCAGATGTGACTCTGGGTTACTTCACCTCTCTGAGTTTCCCTTCCCTCGTCTATAATTCACAGGGTATAAAGCAAAGCTCTTGGTAAACTGTGAAGCACCAAGGATTTGTAACTTGAGACTATTACTATTTTCTTGGTTCCCCGGGAGAGAATTTCTTAATTTCCAGGAGTGATATTTCATGGTGGAATCTCTGGTTCGCTGGCAGTCTGCTGGTGAGATATTCCTGGGCGGCGTGTGAGTGCTTGGGTTCTACCGGAAGCATTGAGTTGATTTATTATCCATACATCTTTTTAAGTGCCCACAGTTGATCTAAGCACTGGAACCCAGCGGGAAGCAAAAACAAAAGAAAACAAACCTGTACCCATCCCCTGACCTTGTGGAAGCATCCAGGCTGGGACTCGGGGGCTGTTGGGGAGACAGTAATCACAATAGGAATGAGCAGGAAAACCTACATGGGACACACACAATCACTTCTAATGAGTTTATAACTTTTTTGAACTTAAAACTTTCTTGCCCTCCTAATTATATATATATATATATATATATTAGGTCTTTGTCCCCAGTTCGTGGCACCGAGTCCCCCAAAACCCTTGCAGTCTCCTGAGTGATAAAGGACTATCTTTTGTATCTATGACTGGGGGCCCATAGGTAGCTTCAGGATGGCGCCTGGGGCTGGAAAGAGCAAATCTTAAAATTACAGAGTTGGGATTTTTAGTCCTCCCCAGCACACCCTCCCCACCCAACCTCCAGGAAAGGGAGAGAGGCTGCAGATTGAGCTAATCACCAGCAGCCAGTGATTTAATCAATTATGCCTGTGTAATGAAACCTTGGTAAAAATCCCCAAACAACAGGGTTTGGGGAGAGTTGGTGAACATGGAGGTGTTGGGAAGTGGCCCAGGAAGTTCCATGCTGCCTTCCCTCCAAAACCTTGTCCTCTGCCTCCCTCCCAGCAGGCGGTTCCCAAGTTGTATCCTTTATAACCAACCAATAAACATAAGTAAATTTCTTCCCTGAGTTCTGTGAGTCATTCTAGCAAATTACTGAACCTGGGGTGGGGTGTTGTGGGAACCCCTGAATTTATAGCCAGCAGGTCAGAAGTACAGGCAGCCCATGGGATTTGCACTTGTGGTCTGAAGTGTGGGCAGTGTTGTGGGACTGATCGTTAAACCTGTGGGGTCTACACTAACCCCAGGAGTTAGGGTCAGAATTGAACTGAATTGTTGAACACACAATTGGTGTTGGAGAATTGGTTGTTGGTGTGGAAAAACCACATACCGGTGTTAGAAAAAGACACCACACCCTTGGTACACCCACTACAGTGGTGGGTATTTTGTCTTTAGCAATTGGTTTTTGTGTAAATCATGAGTGAAAGCAAGCACTGTGTTGTTCTTGGTCACCAATACAGTCCCAGCCCCAGGGACCCAGACCAGGGTCTGGCCCAGGGTAGGTGCTCAGCAAATATTTGGTGGATGAATGAATGAACCAAAGTTCACAGAAGCGATCCAGATTTTCTACCCCAAGGGCACGGCCAAACTTAGTGAAGGTCTTTGGAGGTTTGGCATTTATTTTTTTAAAGGTGGAAGTTGGTGTGTGTGTGTGTGTGTGTGTGTGTGTGTGCCCACCCTATTTGTACACACTTGTATACCTTGACATGAGACCCAGCCCTCCAATCTCAAAGCTGGGGATTCCGCTGGGACTATTTGTACCAAAAAGCTGTGTACCCAGCTGGGTTTCCAAGGTAATCCTGGTCTTTCTGCAGTCTTTCCTGATCTTAACAGGAGAGTCAACTCAAGTTGTTAATATCCAAGGAGCTTACAAGGCTTCCCACAGGTGGTCCTTCTATGAAAGGGTCGCTCTGCAAGGTGAATGATTTTTCTCTTTCCCTATGTTTCTACTCTAAAATTTGGCTTGTCTTATGCTTGGCATTAGTATTCATACACCTCTGACCATCATTCCCTGAATGAATATTTTTGGAGCATTGGCCAGGTGTCTGCGAGTGGGATGGGATGTTTACAGGTTCCCTCACCTCCACTGCATAGACAACCCTGGTAAGTGGGATGCCTTTCTTCATTTTGCAGAAGTGGAAAGAAGCCCCGGGAGGTGTTGTCATTTGACCAGGTTTGCACAATAAGTATGATACAGAACTGGAATTTCAACCAGGTTTTCTGGCTCTTTATAGTTGCACAAAGTTGGGAAAGAAGTCAAGGGACCCAAGCACCTGTCCTGGCAGGACTTCTGAGGTATGGTGATTCTGGGAAGGTGCTCTCTGCTCCTGATCTGTGGCCTCCCCATCTGTGGTGTGTGGTATCTGCTCTCCGAGGGGCCTCATTCCTCCCCACTATGTCCCCAAGGTGGTGTCAAGCTTGTGTCTTGAGGAAGAGACAGGCCCCAAGCCTTGAGATGTTACTCGGCAGATCTTGCTGGTACTGGAAGGTCTGGATGCTGGATTCCCTGTTGCTGTCAGCAGTGGTCTTACACAAGGCAGTAGCTCCAGGGAAGGTGGCCCTGACCCTACTATTTGTTTTGGGATTAAACTCAATGCTCTTTTAATATTTGATGAATTCCTTGTTTAAATAGTTTCTTCATCAACCTTGGAGCTGACCCTACTCTAAATGTTTTGGTTGTGATTGTTTTATTTTATTTCTTAAAGTTTATTTCTTTATTTTGAGAGAAAGAGAGAGAGAGGGAGCCAGAATCCCAGGAAGGTTCTGTGCTGTCAGCAGGGAGGAGCCCAACTTGGGTCTGGAAGCAGTGCTCCAGGTGGGGCTTGAACTCACAAAATGTGAGATCATTACCTGAGCTGAACTCCAGAGTCCGGTGTTTAACTGACTAACCCATCCAGGTGCCCCAGGATGTGATTATTTTAATTTGTTGCACCAAACTATTCAATTCTCTAGATAAAAATTTTTATTTTGAAAAATTTCAAACCCATATAAAAGTAGAGAGAACAATATAATGAATCCATATGTACCTAACACCCAGCTTGAACAATTATCATCTCATCTTTCCCTAGTCTTTGTGTTTTAACTTTTTATTTTGAAATAACTTTAGGGGTGCCTGGGTGGCTCATTTGGTTAAGCGTCCAACTCTTGATTTCAGCTTGGGTCAGGGTCTCATGGTTCGTGAGTTTGAGTGCCGCATCAGGCTCTGCGCTGATAGTGCGGAGCCTGCTTGAGATTCTGTCTTTTCCCTCTCTCTCTGCCCCTACCCCGCTTGCACTCTCTCTCAAAATAAATAAACTTAAAAAATTTTTAAAAAAGAAATAACTTTAGACTTTCAGAAAGTTGCAAAAAAAATAGTAGTTTCCGTACAACTTTCCCTCAGCCTCCTCAACCATGGTGTAGTTATTGAACCCAATAAATTAACACTGATCCAATACTATTAACTAATCTTCAAAACTTATTTGAGTGTGTTGGACGGCCCCCAAGATCAATCTCAAGTTCAACGTTTTGCAAGAAGGACTCTCAGAACTCAGAAAAGCTGTTATACTCATGGTTATGGCTTATTACAGCAAAATGATACAGATTAAAATCAACAAAGGAAAGGGGCACCTGGGTGGCTCAGTCAGTTAAGTGTCTGATTTCGGCTCAGGTCATGATCTCACGGTTTGTGGGTTCGAGCCCCGCGTTGGGCTCTGTGCTGACAGCTAGCTGAGAGCCTGGAGCCTATCTTCAGATTCTGTGTCTCCCTCTCTCTCTGACCCTTCCCTGCTCACGCTATGTCTCTCTCTCTCAAAAATAAATAAAAACATTAAAAAATTAAAAAAAGATCAGCAAAGGAAAAAAAAAAACATGTAGGGTAGAATCCAGGAGGGACCAGACATGAGGTCCCAGTTGTCCTCTCCCAGTGGTGTTGTAGGGACAGTATTTAATTCTCCCTGCATGACAGCACACATGAAATACCGATGACCAGGGAAGCTCATCCCAAACTTGGTGTCCATGGTTATGGGACATCGGTCACAGAGAAATGGGATACTGGTTACTCATTCACTTAGCGACTTAGTACATCAGTAACTCAGCCCCTAGCCCTCCAGAGGTCAAACTGACATGGCGTGGCCCCCATAGTCACATCGTTAGTGTAAACTGGCTGGCATGGCCCACGGCCTGGGTAAATAGAGACACTCTGTTCAGACAGGCCATTTCAAGAGCTTAGTGCTTATCTTGCAGGGGCTGTGAAGGACCAGTCCCTTCTTTGGAATGTGCAGGCTTTGAAATCCTGCTGAGTTAGCCCTTTACTGCACACTGAGTTTTGCCACTTTTCCCACTAATGTCCTTTTTCTGGTTCAGGATCCAGTCCAGGATCCGTCATTGCCTTTAATTTCCTATCTTCTCCAACTGGTACAATTCCTCAATCTTTGTCTTTTATGACCTTGACATTTGATGTGTACTGGTCAGGTCTTTTCTTAGAATGTTCCTCAATTTGGACTGGGGTGTGAGAAGGTATGGGGTGACACCTCCCCAAAAAGGGGGGAGACTGGGAGAAGGCAAGGGCACTTGGGGAGGCCAGCCCCAAGGGAGGGATGGATGCTAGACAGGCTTAGGCACTAAGAGAAATAAATGAGTGGGAACATGACTTGAAGATCAGTGACAGATATGATCAAGTAAGCTAGCAGGGAAATGGAAGATGAAAATGAAATTTTATTGAGTACTTGCCATGTGCCTGTACTTGCCAAACATTTTTAAAAAAAATTTTGTATATTTATGTATTTGTTTATTTATTTGTTCATTCATTCATTTAGTAATCTCTGCACTCAATGTGGGGCTCGCACTCATGACCCCAAGATCAAGAGTCACATGCTCTACCGACTAAGCCAGCCAGGTGCCCTCCAAACATTTTATATTTGTTAATCCAGTCCTGTCAACTACCCATGAAGCTGGCACTATTGGGACCCTCGTTTAACAGACAAGAAAGTCAGAGATGTTAAATAACTTGTCCAAGGTCACCCATCTGGCAGGTGGCAGAGCTGGATTCCCCACCTGCCAATTTGAAGTCTGACTTTGTAGCCTGGACTCTTAACCAGCCACCCGTCCAGATATCCTTAAAGGGGAGAGTGAGAGAGAGGAAGAAGGAACTTCCATCCCTGAAATGAACCAGGCCCTAGGCTAGGCGCTTTGTGTCTGGTCTCTCACATTTTAGGACCTGCCAGGCATACGGCTCAATGCATATTTCTCTCTTTCCTGCTCCTTCACTGAACTTCTTGGGCTAAGAGCCGGCATGTGAACCCCTGTATCCCATTGGCCACTGTCTTTTCTCCGAGCTGTGAGTGGGATAGGCCTGGATTCTTGTCCCTGGGGCCCTGTCTGCCAGATTGGTGCAGGCTGGGCTACCTGCTGTCACCGAAGGAGAAGGAGGAAGGCCACAGGGCCTCAGCATGCTTGCAGAATGTTTCTAGCGACAGATGGGAAAACTTGAACGTGGGTGCTTTGTAAAACATCCTCTGCAGCCTCCGCCAGCAAATGCTGCCAGGATAAATGTGCAGGCTCCGGTCAGGCAGACGTGGCTTCACACCTCGATTCCACCACCTGCTGACTGGGCACCTTTGGGAAGTGGCTTTGCCTCTCTAAACTGTGGGATTCTTCACCTGTAAAATGGAGGTAATGACAGTCCTGGGGGATTGAATGAGAGAATTTATGGAAAGTATTTAGCCCAGTCCCTGGCACAGACACTGAATATTCAAGAAGTCTAGAAATCATTACCTGGGTCACTGATGTGGAAAAAGTGGTCCAGCAAGTTGTCCAGGTTTGTGACAAGTAGGGATTGTCGGAGCTGGGGCTTGGATACTGGTCTGGGCCCAGGCCTAATGAGCCTATCCTCAGAGGGGGAGCCCCAGCTCACTTAGCTGTTGCCAGGGAGCCCAGGGGACTTGTCAGGGTCCTTCACTGGGAAATCCTGCTCATCTCTCTATGAATTATTTTTTTTAATGTTTTTATTTATTTTTGAGACAGAGAGAGACAGAGTTTGAGTGGGGGAAGGGCAGGGAGAGAAGGAGACACAGAATCCGAAGCAGGCTCCAGGCTCTGAGCTGTCAGCACAGATCCCCGTGCGGGGCTCGAACCCAATAACTGTGAGATCGTGACCTGAGCTGAAGTCAGGTGCTTAACCGACTGAGCCACCCAGGTGTGCCCCTCTATGAGTCCTTTCTGAGAAGCAGGTGGGCACTCAGTGCCCTTTCTAGGTAAATGCCCCCTAATTGTCAACTCAGATTATTATTTGACGGCTGAGATGAGGGGAAGTAGCCATTGGGAGGTATAGGCTCTGTTCTTGCAATACCAGCAAGAGGGGCACTGTGAGGCAAGGCCCCCGTGGGAGCAGGGCACCTGAGGGTGGATGGGTCTGGGGTCGGGGGCACTGAAACACCAAATTATTTAGGCTGCTGCTCAACCATCGGTCCCGTCCTGCAAGGGGGCAGGAATCCCACCATGATGGTAGATTCTAACATGTTGGTTGGCCCCAGAGACTGGTTGGCTTTGAAGGTGGGGGCGTGACATGTAGGCATTCCTCACTCCAGAACTCACATCAGTCTATGTTGGCCTGAGTCTGTTGTTGTTGTTTTTTTTAATGTTTTATTTATTTTTGAGAGAATGCAAGTGGGGGGGGGAGGGATGGAGAGAGGGGGACAGAGGATCCAAAGCAGGCTCTGCACTGATAGCAGAGAGCCCAATGTGGGGCTTGAACTCATGGACTGCGAGATCATGACCCGAACTAAAGTCGGATTCTCAGCCAATTGAACTACCTAGTTGCCCCCTGCGTCTGTTTATATAGGTGGAGACCAGATCCCTCAAGTCAGACAGACAAATAGAAGGTAAAATAGGTCCTTGAATCTCAAGGCAAAGGGTCAGAATGACATAGGGCCCTTTCTAAGAGCAAGGCCTAGCCATAGTGGAGAAAATGCAGACTTTGCTGACAGACAGCTCTGTGGTTATCTCATCTTTCCCCAGGCATTGTTTTGTAACTTCCGGCAATGCTTTTACTTTACCCTTTTAATTTACCTAAACCTTGGTTAGTTAGTCTGCAAAATAAAATAATATTGAATTGTCATGGGTGGTGACACTACTGGCCTTCCATAAATGCAGATATTGTAACTGACACTCATTCACAACTTCTTTTTAAAGTTTATTTATTTTCGAGAGAGAGAGAGAGAGAGCGCGCGCATGTGTGTGAGTGTGTGTGCCCCAGCAAGGAAGGGGCAGAGAGAGAGGGAGAGGGAGAGAATCCCAAGCAGGCTCTATCAGCACAGAGCTCGACGCAGGGCTTGATCCCATGAGATCGTGACCTGAGCCAAAGTCAGGAGTTGGACACTTAACCCACTGAGCCCCCCAGGCGCCCCAGCATTCACAAGTTTTTGAACACCTGGGTTGGTACCGGTAAAGGTAGGCACAATCAGGCAGGGTCCTGTCCTTAAGGAGCTTGGAATTAATATAACTTCAAGTGTGGTGAGGCTGCCCAGAGAAAGCACCTGGGTTCTGAGTGCTGCCCTGGAGTACATACTGCAGAATCAGGGAAGGAGGGTCCTTTCACCTCCCGAAGTCTTCTGTCTATCGTCCAGGTTGTGTATTTAGCCCTGGCCTGCCATTGAAGAGGGCTGTCTCCAAACCCAGACTGGGACTCATGCTCTGGTGGGCATGAGAGAGGGTGGCCTCCAGTGAGAATGGGTTTGCTGCTCTTGGCTGGCTCTCCATTTAGGGCAGGGTCTGGTGTCAGAGCTACTGCAGCAGCCCTTTCCTTCTCCAGGATCCCCAGGACTGGGTGGTGATCTGATCCCTGCCTTCAGGGATGATCCAACTCTCTGGATGCCCAGAGAATGTGTGTCCAGACCACACAGCTCCAGTGTTGGTCTTGTAGGCACAAATGCCAGTAAGGCCCAGGAATACTGATAAAAGCCCCAGAGGCCAAAGGAAAGCTTCTGGACTAAACTGACCTCTCTGGGCCACAGTCAAAACTGTGGAGGAAGGAAGCAGGCAGGTGATGGGGGTGGGGGTGTTAAACCTGGGAGTAGGCTGAATGTATCGCAGCGGGAGAAGGGGTTTCTCACTTATTCATTCATTCAACAAACATTTATTGAGCACCTACTCTGTGCCCTATGCCCCATGCCCTCATTTTTTTTTTATTGTTTATTTATTTTGAGAGAGAGAGCACGAGCACGAGCAGGAGAGGGGCAGAGAGAGAGGGAGAAAGAAAGAATCTCAAGCAGGCTCTGCACTGACAGTGCAGAGCCTGACGCAGGGCTTGAACTCACAAAGTGAACTGTGAGATCATGACCTGAGCTGAAATCAAGAGTCGGATGCTTAATCCACTGAGCCACCCAGGAGCCCCACCCCATGCCCCATTTGGCCTTGGCCTTTTCTCAAAGCCCTAAGTGGGATGGGGCTGGATTCTTGTCTGTGGGGCCCATTCTGCCAGATTGGCACCGGCCAGGCCACCTCTGTCAGGGAAAGAGGAGGAAGGATGGCCATTTGGGATTCAGCAGTAAACAAGACAGAAAAAAATCTCTGCCCTCATGGAGCTGATGTTATTGCTAGGAGAGACACACAAGATAAACAAGTAAAATATGTGTTTGATGGGGACAAATGGTGAGGAGGAAAACTAAGGCAGGGAAGGAAGGCATAGGAGGTGTGTAGGAGATGTTGAGATTCAAATGGGTTGACCAGGGAGGACCTCATTTAGAAAGAGCATTAAAAAAAGAAAAAGACAAAAAAAAAGACAAGACCCGAAGACAGTGAGGGAGAAGACGGTATGGCTCTCTGAGGGAAGGATACTCCTGGCTGAGAACAGAGGTGAAAAGGCGTGTGGAAGCCAGGCTGGCCCAGGGCGGGGGTGGGGGGGGGGTACATGAGTGAGGGGGAGGGCAGAGGGAAGTAGGTCAGAAGTCATGAGGAGCTGGACAGCCGTGGCCTTCTAGGTGGTAGGAAGGACTCTACTGAGGGCAGAGGGAGGGCTCTGTGCAGAGGCATGACAAGACCTGCCTTACATTTTAACAAAATCACTTTGGTTGCTCTCTTGAGACGAGGCTGTAGGGGGAAGGGCAGAAGCAGGGAGACCAGTAAGGAGGAGGCCACTGCAATAATCCAAACGTGTTGTTTCCCACTGTGCCCCTGGCACAGAGCAGGCACTCAGTAAATCCTTACTGAATGATGTGTGAATTAATGATGCCCAAATGGTGCGTGGGCTATGTGGAGAAGATATAGAAAAACAGATCCCAGGCATAGATTGCTGCTGGAGTTCCTAATCTAGTTGGTTTCTAGTGGGAAAAAGGAATCTGGATTTTCAGTACAGTCTGCTGGTAATGGTGGGCATCAGGGCTGGCCTTCTGTGTCGGGAATTTTCTGGCTGCAGATAACAGAGACTGACCAACAATGGCTTAAGCAAAGCGAGTTTTCTTTTTATTTACAAGAATTCTGGAGGAGGATGGCTGCTAGTATCGGCTTGGTCAAATGATGATAGGGTCAGTGTCTCTGAGAGTCTCTTGACCTTTCTCTCATTGTAGCAAGATGGCTGTTGTGGCTCCAGGGATCACATCCTCAATCAAGGCAGGAAGAATGGAGGGGCAGGGAGGTGTTACCCATGTCTGCCTCTTTTATCAGGAAAGCAGAAGCTTTCCCTGAGGCCCCTGTAGACTTCCTCTTAAATGTCACTGGTGCACCTGGTCACATGTCACCCCAAGCTGCAAAAGAGGCTGGAACAGTGGGAATCAGGATTTATAGTCTCTACAGTGGGAAGCAGCTAGAGGGAAAGGGTTGGGACTGACCACTGGGGAGTGTACATGGATGTCTGCCGTGGCTCCACGGGACGACGCGGTGCTCGGGATCCTTCTACTTCTGGGGCTTCGTCTCCATGCAGCACCTCTGGGGACCACTGAGTGGACTCTCCGTGGACCACTGAGAGAATCCGAGCATTCTCCTGGAGGGCCTACCCCATCCTTGACGCTCTGTCTTCTCTCCATATGTCTGAACGGCACATAGACTGCTGGGGGAGACTTCTCCGGGGAAAATGTGGTCTTTATTTGGGGATTTTGCTTTAGCATCACTCTCACCTGGCAGGCATCTAACATAGCATCACGACGTTCTCACTAAGACACATTCAAGAGTCTTTTAGAGCCCCGCTCACACACATACACAGGCCGCACGTCTGTATTGGCAGTGGCACCCCCCCTCCCCAGGAAGAGGACCCGTCTTTGGTCATCCTCAAACTGCTCAGGTAGGAGTAAGCCCAGGATGACCCCTTTCCTCCTGAACACCCCACTTTTGGTCTGAGAATGAAATAGCATTCCCGCAGCAGCTTTTTCTGGCAGTCTGGGGGGAGTGGTGGTGAAAGGTGAAATGTTTTTTAGCACTGGCCTGGCACCTTAAATGACGGGTCTGCAAAGCCAGAGGCAGGGCTTTTATTCTTCATGGGAAAAGCAGGCCCAGTTTATTCTCCGAATCTTTCAGAATAGGGTAGAAGCAAAAGAGTAAAACATTTGTCTCG
The DNA here is from genome assembly GCA_028646485.1 of Cryptoprocta ferox. Taxonomy (NCBI): domain Eukaryota; kingdom Metazoa; phylum Chordata; class Mammalia; order Carnivora; family Eupleridae; genus Cryptoprocta; species Cryptoprocta ferox. The sequence continues at coordinate 24,500,893 of CM053574.1, forward strand.
TGTGGGGAGGGATTTTTGAGGAAGAATGGGTGAGTTCACTGAAGCCGGTTCAGGTGGTAGAGACCCAGTCGAGAGTGGGTGCAGAGGCTGGAAATGGGGACTCAAAGGAGCCAGCCTGTAAGGGTAGCGGTGGGGCCTTCACTGCTAGTGTTTCCAGAAGCCCTCTGGAAACCACGGCATATCTGCTCTCCATAGGCTTCAGGAAAAGGTAAAACAGAAACAATCTTTTTTTTTTTTTTTTTTTTTTTGGCCAGAATTACATCAAAACAGCGTGGTAAGAAAATGCAGGTTGGCAATTACATACATCTCCAGTGACAACGACAGTTCTATAACCGACAAAATTTGCTAATGTCTTCCCAGACCTGGGGCCCCTGGAATGGGGTGGGCAATAGAGAGCCCTTGGGGCACCACAGGCAGGGTCGGGAACCCCCAGGGCAAAGGTTCATGGCAATGGGGGGCAGGGGTGGCTTCAGGGATGGTATTTCCAGTATTTACCAGCCCCTGGCTGCTCGAACCTGGCTGCTCACAGCGTGGTCCTCAGACCAGCAGTTGCGGGAGCCTGTGAGACCCGCAGAATCCCAGCCCCCACCCCAGATCTACCGAGTCAGAAGCCGTATTGTAACAAGGTCCCCAGTGATTCGTAGGCACAATAAAGTTTGAGAAGCACTGTTCTAGGCTTCTGGGAGCAGGAAGGCTGCAGCCCTGGTTAGATGTGGTTACAGGCCCAGGCGGGGAGGCTGTGGAGAGGACACAGCAAAAGCATGGGTGTGTGGGAAGCTGGCAAACTCTAAGAAGCCGACCTGGTTAGTCCTCTTACAACCTGGCATGATGTGAGCCCCAAGGCCACCTTGGGGGCTGCCCTGCATTTCATCACCGAAGGCAGCTGCACTTGAACCATTGTCCCCTCAGCTGGCTTTCAAGGCAGGTGTTCTGAGATGCTCTACTTGGCTGCCCCACACGTGGCTGCAGGCAACACCACAGTCAAGGATGTTTTCTGAGACCTGGGAGTTGGACTGCCCAGAGAAGCAGGGCCCCATGGGGCCTGGGCAAAATGGAGGGCTGGTCAGGCCAAAGAGGTGCCTATCTCTCCTTATTCAATTCTGCCAGAAAGATCTCACTAGAGCTTAGGAGCCCCTGCAGGGAGAAGTGTCTTGGGAAAGTTTTCCCGGCAGCAGCTTCCTTTGGGAGCAGAAGCAGTGAGTGCTCAGAAGGAAAAGCCTGGGAGCTTAGGGGCACCCCCAGCTTTTGGGGGTGGGAAGGAGGGCCCAGGCCCTCTGGGGCATTTTTACAAGAGCAAGCATGAACATCACAGAGGTCCCCAGGCCCGGGGCCCAGGGCTGCCGGATACAAAAGGGCTGGAGGAGGGTGTGGGGGCCAGGGGTGGGCTGCGAGGGCTGGAGCTCCAACGCCCACCCTACAGCGCTCTCTCTTCACTGGTCAGTGTGGTGATTCTCCGCAGGTTCTCCCTGACTTTGATAAATTCAGGGGCGTGTTCCTCTTCCTTTTCTGGTGGTTTTTCCAGCTGAGGGAGAGAAGAAGCAGAGGTGTGGAGTGAGTGGGGCTAGGGGAGTTCCTGTTCCCCAAAACCAGTGTTTGGGCCAAGGATCCTCTCTGGGGAAACAGAATCTTGGCACCAGCCTAGTAGCTGGGGCGACAGAGCATGAGACTGTGTTCTCCCTGTGAAGCCCAGTGCAAATCGTTTGCAACCTGGGCCTCCGGTTGCTCATCTCTAAAATGGGAATGCCACCTGGATCGCGGGCAGGTGTGAGAATGAAATCAGGATCCACATGCACTAAATTGGGCTGGTCTGGAAACTGAGGTTCAGAGAAGGGAAGCCACTGGCTCAAAGTCACACAGCAAAGTGCATGGCAGAGTGAGGACTCAGGCCAGCTGGTTTAGGCCTCATTTTGCTTCATCTCTTCCCTCTTGCCAGCGGTGGCCACATGCAGACCTTCTCCCTGGGCCAGGAGACAGTCTTGCAGGAGGCTTGGGCCGGGGTTGGGTGCTCCCCACCCACCTGGTTCAGCCTCTGCTGCCGTCTCAGCAGCTCCTGCTCAAAAGGGCACTGCAGCCGCTTGGCTTCCAGCTCTTCCTTCTTCTTCTTGATGAGCTGGTTCCGCCTGCGGTGCTCCAGGACTCGCTGCAGCTCCGGCTTGCTGTCCACGCCCAGGCCCCTGGTGCGGAGCAGGGGAGCTGTCAGGGGACCTCAACTCCCCCCACCGCCCCAGTCTCAGGGCTGAAGCCTCTAGTGACATCAACCTATATATACCCTCCTGGCAGCCCGGGATGTGGAGCTATACCTGTCCCATTATACAGAGATGGGAAATGAGGCCCTTGGACTTAAGATACCTGTCCAAGTACCAGCCACGAAGGGGCTGAGTGATGATTTGCACCCAGGCCTGTCTGACTGCAGAGACCAAGTTTTATGTGATTTCTGGTTATGTTCTCAGGATAAGTTTCTACAGGTGGAATTGCTGGGTCAGACTTTTCAAAAAGATTTTGGATACACATTTCTATCTGCCCCTTAGGAAAGGTTATTCAATTTATACTCTGTCATTGGTGTATGAGAGCATCTATTTCTCCCCACCATCAGCATCCAGTCTTCTTGTATTTGAGAACTGGTAGGCAAGAAATAATATCTGGTTTTCATTTGTGTTTCTCTGGTTATTGGTTCTTTTGTGAACTAACTATACCTATATTTTGTTCATTTTTTGCCTTATGGATTTATAAGTGATATGTATATATTAATTTTTTGTCTGTATTTATACTGCAAATGGTTCCCTGATTTATCTTTAGGCTTTAAAAAAATTGTGGCTGTGTTTTTTGACATTAAAAGGGATGACTCTAAAAAATCATTTGGGGAAAATGCACATGATATACTAAGTAGTATAAAAAGAATCTACCGAGGATACAAAATGCTATCTGCTGTGAGGTCTTGCACACAGCTGTGAATAGGATGAAAATCATAACCTGAGCCAATACCAGAACAGGCCAGTAGAGGGAGGTGCAGAGACAGTGCTGCCTTCCTCTTGGTGCCAGTGAGCTGGGAGGTGTTTCCCAGGCCACCTTCACATTCCCTCAATTACTGAGTCCCGGCCCTGCCACCTCAAGCCTGTGTCTTTCATTGTATCCCTGTCCTCCCTGCTCCACTCATCCCCCCTCTGTGATTGTGACACCCCTACTCGAGACCCTTTCCAGGTCGACACATCTCCTCTGGTCGACCTCAAAATCTATGCTCCAACCCCCCCGAGCTACTTGTATTTCCTGTCTATTTGCACATGCTCTTCCCTTTGCTAGGAACATATGCCCTTCCACTAGCAGACTCCCACCTCCTAGTCTGGCTGACTCCTGCCCACCCTTCAGGCTTTAGCTGAGGCCTCCTCTCCTCTGTGAGGTCACCGTGGACCACTCCCAGGTGCCTCCTCTGAGGTTCCAGGCCCACTGATGCCTCCATCATACCACCTGGCTATGCATCCATCCCCACCATGTGGGCAGGAACTGGGCCTCATCCCCTCTTGTACCCCAGGTCTGGATACAGTGTCTGGCACAGAGGTGTTCAGTAAATGCAGGTGGAGGGCAGGCATGGAGTGGGTAGCTGGGAGGGAAAGCAGGGCTTTGGGGGATCCCTGGGGACGAGAACTTCACGGTGTCTGCAGTGACTCTGTGGGGTACCCTCTGCCCTCCTCAGCCTCTAGGAGACCCAGCACGAGCACCAGCCGTGCCTTCCACAAGGGGCACCTCCCCAAGCCCCCGCAGGCCTGAGGACATGCTTGCCTGGCCAAGATGTCAGAGCTCCGTCCCTACCTTCTGTGGTTCATGAGCAGCTCTCGGTGCAGCTCCTGGTGGCTTCGGGACGCCTTCACAGGGTTCAGCAGCTTCTTGGGTTTGATGAGCTCTGGGTTCCAGTCCCTGTACTCGGGTCGGGCCATCAGGCCCCCGATGTCCGCCCGCTCCCTCTGGATCTCAGAGTACATTGAGGCTGTAGAGACAGGCAAGGGGGTTGGTCAGAATGGGGTCCACAATCTCACCCATCCCCATGGGGCACAGTTGAAAGGCAAAGGTTTCTTACTTTTTAAAAAAATATATAATTTATCGTCAGATTGGCTTCCATACAACACCCAGTGCTCGTCGCAACACATGCCCTCCTCAATGAAGGGCAAAGCTTTTGATGTTACAGGGACTTCGGCCATGTGCTACTGTACAGTCCTGGGCAGGCTACCTGACCTTCTGAGCCTTGGTGTCCTCATTTGTGAGACGGAAATAATCAAACTTCGGCACAGGGTTGTTGTACGAACTGGAGATGATGTTTGTAAAGCTGGCTGTAGGGGTAAAATGATACTGGTTTACGAAATATGGGTTGACGTGCATATGTTTTTAGCCGGACTTTGGAGAAAATAATATCCTATAGAAAGAATGAAGAGTTTCTGCTTTTCAGTGAGCTGTTACTAGAAAAAGAAAAGATATTTAAGAAGTGCAGTTTGTATTTGTTAAATTTCGATAGAGGCAGTGATCAAAAGGACACATCGCCCCTTATTGTCCAGTTTCCCTATTCCTAGCTCCAAATTCTCTGTGGAAGTGTCCAGCTGTTGGCATTCTCCCGATCACAGAGGAGAGTATGAAATCCCAGGCTGTCCATGTCTCTAATGACAAAGCGATGGTTGTCATCTTTAATGCAGAGATCTGGTTTCTTGATGGCCTCACTTCCACCTCAGCAGCTTGAAATTTGTCAATTTACTTGAAATTCAGGCAGAGGGGGCTCCCTCCTCTACGGGCTCACTGTATCCTTGAAACGCCCTGAAGCAAGCAAGCGTGTGTATGTGTGTGTGTGTGTGTGTGTGTGTGTGTGTGTGAGAGAGAGAGAGAGAGAGAGAGAGAGAGACAGACAGACAGACAGACAGAGAAGAGACAGACTTCGTAAGAAAAAAATCTCAACAGAGGGTACCTGGACGGCTCAGCTGGTTTAGTGACCAACACTTGGTTTTGGCTCAGGTCATTACCTCACAGTTCATGAGTTCGAGCTTTGCATCGGGCTCTGTGCTGACAGTGCAGAGGCCCCTTGGGTTCTCTCTCTCCTCTCTCTCTGCCCCTCCCCTGCTTGTTCTCTCCCGCACCCCCACCCCCCCTGCAAATAAATAAATAAACTTTAAAAAGCTTTAAAAAAATGTCACAACGGGATGACACAGCCTGGTCATCAGCTGCTTGTAGTAATTAAAGTGAAAATTGAGGCAGTGGCTCTGCTCCCTTCATGAATCCTGCTTTTCTAAGGTTGGGTCTCTACTATATTGCCAAGCCCTGGCAGTGTCTGGTCTGGTACGTACTAGGTACTCAATAGATATCTGTTGGTAATTGACAATTAAACCTTTGAGGTTGTACAGATGAGGAAACTGAATCTCAGAGAGGTTGGTCCTGGTGACCCAGTGCCTTTAAGTCAGGTGGTTTCCATGTGGCAACTAAGGGGAGTGTGTTCCCTCTTCGTGCACCAGTCTCAGTCCCCTCTCTTGAGGATCACTCTCTCACCATCCCTCCCGCTGGGAAGAGGATGACAGCCATTCTCTGCTAAGTGGGGTTTTATGGATAAACAGGAGTTCTCCAAGTGAACTAGATAGGGATGGTGGTTTGTGCATATTACCTACCTGGAAGTAGGTAACAGCTCAGTGGGGTTGGAAAATACAGGTGGAGGGGGTTTCATAGGGAGGAAATTGCAAGGCAACATGTCTGGGAACATAGACATCAAAGGGGAAATGATGTTTTGCGAATGGTGGCTCGCCAGACACGTGTTTGGCATTTCTATTATTACCCATTGCAGGGTGCTGTTCGGAGGATTAAGTGAGACCACATTTGTTAAGGTGCTGTGTAAACTGGAAAAAGTGTTAATTGTTACAAGATATTTTGGAAGTATCCAGATGAAGTGTCAGAGCATAAAAACATATCTGCTAGTTTTTTTTCTTGAATTCACATTCTGGGAACTGTTTCTAAAATGAGAATTCTAATTAATTCCCTTTCTTCTCTTTTTTTTCATAAGGCTGTTTGTTTTCAGGTTATATCCTTCCCAACTCTTTGATTTTTGAAAGTTGTGGTAGTATTTGAAAGTTAGTTTTAAAAAAATGGGTACCTGACAAAATAAACAGCTGGCTGTATCAACTCCCTCGTCTTTTAAAAACGTGGATGTTGGGGCACCTGGGTGGCTCACTCAGTTAAGCGCCCAACTTTGGCTCAGGTCATGATCTCACGGTTTGTGGGTTCGAGCCCTGTGTTGGGCTCTGTGCTGACAGCTAGCTCAGAGCCTGGAGCCTGTCTTCGGATTCTGTGTCTCCTTCTCTCTCTGCCCCTCCCCTGCTTGTGCTGTCTCTGTCTCTCAAAAATAAATTAAAAAAAACATAAAAATCAAAAAAATAAAAATGGGGATGTTTTCCTTTTTTTTTTTTTTAAAGTAAACTCTGTGCCCAATGTGGGGCTTGAGCTCATGACCCCAAGATCAAGAATCATGTGCTGTACAGACTGAGCCAGCCAGACACCCCTAAAAATGAGGATATTTTCTCAGTCTGTGAACTTCAGTTGTCTGGGAGCCAATGCATTAGACGCCCCGATTCAGATTGCAGTTTGGGGGATTTTTTTCCCCCTTATGCTGTCATTCCCATTACCAAGTCCCACCAATCCTTTATCTGAGTGATTTTCAGCTCTATTCTCTACTTCCTGTGTCCTCAGCTATACAGGCTTTTATCACACCACATTTGAACAGCTGCTGCAGGTCCCTGACTATTCACCCTGACTCTCGTCCCTTTGGGTACAAGCCTTCCAGAACCTCATAATTTTCATCAGTCACACCATCTCTAAAATAACTAACTGTAACGTCTGTTACCAAAGCCATAAAGCAGGAAACAAATAAGTTGTATTACTTTAGGAAAGGAGAGGGCAGAATTAATTTGCTTAGGATATCACTATTGACCCAGAATTCCCAAGTGAATTAACAGAAAAAGCATTTGGGACTAATGAGAGGATTCAATAATGTGGCCAGATACAAAGTAAGTACACAAAACCATGAGCTCCTGCAAAACAGGAATGAGCAGGGAGAGAGGACACAACAGAAGCTGTCATTCATTCTACAATATGTGTTGAGTTCCTACAATTTTCCAGGTATGGTGGTAGACGCTGGGCTCCCAGAGGTGCACTAAGCAAACATGGTTCTGCTCCCAGAGCGGATCTTCTTGTGGGGTGAGGGGGGGCACACAGTAAACACAGAAACCCATAAAAATAAATGATTGCAAGTTGCCAGGATCCCACTGACGGAACCAGGGGAGTGGGAGAGAGACCAACAGGAAAACTCATCTTCAGCCAGGTACACAGGGAGGGTCTCTCTGAGGAGGTGACATTTAAGATCTGAGGGTTGAGAAGAAGGAAGGGGGGCTGTTTGGGTCAGAGGGATCAGCATGTGTGACTCATGTACCTTGAACAAGCTTGGTCTGTTCGGGGAACAAAAAAGCATAGTGTGTCTGGCATGGTGTGAGTGAATGACAGGGAGAGTGTTTGGTGTGAGGGTGGATGGGTGGGTTCAAGTCAGGGAAAGATCGCGTCTCATTCGATTTTTAAAAAGGTCATTCTCTCTGGTGTGTGTGTGTGGGGGGGGACTGTCAGCAGGTTTTGGGAAATTTTTATATGACTTGGGTTTCTTTCACTTCCAACAGGCACTCTCTGCCTTTCACTCCTGTTAAATTCCAGAGGAAAAACATCTTATTGGCTAGGCTGAGAATCTTCACTTAGAGGTCAGCAGCCAGCCAATGGACTGGCTGCCCCTGGCCGGGCCCCACCGCAACAGCAGGACCCGTTTAGGTTGAGTCTTGCTTAGAAGAGGGGTCCTGCATATTATTACAGCCAGTCTGGCACCCAGGTCCACCCAGTGACCAGCTCTGGCTCCAGGCTTTCTTTTCTTTTCTTTTCTTTTCTTTTCTTTTCTTTTCTTTTCTTTTCTTTTCTTTTCTTTTTTCTTTATTTTTTCTTTATTTTTTCTTTATTTTTTCTTTTCTTTTCTTTCTTTTCAAGCGAAATCAGCATTTAGCTGTGAGGGATGGTGTCTTCCTGAGGCTAGGGTGATGTGGTGGTTCAGGCAGGGGATCCTGAAGGATGAGGCTGGTTCTTCAGGCTGGAATTTCAGGCTGGGAAAACGGGCTGCCTTTTCCAGTTAGTGTACCCAGCTCCAGAAATGACACGTGTGACATCTGTGGACACACGCGGGGTGGCCCTCCAGGGCTTAGGGAGCTGCTGAGACAGCCCGCCTGCCCTTTAGTTTAATTAAAAGAGGTTCCCCGTGTAGAACGGCCTCACATAGGTGCTGGAACACCAGAGGCTGCTCAACAAAGCCCAGATGCCATGCTAAGAACATACTGGCTGGCCTGGGGGTCAGGTGGGCCTCCGGAGCAGAGGCAGGGTCCAATCCCACGGCTGCTCTGGCGAGGTCTCTCAGGCAGGTGGGGTATCCTGAGAGATCAGAGACTCTCAGGCAAGTGGCCATAGGGCCGGGTGTTAGATGGTCTCTGAAAGGACAAAGATGAATGCCCAGAGGAAGAGCTGGCAGAGAAGAGGGACAGGCTAATGGAGAGGAAAGTTAAATAGCTAGTGATATCTTTCAGCGGTTGTCAGAGAAATGCAGAATGAGGCTTAGGCGTATGGACACTGAAGTCTTGCAGACCTGGATTTGACTGTTGGCTCTGCCTCTTCTTAGCCTTGGACAAGTTTACATCTCCTCTGCAGCAGGAGTCCACAAACTAAGCCTTTGGACCAAATTCAACAGCTCTGGAACACAGCCATGCCCACTCGATACTTACTGTCTATATGGCTGCTTTCTGCTACAACAGCAGAGTGAGAAGGTGCAACAGTTGCTCCTGTTTAGCACCCGCCTCCATGAGATTGTTGCAAAATAAATGAAGGGATACATGCATGGTGCTTGGCAAGTGCCTAGCACAGAGTTGAGGGCTCATTAAGTGGTGCTTATCTGGGCAGCCACATACAGCAAAACAGGTTGTGCACTGCACAACTCTAGGGCCTCATTCCTGTAAATTAAATTATGAATGGAGCCCCTGGAGTTGCACAGTGTGACTACCTCATTAGCTGTTATCGGTGATTACTAATAATAAATCCCAGTCCTAGTCTTGGATGAAGCTTTCTCATCCTCTTTAAAAACTGCACTGATTCTGGGGTGCTTGAGTGGCTCAGTCCGTTAAGCATCCGACTTTGGCTCAGGTCATGATCTCATGGTTAGTGGGTTCGAGCCCTGCATTGGGCTCTGTGATGAATGCTTGCTCAGAGCCTGGAGCCTGCTTCAGTTTCCGTGTCTCCTTCTCTCTCTGACCCTCCCCGCTCATGCTCTGTCTCACTCTATCTCTCAAAAAATAAATAAATGTAAAAAATAAAAAAATGTACTGATTGAATCAGTGGCTCTTAACCCTGGCTTCATATGGGCATCACCAGAGGAAATTATATACAATTTTTTAAGTGTATTTATTTTGAAAGAGATAGAGAGGGAGAGAGAATCCCAAGCAGGCTCCATGCTGTCAGCGCAGAGCCCAATGCAGGGTTCAGTCTCACAAACCGTGAGATCATGACCTAAGTCAAAATCAAGAGTCGGATGCTTAACCGACTGAGCCACCCAGGCAGCCTCATCAGGGGAAGTTTTAAAGATACCAGTGCCTGAGGTGAACCCCAGGCATTCTGATTTAACTGGCTGGGGAGGCAGCGTGGCCTTTGGGAGTATAAAAAGCTCCCCAAGTGATTCCAATAGTCAACCAGCTTTATAAACCATGGAGTTAAAAAAAAAAAATCGATGTTCGCTTTGGCCTGAATGATTCCAGCTGACTGACTGACCTGGTCATTGGGGGTAGGTCTGGTTAAGGTCATAGTTCTTAGCAGCTATGTGACCTTGGATGCGTCTTTAAACTTAAGGACCCTCCTCCTCTGTAAAATCACCATGCTCTGAAGACTGGCTGAGCTGGGCAGAGGCAGATGCCCCTAGTAGGTGACAGTTACACTGAGTGTCGTGAATGACTACAAGATGGGCAAGTAATTCTCGCTTCCTCCCCAGACTATGGGACTGACTTCATCTCTGCGGGCCGGGTGGGGTGGGTGGTAATAGGTCAGGAGAGACATTGGGACCTTCTCCCTGGTTTTTCCCTAGTTCTGCTGATAACCCAAGAGGCCCCACAGCCTCCCCCCAGGGGCTCTGCGGACACCAGCTCCATGCCAGGCAAGGCTCAGCTGGGATCACTCACTACTTCCAGGGTGAGCTCAGCAGCTGCTGGGGCGTGCCAGGCTAATTTTAGGGTGGTGGCTTTGAAACCGAACAATGGCATGCACCCTGACCGCAGAAGAGCAGTGAGGAGAGACTGAAGGGAAGCGGCGGTGATGGGAACTCAGTTCCCAGTTCATCCTGAGACTTGCAGCACACTAAGCTGTTGAAGGCCTAATGTCCCCTTCATCTGCCTCTCTGAGCTGGTGGTTTGGTTCTGTCTTTGATGGCATCAGTTATAACAAATAACAAATGACACATGAGCCAGTAAAGCAGCATGGTTAAGCCGAATGTTCTGGAGAAGACAGACTGGGTTTGTCCTGATGGTACCCCTTACTAGCTGTGTGACCTTGGGCAAATACCTTTACCTCTCTGAGTCTCTGTTCCATGGGGATAATGGCAATACCTACTCATGGGTGAAATGATGTAATGTGCATGACGTGGTTAGCCCATGTCTGGCAGAGCGATGCTCACAGAAGGCAAACTGTGGTTCTCCTTTCCTGAGGGGACCTGTGATCAGCAAACAGTTGGTGAAGGCTCATTCGCCTGCATCTGGACCTCATAACTGGCCTGGGAGGCAGTCAGTGGGACTGTGCTATTATTCCCATTTTGTAGATGAGAAAACTGAGGCTGAGAGAGGCCAAGCTACTTGTCTCAAGATACACAGAATAAATGGCAAAGATGGGACCTTCAAATTCAATACTTTTTCTACCATGCTATTGTCTTGTCTTCCAGGTGCAAAGTGACTTTTGGTTAACAAAGCAGGTTTACATCCCTTTTCCCTTTCTGGATACTCAAGAACCCCAGTGAAGAGGCAGTGTGAGCCCTTCTTATAGATGAGAAAATGGAGGCCTGCTAACTGGAGAACTCCTAGCCCAAATGAAATACAAACTCACTGGGGGGGCCCCAGTCTGGGCCTAGCAGCTTTGAGCTTGTGCCAGAATGCACAGGCCTATGTGCCCAGGGGGTGGTCTTTGTTTAGGAGGGGACCAGCTGGTGGCCTTCTGTCCCTGGGGTGTTGGTCAGTCTACTACTCTGCCCTCCCTCCCCGCACTCTTGTTGTTCATTACCATTCAAGCTGCGGGTTCAGAACACACCTGGGACCTTCTTGGCTCAACATTTCAAGAGGTGGAAGGGCAGAGGAGGAGAAGGGCTTTTTAAACAACCACTGGCAAAGGAGAAAGAGGCATTCAGTGAAAACGACAAGCCTGGCCACTGCTTGCTTCTTCCCAGCCCTTCTTGCTATTTTCCCTCCCAATATTTCACCAGTCAGTGACCAAAGACCAGTGTTTGTGGGAGCAAACCTCTACCCCCACCAGAAGCCTGTGGCCAATGCCTAGAATCAGAGCTACTTGTCCATTCGGATGCAATCTCCCCACCCCATGGAAAAATGGCTCAAAAGTCCTGAACATTTTGCCTCGGGTCCACTGTGACCTCCTAGTTTGTGAGGAGAAGATGTGGGTGGGCAGTCAGGGTTTTGAATCAATTCCATAGCCGAGTCTAGAGCTGGACGTGGACGGTCCTTAGCAAGGTTGGTGCAATGGGTTGTGTAAGGAGCAAGCGTCAGCAGACCAGATATTCCTGCTAGCCCATCAGTGCACCACGCCAGCCATTCCACTTGGAATATGCCTCCAGGGGAACGATCCCGGCAGGTACTTACCACCAGTGGAGCTCAGAGCCTCTCAGGATCAAAGCCACTAGAGACACAGGTACTGGGGCTGCCTCACAGTGGGGGAAACCAGCCAGGTTTGGAAGCAGTTCCAAAAACTGATACACTGTAGCCCCCTGATCGATTTCTAGTAACCTCAGACTTGCCTCTTTTGCAAAGTGCTAAAGCCAAGTTCACCAGAAAGACAGGCAGTTCACATGTTTACATGCACCATGTGGCACATACTGTGCTAAGCCCCTCACAGCCACGTCTCATTACATTCTCACCATAGACTGAGGAGGTGGGTACGATTGTACCCCTTTTCATAGATGAAGAAATTGAGGCTGAGAGGGGTCATCTAATTTCCCCAAATCACACAGCCAGTAAATGAAGGAGCTAGAATCTAAGCTGAGCGCCGTCTGATGCCAAGACCTGTCTTCTCTCACTTGTGCCCTGCAGCACTCTGGCCTTTTGTCTGTCAGTAACGAGGAGGATTAAAACCCGCTCTGCCTACAAGTCTAAGTGCTAATGGACTTGGGTGGGGGACACAGGCCGGTACCCAAGCTCAGACAGCTCAGCTCCCCTGACATTCTGCTCCACAGCCCTCCTTCCCCGGCACCTCCTCCCACACAGCACCCAGCTCAACAGCCAGTGAAACAGAAGAGAGATGGCCTTACTTCTCAGTTGCGTCTTCGGGAAGGGAACTCGGGAGCAGTGTTGCCAGGTCCCTCACTCCACTGGGAAGTCCCAGGCTAGCACGGAGGGCCGCCTCTGAAGGGCGGTTCTTAAACCCCTGGGGATCGCAGGCAGCTGCAGTGTGCCAACGAGTGAGGCAGCTTTGCATTCCTGTTTATTCTGGTATCAATAAAAAGGAACTGTTACTATAGTAACAGATATTTCACTTGGTGCCTGGCCACTTCTACAATGTGGAACACCGTGTCCAAGCCACAGGCTCCAGAGGCACAAATAAATACCTATTTTGTCAGATTGCTGAGGAATAAGGAACATGCCAAGCTTTGTCTGAGCTAGGTGGCTCAGACAAGAGGCATTTCCCTTGTTTCACAGGGGAGGGTCAGCAGGAGTGCATTCCAGCCCTTGGCCGCAGGAGGGAGGGCCGAGCTTCCTGCTGCAGTCCCTGGATTCTTCAGGAAAGCAGGGGATCGGAGGTGTGAAGGGAGGGGGAGACGACACTGGGTCAGCTCTGGGCCATTCACTGATGGCTCAGAATCTCCAGATGTGTCATGCCCTCCATCCTCTCAGCTCCGTCTTAACCTCAGAGAGGAGCAACAAGGGCTACGGTGCACGGTCATGAGTGTGCAGATGACGGACATTGATGGGTTCTGGGCCCAAGCAGTCCCTTCTGTCAGCCCCACTGGGCTCGGGCCCCAGCCCCATCGGTGGCCACTCAGTGAACCTCATTTACTTCTGTGTTTGTCAGTTGCGGAGAATCGCCTGGTGGCTGGGAGACAAGGTAGTGAGGTAACATTAGTGAGACCATGTAGTCCGTGCTCCCCGGACGGGATGTTTCCTGCAAGACGGCGGGCCCTGTGTGACCCGAGGGCAGGGCTCCAGCTGTGGCATCATGCCTGGCCGAAGCTGTGCTCCACAGATCTTGGCTCCATGTGTGACCGTGGGAATGTTCTGCCCACCTACAACACATGGAGATGATGAAGGCTGCCCCGGGTGCGTGTAGATGACGGAAACATTCTCCTGATGTCAGAATTGCTGTTCGCTTGAACGTTTGGAAGTGTGCTCTAGTGTCATCATCATCCTTAGTCCTCTGGTGGGGAAGCTGTCACCTGCCAGTTAAACTTGGCTCTCCTCCCACGTTTACCTCCCACGTTTACCTCCCCAGGAAGGGTCTTGGTTGGCTGGAAGGCCGTAAGGCCCAGGACGTGCATCACCCACAGACAGGAACATTCAGAAGACAACCTGTGTCCTCTTTGGCCTGTGTTATTAATTGAACTGACATTTACTGAGTGCCTACTGTGTTCCTGGCACTGTTCCAAGTGCTGGAGATATGGTGTGAATGATATCCTAGGGTTCAGGTAACACGCATTCACGGGTGAGGGGAGCCAGACAAAAAATAAGGAGCCAAACAAGAAACTTTGACCTGTAACGAATGCCAGGCTGAGAGTTAAGACTGGGTGAGGTGAAAGGGAGGGGCTGGGCTGGGGAAGGGTGGACGCTGAGGAGGTGACCTTTTAGGGAGGCCGGGTAATGAGAAGGAGTCAGCAATGCTGACTCGTCCCACTAGAGCATTCCAGGGAGGGGGAAGAGCCAGTGGAAAGGCCCCAGGGTGGGAATGAGTCTGATACGGTGGAGGAAGGCGGTCGGGACTGGAGTGTTGGCATGAAGGGGAGGTGGGACATGGGGCTGAACAGGGAGGCAGGAGGCAGGCCGTGCCTGGCCTGGGAGCTCTGAGCAAGCCGATCATCCTAGAGCCCCTTCAACTTAGAGGGTCACGAATTCTTGGGTGTAAAACAATTTTCTAGAAACAACATGTGTTCCTTTTTGTTCCTTCTTCCTAAATTCCGCTTCTCTTGAAGTACTTTGAATGGCAGCCTCCCCCGGCTTCCCATCCTGCTGTGGCTTAATTTCACTAAATTCTGATGGTGAAAGACTACCATTAAATTCTTGCCAAGCCACTCTTTGCTGCCACATGGTGTTCTGCTGTGCAAAAGACTCTTCTGCGCATTTCCCAGGGCCCAGAGTGGTTTATTTGAACCAGTCCCAGTGCCCTCTGACAGTGGGGAAATAGGTGGGGTCCTGGGGAGCTGACAGCTTCTGCTTACCCCTTGGAGAGACACAGCCTCCTCATTCAGCTTCCTCCGGAGGAGCAGACTCTGAGAGTCCCGTCCGTGCCAGTAATGACCTTCACCTCCCCTTTGTATTCCCTTTATTGGAAGACTCTGATGGCAGCTGCAGAGCCATGGAGAGCAAAGGAGAGCTGGGCAGGCATTGGCCAAGGCTGGGCGCCATTTTCCCCATGCACTTGGGGTTTTTATGCATCTTCCAGTAAACCTCTTCTCGCAACCCAGCCTGTGTAAAAACCTATCAGGTTCACCCACCAGGCTGCCAGGCTGACGGCTGGGGCCTCACCTTATCCTTCTCAGTATTTCTCTCCCAGTACCAAGGTGCTCGATAACTATTGTTGACTTATAGATACCAAAGACATTGATACTCCTTTAGCTTGCTATAGTACTATCCTGCTGTGTGTGTGTGTGTGTGTGTGTGTGTGTGTGTGTGTGTGTTACTGTTTATGAGATCAGCAGCTACCATTTATTTCCCAAGCCACACCCATCAGTAACAAATGATGCTATGCTCCATAACAGGATGCAGTCAATAGCATGTCTATTTATTGACTTAAAAAGATGTCTGGTACATGTTTGGTGAAAAATCAAACTACAAAATCACATATAGTATGATTCTTCTCCTCCACCCCTTTTTTTCAAGATAAAAAAGTTAGTATAGTACCTTTTAGTAGAGGACCAATCTGGAGACATGTATCCTGAACTGTTAAGTGGTCAGTTCTAGATTAATGTATCTCCAATGTCATTGCTAGCCATCATTTATTAAATGAGTGTTAAAATGGAATTAAGATGGGCCATGCTTCTGGATTGCTGCACTAGAACCTACGAGGGAGGGGCCCACTGAAATCTGGATTTTTAACAGGTCCCCCCAGGGGATTTGTTTATATCTGGGATTTGAGAACCACGATTCTGCAGCATAAAATTACAGGCCCTTCTCCTTAGTCACAATATTTCTGTAGTATTTGTGGTTTAAAAAGAAAACCAAACTTGGGGCGCTTGGGTGGCTCAGTTGGTTAAGCGTCTGACTCTTGGTTTCAGCTCAGGTCATGATCTCACCATTTGACAGCTGTGCTGACAGCATGTAGCCTGCTTGGGATTCTCATTCTCTCCCTCTCTCTCTTTCTCTCTCTCTCTCTGCCCCTTGCCCTCTTACTCTCTCTCAAAATAAATAAAACTGAACTTAAAAAAAAATAAAGATAAAAACCAAACCAAACCAGGCGTTGCATTTGCTATCAGAAAACAATAAAGATAAAAAATATGAGAAAGAGCAAC
This sequence comes from Cryptoprocta ferox, assembly GCA_028646485.1. NCBI lineage: Eukaryota > Metazoa > Chordata > Mammalia > Carnivora > Eupleridae > Cryptoprocta > Cryptoprocta ferox. The sequence continues at coordinate 24,516,902 of CM053574.1, forward strand.
CTTTTCCAACCAACTATAGTTATAGTTCTCATCTGGCTGAGTCATGTCCATTGTGCATATTGGAAAACAGAGGCCTTCTGGGCCAATGAGGTTTTTAGGGGTTTCCTCCAGGTAATGGCCAAATTCCATCCCACTTGCTGCCTCCTGCCTTGGTTGGTGGAGCTTTCTCTGGAGCCCCTCCCATTTTCCCAAAAGGACAGACTCTGGAATGCCAGGGACCTGGAGATCAGAATTCTTGCTCAGCCCCATGAGAACTGAAGGGGGATGCCAGAGGTTGAACACCCCCCTCCCACACTCCCTTCTTTGAAGTTTGTCTTCTTGGGAACTTAGAGGAGCCAAACAGAAGGGAGGTGGTGAAAGACCTGGAGAGGGTGTCAGGAATGGATGCTGGGGAATTCTCCTGCATCGATAGTGGGCTGGGGCTGTGGCTTGCATTAAAAAAAAAAAAAAAAAAAAAGAAGCCTCCAAAAACATTTTACTTTCATTTTTGCTCCCCTTTCTCTAAGCTCACAGGCGCCTGGAGCAGCTTATCTGGGTGCACAAACATCAGACAAGAAGTTCCCATGGCAACTCAAAACTTCCTCCTTGGCCCTGTATTCAGTCTAAATCTCCAGGGTCCCTTTTCAAAGCCTCAATGAGGTTTCTGAGAAGCCACCCACAAAACAACCTTAGGATCCAACCTCTTCCCCACCCCCAACATGTTTGGCTGAAAGGACACGGAGGGGGTAGACTGTATTGGCAAAAAACTTGTCATGGGATCCGTGGAGAGATCATAAAAGAAATGAGAGTTGCCTTTACAAGTTTGAACCAGGAAGAATTTGCCCAGTGGAAGGATTTCAAGTGCGCAAACAGGAAAGCACCAGGGAGTGGGGAAGAACTAAGTTTTGTTTCAGAAAGCTGGCTCTCCACCCAGCTGCAGTTAGGCATGGTGAATCTGGTCTCTTAGCTACAGAGGGGTCCTGGAGTGCCCCCCATCGCCAGGATATTTTCACTCACTTGTAGCCAGATAACAGAGGGACAGTGGATCTGGGGATGGGGAGAGGAGTGCGTGTGTGTGTGTGCGTGTGTGTGTGTGTGTGTGTGTGTGTGTTTGTGTGTGTGTGTGTAGAGAGAGAGGTCCCTGGGCAGACCATAGCTTGTCGAGCCAAGCAAACTTCCATGATTGCTGGTTTGGGGTTGCCAGATGTAGCAAATAAAAATGCAGCATGCTCAGTGAGATCTGAATTTCAGATAAGCTGCAGAGAGATGTTTCCCTTCCTGCTAGGAACCTGGCCTGAACTCCAGGTAGGATGTACGTAATGAACTCCGGTGGACCTTTACGACACCACTGCATAGCTTACCAGGTATGGCCAAGCATGAGTCTTTCCCCAAAGGTGTCTCTTCCAGCTCAGTGGATAAGCTGATTGACTGTGGTGTCAATATAGATACCGTTCCTCGCTCCACTGTTGGACAGCGAGGTGACCTTCAACTCCTCATTTCCTCATCGCTGATATGGGCCAGACATTCTTGTGAGGAATCAAGGAGATACAGCATGGGATGTACTTCACACTGACTGTCACAGAGTCTGGGCTCCAAAGTGCTATTTTGATAACCCATATAAAAGCAAAAAGATTTTGGGTGCTTGGGTGGCTCAGTCAGTTAAGTGTCTGCCTCCTGATTTCAGCTCAGGTCCTGATCTCACCCTTTGGTTCGTGAAATGGAGCCCCACGATGGGATTCTCTCTCTCTTGGGATTCTTAGGATTCCCTTTCTCCCTCTCTCCCTGCCCCTCCCTCCCCTCAAAAATAAATAGACATTAATAAAAAAAACCCACAAAGATTTTAATCCACGTGAAAAAAGTGGGATTAAAGACTAGAGTTGCTAGTGGCCCCTGGGTGGCTCAGTCGGTTAAGCGCTTGACTTTGGCTCAGGTCATGATCTCACAGTTTGTGAGTTCGAGCCCCGCGTCAGGCTCTGTGCTGACAGCTCAGAGCCTGGAGCCTGCTTCGGATTATGTGTCTCCCTCTGTCTCTGCCCCCACCCCTGTCTCTCTCTCTCTCTCTAAAAATAAATAACCATCAAAAAAAGAAAAAGACTAGAGTTGGTACAACCTCAGTGATATAAAACAATGTAAGACAAACACAACCACACACACAAACTATGCATAGCAAAGACTGGAAGGAGATATCCTCAAATGTTACCAGTAGCTGCTTATGGTTAGTGGGACTGTGCATAAGCCTTCCCTTCTTTATTCTCGATTTCCCAAAATATTCATGGTGAACATGTATTACTTTAACATAAAAAACTATTTTAAGATAATTTGTGATGAAAAATTTTCTACAAGTGTTATATTACTTGGTGCCTGACTTGAGGCTCCTGTAAACGAATATGGCTACCATGTTGGGCTTGACTCTATAACCCCATCCTCAGGGACGTCTAGGGGAGGGGAGCTCTTCTTGCCTCTTCATTAAATGGCCCAGTTGCATCCTCACCCTGACTCTTACTTCTTACTTTTCCTTGTATGAGACAACCAGAGTAGTGCTTCCATAGGCACTTGACCCTGAATTTGAATCTCAGCTCCACCCCTGATTGGCTGTGTGACGAGTTGGATGTTATCTTCTGAGCCTACGATCCCTTGAGTTTAAAACAGGAGTTAATACTACTCACCTCCCTGAGAGGAGGGACATATCTGTTGTATTTATGAGTACATCCCTGTGCCTTGCATAGGGCTAGTGCGTAATACTGGTCAGTAAATATTGGTTGGAGGGATAAATGAATCAGGTTGATGAGGTGACAGCTATATGGCATTTGGCAAAGAAAGGGGCAATAACAAGTGACCAACGTCATTTGCCATCGTTATTACTAGTCTCAGGAGGTGTGCAAACTTTGGCATAGATGGGCTTAAGTTTGCATGTGTTTTCTACTCCACAGTGGGACAGAAAAGTTCTCTTAGCAGGACTGTGATATGCCTGTTATTCTGAATAGGTTGTAGGTGAAAATTGCTGCCTTTGGAATGAGGCTAATGGCTGCGGCTCCAGGTTAGAGGGAACACAGGGTCTTCCGATTAGATAGCCCCTCCTCATCTTTGTGAGAAGACAGGAACTGGCCGGGAGCACTTAGGGGGAGTGCTCTGATTTGAAATCAGATTCATCGAATTATAGAGCTCCTCCCTTTCTGCCTGCCCCAGCTCAGGCAGATTTAAGACCCCCACCCCCCCACCCCCGCCCAGGAAGGCGCCGCTAGTCCTGAAGTCTTGGCCAAGTTCTTGCTTTTGAACTTAAAAGAGAACCCTTGTTTCAGTGTTCCCAAGAGTAGCTCCGCGTGGGGATCTCTCCCGGGGGCGGAGCCAGGCCGAGTAAGAAGCGCAGTGAGTCCCAGAACGGACTTCGCGCTGGGGCAGAAGCCTAGCCACCCGCTCCCCTCGCACCTCTGGCTCCAGGGGTCTGCGGGCAGGACTACTGGGTGGGGGCGGGCTTCTTGTCCACGGCCGATCGTAGCTGTCCCTTGAGCCCAAGTGCCTTGACACTTTCTATTCACTTACCCCCAACCGGCAGGGACCGCGCTGGAGACCGATTTTCACCTTCCCTAAACCTCTCTTTCCAAGCATAGATCTGGAAAGAAACGCTCCAAACGCTCCCTGCAGTCATTGCTTTTCTTCTTTCGACATGTTTTTCCAAATTATTTTTACAGTGACTGTATACCACGTTTGTGTCATTTTCCTAAATAAAAAATCTCTTTTCGTCCTGGATGGAAAAGTAATATGTGCCTATTGCACTTAAGTAAACAAAGAGACAAATAGGGGAAAGAAAGAAAACACCTTGTCATCCAACGCTCATCCTTGAAAATAACCACCGTGTGTTTCCTTCTCCATGTTTTTCTCTTTACACTCACACATAGAGAAAACCGGTTTCTCGCCTTCCTGTCACTTGGCGCTCTCCTCCCTGTGGCCCTCCAGTGTAACACCTCGCTGGACATCACCAGCGGCTATGCCTCGGTGCTCCTTCACGGTCCGCTGCGGGCTATCCGGACTCACCCACTTTCCCCTCTCCCACGCCTACACACGCCTTCGCGCACTTAAGAGACCCGTCAGGGGTGGGACATTGCGGGACTTTTCCCGTTAGCAAAACGAGGGAGTGTGTATGTGTGGGCGCGCGCGCGTGCTCGCACGTAGGAATGAAGCAATATATCCACGCGTAGGTCCCCAAAGGGAAGAATGTGGGTGGGAAAGAAGGAATGAAAGGAAATCAAAAGTAATTTAAAAGAGTGAAACAAGGAAGGAAAGCAGAGGCATGAAGAAGAACCGAGGTGCCCGGCGGCGGGCTGGCCAGGCTGGGCGCCCGGCTCTCCTCGCGGGGAGCACGAGGTGGGGGCCGGGTGGCCTTGCCCTCACTTACCCGACCTGAGCAGCACGGCCCGGTAGAGCCCCGTGGCCTCGGCGGGGCCCCGTGCGCGCTCGCCCAGCCTCTGCGCCATGCGCCCGCGCGCCCGACTGCGGAGCCGGCACTGCGGCCCGGGAGCGCAGCGGCGGATACTACTCCGGGGGCCGGAGTGTCTCCGCGCCGGTGACGCGAACCGAGGCCCAAACCCTGCACGGATCGAGTTACCACGGCGGCCGGAGCGCCAGGCGTGGAGGCGCCGCGGAGGGAGGGACAGAGCTCTGGGGCAAGGGCAGGTACCCCGCCCGCGCCGCGGGCAGGGCGCGGGTCCGGGTCTGGTGTGAGGACTCCTGGCCCCGGGGTTCCAGGGCCCAAGGAGAAGGCTATGTCCTGATTTCTAGCGTTGGTCCCCTAGCCACTCTTCTCCATTTCCCTGGCCGCTGGCCTCCTGGAGTCCTACAGGCAGGTGTGCGGTTCTGAAGTGGCATCCCTGGGATCACATCCTAGCGCCACCAGTTTATAACTGTGTGACTCCACAATTTAATTACCTAACCTCGCAGAGCCACAGTTTTCTCACCTGTAAAATGGGTATAACCACAGTACTTATCGCACAGGGTTGTGAGAAATGAGATTATACATCTACAGTGTATGATTCTATGTATTATATATAACCTTAGAACAATGGCTGACAAAGGACAAACACTATATACTGATATTTTTTTAAAAAAAGGATCCTAGAGTGAGTGGCACTGAGAAGCAGGGGACTTTACTGTAGGAGGAAGGTTGTGGTAAGACTCCCCAAGATTGACTTTTCCCAATTTGTACAATCCCTTTAACAGCCAGAGATGGGAGGCCCAACCAAAGGAGTCTAAAAGTGGAGGAGCAAAGTCAGCCAGGCAGGTTTGGAAGATATAACAAACTGGCAATTTTAATTATCTACTCTGTCTGGTGCTGTGCTAAGTCCCTTCTAAAATAAAAACTACTGTTTATTGTGTGCTTTAAGTCCTATTTCATTTTATCTTCACAACACTATGAATTAGGGTCTTTTAGCCTTCCAGTTTTACAGATGAGGAAACTGAGGCTCAGAGAGGTTAACCAATTTATCTGGGATCACACAGTGTGGAGCTGGGACACAAACTCAGGTATTCTGACCCCAGACATGGGCCACTCTGCTCACCTACCCCTCTGTTATCTCATTTACCCTTCACAAAAGTACTGAAGGCTAGGTGTTATCTCCAGTTTAGAGATGAAGACATTGAGGCTCTGGAAGGTGAGGTGGCTTGCTCATGTTCTCACTGCTAGTTGGAGGAACCAAGACTCAGTCCAGTTCTCTACACACAAAACCAGCGCCCCTGAAATCTACAGACCCCTGGAGCTGTCCAGGGTACCGGATGGCTTCTGTTCAAAGGTGTGCCTGTGAGGGCCTGGGAATCTTTGAGCTGGTTGTTGGAGCCTCTATCACATGGTATTGTCTCCCTGTGGCTCTGTGTCCTCTCCAGCAGCCTTGGTGCCCCCTAGGCCAACTGCCAGCCAAGCGCTCTCTGGCCGGTCCTTTGCCACTTCCCAAGCTCAGCTTCTGCTGGGACTCAGAGATTTCTGTACTTCTCCACTCCTTAGTCACCACCCAGGGTCCCAAGGATCCAAGTGACACACTCTGATCTTTGGGGACATCACTGATTGGTCAGACTGCTCATGTGTCTCATCCACAACCAACCACCATGGGTGCCAGGCATGGTTACAGACTTTTAGCATTGACTGTTCCATATCCATTCTTTAGAGGATGAAATTATATACAATTTATTATTCATCTCTTTTAGTCCACTCTTTGATCAAGTATGGTTATGCCCCTTTTAGAGATAAGAAAAGTAAGTTTCAAGTGACTTGCCCACAATCACATAATTAGTTAGTAATGGAGCTGGAATTGGAACCCAGAGGATGACACAACTTTTGCTGCAGAGGGGAAACAAAGCCAACAGTTGAACAAGGTGAGGGTTCAGGAAAATTGTGACTAAGTAATGTGCTTTTAAAGAGCATTTGAAAAGGTTTAATTCTGGTTGCACCCCTGAGGAATTCTAGGTGGGTCTGACTTACCTGAGCCATTTAGTCTCTGCTTCTCATTTTCGTGATGAAATATGGCCTGAGGAGAGTATTCTTTCTGTGAACAGAAGGAAAGTAGGTGGAGGTGAGGACCCCCTCTTCCCTGTCAGGGGAGGAGTGAAGTGATATTCATAGTGTTGCTGAGTTGAATTAAAAAATTGACTTTTTGAAGAACAGTTTTAGGTTTAGAGAAAAATTGAGAAGATAGTATACAGAGTTGCTTACACTATGCATCCAATCATTCTGTTAACATCTTATATGTATGTAGATGTACATGTATGTAGTGTGGCACATTTGTTACAGTTATGGAGCTAATATCAATACATTATTATTAATTGAAGTCCATACCTTATTCAGATTTCCCTAGTTTTTACCTAATGTCCTCTTTCTGTTCCAGGATCCTATTGAAGACACCACGTTATATTGAGTTGTCATGTCTCCTTAGGATCCTCTTGGCTATAACAGTTTTTCAGACTTTCTTTGTTTTTGATGACCTTGACTGTTCTGAAGAGTACTGAGATCCATAGTCTTTTATGTTGAAGTCTTATCCATGCCTCTACCTGGACTACCTTCTCCCTGCTTTCCCGGCAAACGCGTCATCCTTGAAGGGCCAATTCAGAAGGCTTCAGCGTTTGGTCCTCAAGGTCAGTTCTTAGACATCTTCTCTTCTCTCTCTAAACTCTCACGACTTTAAAAACAACTCTTAGCCAAAGATCCCCAAATGCATATTTCCAAACCAGACTTTCACTCTGAACTTAAACTTTGGCTAACAGGCCACTTGACATGTCCACTTGAAAGTCTAATAGGCCCTATTCACCATGGCTCGAACAGAACTGTTGATCACCCCAGTCTCCAACATGTTCCTCCCCTGTCCCCCCTCTTGTCAAGTGACCCCACTCTGGCTCTGTGGCTCAGACAGGAGGCTGGGGGGGTCTGCCTTACCCTGTCTTCCCGCAAGTCCACAGTCCTCAGATCACGAAGGCATGATGAATCCACCTCCTGGCATCTCGTCAATCCATCCACTTCCGATGCCCCAACCCTACCCCAGGCACCACTGCCCTGTGCCTGAATGCCTGCAGTAGCTTCTTTTCTTTCAAGCTGTTCTCCACACAGATTCCAGAGCAGACTTTTAAAATGTAACTCAGACTCCACTCCTGCCCTACTGAAAACCCTTTAGTGCCTTCCCTTTGCATTTGGGAACATGCCTTCTCCCAGCCTGTAAGGCCTCCGCAACCCTCTCTGCCACCCTCTCAAATCCCAACAATGTGTCCCTTCAAATGTTCACGGGCTTGTGATGGTTCAGGTCCTGACAGACAAAGGTCCTGACCTTGTGGAGCTGGCCTTCTAGTAGGGGAGCTAGACAATAAGCGTAGTGAATAAGTAAAGTGGATAGTATGTTGCAAGGTGATGGATACTGTGGAAAAGAGAGAAATGAGAGTCAGTGGGGAGAAGGTTAGTGGTAAGTGGGGGAGTATGTGGTAACAAGTGGCTGCCCAGAGGGTCTCCTTGAGAAGGGGAGGTGTGGACACAAACTTGCAGGAAGTGGGGGAGTTAGCCAGGCAGATATTTTGGGCCAGAGAGTTGCAGACAGAGGGAACAGCCAGAGCAGGGGTCCTGAGGCCAGACTGTGCCAGAAGGTTCAGGGAAGAGCAAGGCCGCCAGGATGGCCGGAGTGGAGGGGACAGAGGGGCAGTCACATCAGGGAAAGTCAGCAGAGAACAGGGACCACCTTCCTTCACACCTCACACTCTAGCCACTGAGTGTTCTGCTTGGGTTCCTGAAAGCCATGCTGTTTCTCACCTCCTGCTTCTGCACAAGCTGTCATCTCCACCTGTTTGCATCCCCAGCTCTGCCTGCCTCCTCCCGCTTAGCCATTAAATCTCAGATGAAATGCCACTTCCCCAAGGAGGCCCCCTCGATCATGTGCTCCAGCGCCCCAGACTTCACTTATATGACCCCGCACCACTGAGTTATGATTGTCTGAGGCCCACCTCTTCCACCAGACTGTCCGAGACTTGAGGGGGGAGACCACGTTCACAGCTGTCTCCCCAGGGCCTACTCCAGAGCTGGGCTGGCTTGGATGTTGGATGATGATTTGTTGAAAGAATGAATGAAGTGAATGAGTGAATGAATGAGTGCATCCACACAGGGAGCTCTGGGCTGCATGGAGAAAGTGGGCAATTCCAGAGAGTAAGCCAGGGCTAGAACCCAGGGAAATCCCCTGCTGCCTGCTCAGGGATTATTCGGGGTGCACAGAGGGGCCTGGGGTCCTGACATTTCCCCAGGGTGCTCCCATTTTGAACTCTGCCACCCAGCAGGGCGTAGAAAAGGGAGGCCATTTGGGATTTGGCCAAGCCTCTTTTGTGGTTTTTAACAAAGGGAATAAGAAGACAGGTAACTTCATCTGTGGAAGAAAATTCCAGGACATAGAAAAAAGACCTTCTCCAGAGGTCTCGAAGGAGATCTAAGCTTCTTCCCTCATCTCCCTACAGACCTGGGAAGTGGGTCTGGGGCCCAAGGGCAACCTTAGCCTTATGAAGCCAGGATTTCATAAGGAGAAGCTCCCAGAGCTGGAGTTCAAAGGATTGTCCCTTGCACACTAGCCAACCTCCCCTGCACGAAAGACTTGTTGGAAAATCAGACCATCACATGTCCAGCAACATGTCAGTGATCCAGGCAGTTTCCTCTCTCCCTTCATCGACTAGAGTTCAGTGAGCAGGGAAACACTCCACTTGCATGCAACCCCTTGCAAAGGCAAAGCTGAATCGAAAAGCTGCTTGGATCTTTTGCTGATGCATTACTGTTAATTGGGATTCTCTTCCAAGGACTGTGCTCATAAATACAGCTAATTCTCATTTGCTCACACAATTTAGGGACTGGAAGATGCTGGCTTAGTTATAATTTTGGTTAGTGAACGTTAACACACATGATTGCCAGAGGAAATACTATTGTGTATGGAAAAGCATACCCAACTATGGCTGAGCACAACCCAGTGTGTTTGCATTTGTATTTCTGCCGACTTTTCCATGGTCCCCACCTGCTTCTTTTTCATGTCTCAACTGTTGAGAGAGTTTTTTTGGGGTTGGTACTTGAGGACTTCCCCTGAAGGCTGATGCCTCTCTTTGAGAAGTGCCAAGGAGACTATGGACCCATCACACATCCTGCTTAGTTTTTCCCAAAGGACACATGCACCAAGTAACACTTAAGGGACCTTACTTTGCTTGTTTGTTAAACATTGAAGTGTAGGGACTCCTGGATGGCTCCATCGGTTAAGCGTCTGACTCTTGGTATCGGCTCAGGTCGTGATTTTGCAGTTTGTGGGTTCCAGCCCCGCACTGGGCTTTGCCAGCGAAGAACCTGCTTGGGATTCTCTCTCCCTCCCCCTCTCTCTGCCCCATCCCTGATTTCTGTCTCAAAATAAATAAACAAACATTAAAAAATTGAAGTATAGCACACATACATAAAATGCACTAATTTTAAAAAAAATTTTTAAAAAATGCACTAATTTTAATTGTGCGGCTCAACAAAGTGTTACACATGTGTTCACCCACACAGTCACTCCAAGATTGAGATATAAAATATTCCCTGCACCCCAGAAGCCTCCCTTATTCTCCTTCTCAGTCAATGCCCACCTTTTCCCAGAGTAAGCACTAATTCTGACTGATATCACTGTAGATTTCTCTTACTCTAGAACTTCATACAGATGGAATCATAAAATTTAGTCTTTGGAATCTGGCTTCTTTTACTCAACAGTATGCTTGAGACTCACTGATGTGGTTGCCTGTAGCAGTAGCTCACCTCTGGATGGATGTTTGGGTGGTTTCCAGTTTAGGCTGCTGTGAACAACTTTCTATGAAGTTTTGGGTAAACACAGTGCTTGTTTTTGTTGAGGAAGAACCCAGCGGTAGAGTGGCAGGTCATAAGATAAGTGAGTGTTGACCTCTCGCAGACACTGTCAACAGTGATTGTATCAGGTTGTATGTTGTGCTTTTGACATCGTCGCAACATAGATTTTTTTTAAAACACCTTGGGGTCACTTCTGTGCACAATCCTTGGGATTGATGGGGGAGCGGAAGAAGATATCCGCAAAATTGCATCTTAGATGATCATAGATGGGCCTGAATTCTGACCTTGGAGGAGATGAGGGTAGGACCTCAGAGTATTTGTCCTTGTAACCTGGAGTGCATCAGGGGTGTGTGTGTGTCCGTGGGTGTCCTTTTTTATCTCCACACCCCACACCATTAAGCTGTAACAGTGCCTGAGAATGGGCACTGTGACTTATTCAGGAATATGTCTTCAGTGTCTAGCACGTTCCTGCTACATAGATAGGTGCTTAGTATAAAAAATAAAACAGTTTAATAATTGTTGCAAATATTTATTGAGCATATCTTAGAGCTGAATACTGTGATAAGACTTTACCAATATGGCTTCACTTAAGCCTCATGATAGTCCTTTGAAATTAGGGAAGAGAGGGGCTCTTGTTTTATGGATGAGGAAGGAAGCTGGGGCCCGAGGTGGGTGAGGGTACATGGCTGGCCAGCGACAGTCCTGCAGTTAGACTGCAGGCAGTGTGAGTCTGCAGTCTCTGCCACATTCACAAACTGAATGTGTGTGTATGTGTGTGATGGCAAGAGCCTGAACCTCATTTTATAGAAGAGCAAACTGAGGCTCAGAGAGGTTAAGGAACCCTTCTCCATGGAGTCAGCAGGGCCTGCCTCCTTGCCACGCTCTTTTTTTTAAATATGTTTTTTAATATTGACTTATTTGAGAGAGAGAGAGTGCAAGCTGGGGAGGGGCAGAGAGAGAGAGAGAGGGAGGGAGAGAGAGAATCCCATGCAGGCTCCGCACTGTCAGCACAGAGCCCGATGTAGGGCTCAAAGTCATGAACCCTGAGATCATGACCTGAGCCAAAGTCAAGAGTCGGATGCTTAACTGACTGAGCCACCCAGGCGCCCCTGCCATGCTAACTCTTAAAGGTGGAATGTTTTTAACACGGACCTTTGGCTTCTGCCCCCCCACCTCCTATTCCGCACTATTGAGCTCATGGCCACTGGCTGTCACAGGACCCTCTGTGAGCCTCTGCCTTAGCGCCTCACTCTCACAAAGCCACTGTGTTGTGTGATGCAACACCGCCGCCTCCCCGTCCCCCATCCCCAGGGACAGAGAAAATCAAACCCGGCAATCCTTCCTTTCAAGTGCCGGGCACTGTTTGCACAGTGCCAAACCCTGGGACTTGCTCCTTTCCAGGGGTCTGCTTACGTCACGCTGGTGTTGGGTTCTAGCTGAGTGCGGTAACCAGGGCACTGTCTTCCATCAAAGGAAGCCTCCATGGTTCCGGTCTCCAGGGTCTTCTCACTGCTCCATTCATTTCAGCCCCCAGGCCTCAGAGGCCTGGAACTCTGCCCCTCCCGGAACCCAGGCTGGGGTATTGGGCCAGCAGCCAACCCTATCCAGCAGCCAGAGGAGCCTTCCTCTCCTGGCCTGGACTTGGTGGCTGGGCTGCTCAATTATCCTTGAAAGCTCTTAATATATTTAGACATTTGGAACAACCTAATTGCACATAAATTTGAAAGTAGCATTTCTCCTCACTGTCCCTTCTCAAGCCCCATCTCACCCCTTCCCCAGAGTTATATTGTTTTTTTGATCCCGTGTGTGTCTGTTTTGGTCATTTTTCTACAGAATGCTTTTTAAACTCTATCATATGTCTTCTAGATATTTCTATGTCAACACACATAGATCCTCTTCACTATTTTGATCCACTGCAGTGTACAATACAGGGTGATGCCCATAGTTGTTTGGTTTTTTTCCATCAAGAAATCCCCTTTGGTTGGACATGTAAGTTGTTTTTGATTTCTCACCATTACAAATACTTCTGCTCCAAACATCCCTGTGTTTGCCTCTCTGTGTGGGATGTGGGTGTTTCTCTGGGGCAGACACTGAAGTGTAAATGCCAGGCCAATGCTAAATTTGAGCAGGTGCTACCAAATCACCCTCCAGAATGGCTGTACCATTTCACACGCCCACCGTCAGTGTCTCAGATTACTGGGTTGCCTACACCCTCACTAACTCTGGGAGTTATGAATCTTTAAGTTTGTCTAATGAAAATGAATCTATGGTATTAGTGGTTACTGTTGGGGGGGGTGATAGTGGTTGGGAAGGAGCATGAGGGGACTTTTGGAGTACTATTGATGTTCTGTTTCTTGATCTCAGTAGCGGCTACACAGATATTTTTCAATTTCTCAAAATTCATTGAGAGGTATACTTATGATAGGTACACTTTTCTGTGTGTATGTTATTCTTCAATAAAATGTTCAAACTATTTCTTCCCTCCCCCAGTCTGATAGGTGACAAATAGCATCCCATAATCATTTTATTTTGGAAGTTGTACCTTCTTTTGTTGGTACATGGGCCTCTGGGTTCCTTCTGGAATATTTTACTTCTGGGTCTTATGAGAATGGTTTGTCTGATAGAGGAAATCCCCTTTAAGAAAGGGGAAAAGGTACTTGACCCTCCCTGAGCACCAACCATATGTTCTAATGCTCACAGCAGACTTTCAGGATAGGTGCCATTCACCCCAGGAGGCTGAGGCTCAGAACAGTGACATGACATGCCCAAGGTCATGAAATTGTCTGATTGCAGAGTCCTACCCTCCTTGTTACCCTTTAAACTGCCTACGTGACAGGCATTGGGCTAACCATGCAGCAGGCATGGTCGCAGGTAATCCCTGAAACAGCTCAGTGAGGTAGCTATATTGTCATCCCATTTTATAGATGAGAACACTGAGGCTCAGAAAGGTTAAATAACTTGCTCAGTTCACCCTGTTAGTAAGTGAAGGAGCAGGCTGAGCCCAGGTCTGTGTGACTCTAATGCTGTGATAAGGCAGTTCTATCCATAGAATGTTCTGCAGTGATGGAAATGTTTGATATCTGTGCTATGAGATGGTACCACTAGCCACAAGTGGTTATTTAGCACTTGAAATGTGGCTTATGCTTCTGTGGAACAGAAATTTTAGTCTTATTTAGTTTTCATTAACTTAAGCAGCCTGTGTTGGACAGTGCACCTTTAGAGTCAGGGCAGGAGAAGGAGAAAAACTGTCGGGTGCGGGTGCAGATGACTGAGCAGCTGCCCCAGCGGGAAGCCGACCAGCCCACCAGGAGAGACCCACTCCTAGTGGTCCTCATGAAGCCACACACAGCTAGGTCTCTTTTCAGGCACCAGAGCCATGCTCTGCAGCAAGAGCCAAAGCTTTGTAATCAGAAGTGGCCGTAACACAATAAAAAAGAACGAAATCTTGCCATCTGCAACTACTAGATGGATGGAACTAGAGGATATTATGTTAAGCGAAATTAGAGAAAGACAAATATCATATGACTTCACTCATATTGAGGACTTTAAGATACAAAACAGATGAACATAAGGGAAGGGAAGCAAAAATAATATAAAAACAGGGAGGGGGACAAAACATAAGAGACTCTTAAATATAGAGAACAAACAGAGGGTTGCTGGAGGGATAATGGGAGGGGGGGACAGGTAAAGGGCTTAAGGAATCTACTCCTGAAATCATTGTTGCACCATGTGCTAACTAACTTGGATGTAAATTATAAAAAATAAATAAATTATAGAAAAAAAAAGAAGTGGCCATAACAAACCTCTTAACCTAAGACTCAGTTTCCTCATGTATTAAATGCATATCAGAATAGGGCTTGTTTTAAGATTAAATGAGAGAATACATAGTGCCTGGCCCACATGTGACATTCAATAGGCTATTTAACAGTCACTCTATGATCACAATTATTGCTCACAGGCTCACTTGTAAGGTTTTTCATTACATAATGGGAAAGCATATTCATGCTAATAATTTAAATAATGCGGACGGGTGTAAAGTGGGACCTAAAAATCCCCAAATACTTTAACCCCAAATCCCCCTCCCAGATGAAACCACTGTAAGTAGTTTCTTATGTGCCCATCCAGGAATTGTTTCCACTTTCATAAACATCTGGAACCATTCTGATCTATCCTTTTGAAAAGTGCAAAAGCGATCACATGAAATGCACTATTCCATAACTTGCCTTTATCACTTTATGATATCTCAAGGGCGTCTTTCCACATGCGTACTTCAGATTCACAGCATTATTCCACTGTCTGCACAATGTTTCCTGGTAAATGTCATTCGTAAGTTATTTTGCAGGTCCTTACTGATGGACATTTAGGTTGTTAGCATTTATTTTGCTATTGTGAGCAGTATTTCAATAAGTACTTTACACATGTCTTTCTGTATATGGGTAAGTGCTCCCACCAGAGGGAAAATTCTTACCAATGGAATCCCTGGGTCAATGGCTGGGGTATTTTCAACTATGATAGACCTTGGCATATGTAAAATCTCATTTTAAACCCTTCAGGAGCACTGGACTTTAAAAGGAGTGTTCTAGTAGTTTCTTCTGAAAAGACTCCTTAAGCCATGCTAATAATCACCCCTGGAATGTATTAGCTGGGTAGGTTTGGAATTTTAGAGAAATGTTTTCTTTAAGTAGATCTAGCTTCTAAGTTCTCTGTGGTGTAAGGTCATGGACAGGGCAGGAGAGGGGACTTGGGGAGGGGCACCCGGAAGTCAGGGAACTGGATCCCCACTAATCCCCTCCCCCTCCTCTGGCTGCTGCTGGAGCCTGAGGGTAAAAACTCTGCCTTCCTAGGAGACCAATCCCGTAGGAAGCAGGGCTTTGCTGCTGCCGAACTGACACTATAGACCACTGAGCCTGTGGATCTGGGGAGGGAGGGGGGCGAGGCGAGGAGACACCCGGAAGGCCTTGCCAAGGACTGGACAATGATGATTCTCAGCAGGCGAAATCCAGACAGCCCACAGTGTAAGAAAAGATACTTGGCCTCCCAGAAGCCAAAGAAATACACACTATCAGATTGGCCAAAAAAAAAAAAAAAAAAAAAAGATCCCTAGTATCGGAGACTGTTGGGATACGTAGTGTGAGGACATGGACACTCTGGTGCTCTCCTGGAGGGAGTGTTGATAGGACAGTCGTCCTGCAGGGAGATGTGTGCATCCCGATATCTATACTTTTCCATTTCTAGGAATTTGTTTTCAGGAAATAACTGAACATATGCACAAAGATACGTGCTCAAGGACTTACATTAACCAGCATTATTCATAACAGTAAAAAGGTTGGCAATAAGGTAACTGTCTAGAGGTAGGGGATTGATTAAACAAACTGTGTTATCTGCATAAAAAGTAACAATCTTTGGCCAGAACTAATGCTGTTGACTTGTGTTTACTAACATGGAAGCTGTCCACTACCTATATGTGAAAATCAAGTAGAAGAAAAACAGTTTACAAAATAGTATTTGTAATTCCATTTTTTGCAGTGGTTATATGTATATTATTACATATGTAGTGTTATGCTATGGAGATAGCATATTATATACATACGTGTTACATATCAATTTTAATATGTTTGCATGTATAGATATGTGTGTATGTGTATGTAGATTATGTGAATTTATGCAGGAAATGTTTGGAAGGATATGAATGAAACTGTCCCCTGTGATTATACTCAAGTGGTGGGAAATTTCAGTCATTCATTTATTCATTCATTTTTGTCATTCCCTGCATTGCCTGAGGGGTTTATTCATTTTTTGTCAATGAGCTTGTATTGTTTTTATAATAGGAAAGATTATATGTTAATATTAATTAATTAATTAATTAATCAATCAGCAAAGAAAGCTGATAAATTTGTCTCAACTGTGTTAGCCAGTCTAAGTGCAACTATCCCCTTATACCAAGACAGTCTGCAACTCTTGTCCACTTTAGAATCCCTCTCTGATCCCAGGACTGTCTTTAATTACAATAAGAATAATGAGGAGGAGGGGCGCCTGGGTGGCTCAGTCGGATAAGCATCGACTTCGTCTCAGGGCATGATTTCACGGTTTGGTTCGTGAGTTCGAGCCCCCTGTTGGGCTCTGTGCTGACAGCTCAGAGCCTGGAGCCTGCTTCAGATTCTGTGTCTCCTTCTCTCTCTCTGCTCCTCCCCTGCTCGCACTATGTGTATCTCTCTCTCTCAAAAATAAACATTAAAAAAAAAAGAATAATGAGGAGGAGGAGGAGGATAATGATATCCATTTATTGGGCACACACTGCATGCCAGGCATTGGCTGATACTTCATGTGTATTCTTTCATTAGAGATGTAAATACTCTCATGTCTTTGGATTTCCTATGAGAGCCTGAAATGGGGACTTGGTGCAAGTGATTTATTGAGGGAAGGCCCTTCTATGAAGTCTCTGTGAAGGAGGAAGGGAAGGAAGCAGGATGGGGCAGGGGAAATTCAGCAAAGACGGGGGTTCAGCTGAAGTCCAGTCTCAGTCTGACCCCATGAGGAGGTCTGGACTGTACATGGTACTACGTTTTCCTGCTTTGAGGCAAGAGGACCAGTCTTTTATCCCTCTACATTTATTGGTCATTGGCTGTAGGACAATGGGAAGGGATAACCAGGCAGATGGGGTCAACCTCCCAAATACCCCTGGGTGAGGGACCTTCCATCGACCAGTCGTTCTAAGGGTGCAGCGGTTAGCTGCCATCACTCACAGTACCTGGCGGCTGGGTGTGACCTGCACCGACCTACATATTATTATCCCCATTTTACAGATGGGGAAACTGGCTCAGAGAGGTTGAATGACTTGCCCAAGGTTACTCAGCTGGTAAGAGATGGAGCCTGGTTCTGAACTTAGGTCTGAAGCTCTTGCTCTGAGCCCTGAAGCCAGACTGCTGGTAATTTCACTGCCCCACCAGGGCCCTCCTCCACCAGCTCTCCATGCTTCACATTAACATCTCGGTCGATAAGCAGTTCCAACCTGAGCTTTTGAAGAACAGAGCCACAAAAGCCTTTGTGTTTCTGCAGAGGTCCTTGAAGGTTGTATGTTGGTGGAGCTGGTTGCTAGGAGACATTTCTCAAGAAAGTTTCCTTTGGAAAATGAATGCAGGCTTTGCCCATAGCATCACATTATTATATCTGGGGGAGAGACATCCCAGCCTGTGTTTCCTCCAAGGTATTAGATGTGGATCCACTTCCTTTTCCAACTGGTTCTTCCAGGCTCCAGCTCAGAGTGTGTCCTGGCTCAAAACAGCTCCTCAGCCAGACAAACTCAGAATCACGGAGAGAAACAGCCCTTTGAGATGACCTGCCTGTCCTCCCCATTATGTAAATGGAGAAAATGAGGCACAGGGAGTTGAAGAGCTCACACTGTGAGCTAGTGGCATGGTCATGATCTGTGTCTGATTACGGCACAATGCAGCCCCCCAGTCTCTGAACCCTTTATGGTAAAGACAGCAGGAACTCCGTATATGAGGACTGGGTGCATTTCTCTTTATTCATCCTTGGGTTTCAAAGCCTTCTGGGGGACAAATGATTACTTTGCTCAAATGGAGATGAGCAGCTGGCATTAATTGGGCATCTACTCTGTGCCAAAGCCTGGAGTAGGTCTTATCTGCTAAATCTGACCTTTGGACCACCTTGGGGTTCATTTCTACTTGACCAGAGACCGTGTTTTCCTGTTTCTATGCATGTCTAGAAAATTTTGATGGTATGCCAGATGTTGTATGTGTGTATGTGATGTGTTATAGAGACTCTGGATTCTGTTTCCTTTTGAAGAGTGTTAAGTTTTGTTTAAGCAGACAGCACAATTACTGGCTGATCTTTTGAAATCCCATGCCCTTCATTTTATCCTTTATTAAGAGAGATTCATGCAAAGCTGGAGCTATTTCTCACGCCTCCCTAACTTGGCAGGACTCACCTTTAAACTCTGGCCTCTGAGGATTTGAAGGATTTGGCTTTAGGCTTTGTTGGGGCAGGTCTAGAGGAGCCCTTACACTAGAGCATGGTCCTCTCTGCGGGGGCACAGCTTTTCCGGTGTCTCAGCTCAAAGCCTACAGTGAAGGTCTCTCCAATGTCTGTCAGCACTGCTTGACCTGCAGGATGTCAGTTTGCTCTCCACCCTCAGCAGCTCTCCAACAGCTGCTCTCTGGTAAACCTGGGATGGTTTCATGCTGTGCACGCACAGCCCAGCCTTTGGGCAAGGACTTATGGGTCCTGGGGGACCCCCACATAGACTTCCGGGGCCCCCTGGCTATGCAGCTCCCTCCTCTCCAGTGTCCTGTCCTACAGATTCCTTCTTTTTTTATTGTCTCAGTTGCCCAAACTGATCCCTGCCTCCTGAGCTCAGAGGGACTGTTGCATTCTGTTTAAGCTCCACTGCCCTGTGCCACGCCTGGGAGACTGTCCTAGGATGAGAGCCCAGGAGATGAGGGACTCACCTTGTGAGCCCCGCTCCCTCAGAATCATAGTGTCTATGGTCCACTGCCTCCTCTCTGAAGACAGCTGCCTCTGACTTTAAGTGTTATTTTTGGCGGGAGGGCTGGTCTGGTACTAGGTCCTTCATTATGGCTGGAAAGGGAAGTCCCCCTCATAGCTGGGCACTCTCTCTCTCTCCATTTGTCTTGGAACATTTACTAGGACGCTGAGAGTAAGGGCTAACTATCCCCATTTAGTAAGTGAGGGAACGGAGATCCAGAGGGGAGCAGTAATTTGCCCCAATAGCAAAATAGGCCAAGTTACTGAAAAGTGTTTTCTAGGGGTGCCTGGGTGGCTCAGTCTGTTAAGCGGCCAACTCTTAGTTTCCGCTCAGGCCATGATCTCACAGTTTCGTGAGTTCCAGCCCCACATCAGGCTCTGTGTCTGACAGTGCGGAGCCTGCTTGGGATTCTCTCTCTCTCCCTCCCTCTTTCTCTTTCTGACCCTCCCCCACTCGTGCTGTTTCTGTCTCTCTCAAAATAAATAAATAAACTTAAAAGAAAAAGAGTTGGCTAGACTTCAGAGCCCATACTTTGTGCTTGTACTTTCAGGAAAACCTAAAATCAAAACTAAATTTCACTGTTACCATCACCAAAACAGCAGCGTCTTCTGAGCCAATTCACCTATTGTCCTAATCCCGTCTCTCACCGTGTACCTTTAGTCCTGTTTCTGCCACTGGCCCCTTGTTCTGGCTGTTGTCCCCTTTCACGGGGATGATTATTGTTGTCTCCTATGGGGCTTCCATTGTATTCTTTCTAGAACACGTTTCTGTCTTATTCTCTCACTCCACTGACTCCATGACTCCCTAGGACCCACGGTGACCCTTCCCCAAGTGTAGAATGGGGAACTGCACCTTAGGGAATGCTACAGCCCACAGCTCTCCTCGTGGAGATTCACGGCTGGGAGTGCGAGCATGTAGAGGCTATGTGGGGAGGAAACCTGTTTAATTGAGCTTCACCCAGTCTGTTGGCCCTGAAATCTTTGGCTCATCTAACACCTATTAAAATCTTGTGGAACATACTGGAAAACTTTGGACCACAGAGTAAAGGCTAGTATTTTCTGTCTGTATTCCAGTCCTACATTTCAACCTACTCTTTCCATTTCATTTTCCATGACTTCTTGTCACAAGTCACCCTTCCCCCCACACCTGTTTCCCCCTCCAGCCTTCATACCCTTCTAGCTGTAAGAATGATATAAGCTCATAGCTGCTGGGAGTTTCCATGACGGGGGATTGGTCCAGGAATGAGGTCACCCAGAGGAAAGTGGAACCATGAGGAAGAGAGGGACCAGGCCCATTTAAGACCCTGGATCCAGCCTTGCCTGAAGCCATTACTCCTAGACTTTCAGTTGCAAGAACTGATAAATTATTTTTCTTTCCTTCTTAACTCCGGACTCCTGCAACCAAAAGAACAAATGACAGCCTGAGAATCCTATGCGGGGCTCTTTCCAGAACAGCTCCTTCCTCATACCTTAAATAACAACAATTAACCTGAGAGCCAGGCACCTCACCTGTACCAAACCTGCAAGGTGATAAAAGTATCCCCAGTTTACAGATGAAGAAATTGGGGCTCAGGGAGGTTGAGCCAGTCGCCCTAAGTCCCACAGCTGGCAGGGGGCAGAGCTGAGATTTGCCTCCTGCATCTGGAAGGAACTACCTAGTGCACAGCATCCAAACCTGGCCCGGATTCTACCTCCCCAGACTCCCATGGAAGTGGCATGGGGGACACCTGGGCTTTCTGGAACAGGGCAAAGGCAAGGAAATCAGCAGTGAGACCTGGCCCCAGATCCCGTTACGCAGGGGAGATCACGTTTCCCCCGTTCCGGCGCCATGAGCAGGGCAGAGTCGCGGGCAGGCAGCCACTTCCCTGGTTATTCAAGTAGAAAATTACAGGTGCCCAAAATAGCCTGGGCATTCTTTTATTTATGAATAAGCAGCAAGTCTGTGAAGCTGAAATGGGGGCTTATATGTATTTCTTTCCTTTGATCACCTTCCTGAGATCCGAAGAGATCCCTAGTTCTCTCGGGGGGCTCTCTCAGGAGTCGGGGGAGCTGGCAGGATTGGGGTGGAGGTGTTTTCAGGGTACGGTGAGGAAAAAGGGGCAATGAGGCCTCACCATGCTGGGGCTGGAGATGCCTCCGTCCTGAGGCTTGAATATCCAGAGGGTGCAGGGGATGGGATCGCAGACCTGGGTCTGTCCCAGCCATCCTCATCTTGCTGTGTGGCCTCAGGCAAATGGCTTAACCCCTCTGGGCCTCTGTTTCTTCTGTAAAACTGAATGAGTCCTAACCTCACAGAAAAGTGTATTTTCTTCTGAGCATAAAATTAACACTTGCTCATTGTAGACAATGTAGCAAGTGCAAACAAACAAACAAAACACCAACACAACCCCCACACAAAAATGACCATTATATCTCCCCATTGTCTCTCCTCAATTAAGATAATCAGGATTAACCTTTGGTATATATCCTTCCGGTCTTTCTTTCCACGTATGCATTTAAAAAACGATTGGTAGAGCCCAATACCTGAGTCACTGTGCTTTGAAAATGGAATTCTCACTTAGATTACAGTCAACAAATATTAGTCAGTCAACATTATTGAGCACCGCCCTAGGCCCTGGGTGGCTGGGAGGCAGCTTTCCCCCACACTCCCTACATCCTCTTTCTGTTTGTCCAGCCTTCTGGAAACAACCCCAACCCTGGGTCCTCACTCAGAAGCACCTGAGGGGTTGGTGAGGAGGGAAAGTCATTTTGCAGGTCTCAGACGTGGATGTGGGGCCCAAGCTGGGCTGCTGGTGGGGACATCTGTGCCCTTTCCCTCCAGCAGGCCTGTGCACAGAGGGGCTGGCCTGGGCATGGCGTGTGGACCTCTGACTGTCCTCCCTGCTGCCGTGTGTTGACTAGTTGATATGTACAGGGTGCCTGGCGCACAGTTTACAGTCAATACATTTAGCTGCTGATAGGACTGTTACATCACTACTATTCCGAGTGGAGGCTAGGCAGCCTGAGGCCATTCCCTCTCAGAGACTCTGGTTGGTAATGAACCTGAGGAGACAGCTGAGTCACTTGCAGGATGGAAATAACAAGAGCATTAATGATGACTACTTCCATTTATCGGGGGAGCACTGCGCTGAATCAATTCCATTTGCTGCTTACAGCCACCGGAGTAAATGAGTCTCATCAGCTCCCAACACACAGGTGAGGAGACCGAGGCTCAGAGATTTCAGGAACTCTCCCAGGGCCACATGCTGGCAGGTGGCAAACAGGGACTTTATGCCAGATTTGTACTGTGCGGGATCTCTCATCCCTGAGGCTCAGACTGTCGGGACGAGGAAAGCCTGGTCTCTGCCCCTGGGGAGCTCACCTGCTGGTAGCAGATGCCCAAATTTAGGACTTTAAGTTTCCTGGGTTTGCTGGGGGCGGGGGGAGAAGGCTGGGGGCTCTGGGGTCAGACGACCTTTGTATAGATTCCTACTCCGACACCTTTTAGCTTTGTCACCTAACTTCTCCAAGCCTCAGTGTCTCACCTGGAAAGTGGGGATAATCAAAGTGTTGGTAGAGGCTGGAGCTGTGTGACATGAAGCTCTTAGTATAGGTGTGGGGCATAGTAAGTGCTCAGTAAATCCAGCTGTTAATAACTTTCTCACTGATGTTACTCCCAGGGGACTTGCTGAATTTCCAAAGGCCACCTCCTTTCCCCCTGAGTGGTGGGCAGGGCCGTGGCTGGTTTAGTTCAAGGAAACCCCCACCTTTCCCAGGCACTTGGAGTTGGCTGCTCTGTGCCAGATGCTGCTGCCCTCGGTCTGGGCTGCTGCAGACACGAGCCCCAGGGTGAAAGGAGGTGGCAGGAAAGAGGGGGTCCTGCCCAAAGGCCCCCCTTCGCCCACTCTACTTCCCCCTCCCAATCTGGAATCAGTAGAATTTTGACAGCCAGCCTTGTCCTCCCAGAGACAGGGCTCTGAGTGCTGCTCTGCTTTCTGAGCTGCCGTAGCTCCAGCAGGGCCAGCCCCGAAGGGGACGCTCGCCCGCCCTGGACGGCTCCTTCAGTCCGCAAGCACTCGTGACTTTGTGCAGTGTGTGTTTTAGGCGGGACCCAGATATAAGCTCAGCCCAGAGAGCCTTGACGACTTGATGGAGGAAATCAGGGGAACTGACGCTTCAGGGCTTGATTCCCGGGTTCTGGGCAGCCCACCCGCGGCCCTGGGCGGTGATGCTCGGGCAAGTGTGTGGCTCAAACAGTGGGCTGTGAGGCTGCCGCCTGGGTCTGATTCCTAATTTCTCCACTGACCTACTGTGTGACTTGGCCAAGGCAGCTGACCTCTCAGAGCTCCGTTTCCTGTCTGTAAAATGGGGATAACTGCAGTACCGACTCCATGGGGTTGTTGTGAGATGGGGTTGTGTAAAGTACTCAGGTGGTGCCTGCTACGTGATGGTGATGAACTAAATGGGAAATGATTATTTCCTTGAAATGAAGTTGTTGGAAACCCTGTGGTCCGAGTTGCCAAATTGCTCTGAGAATGAAGAAGGCCGGGAGACAAGTCACACTGTGTGGGTGGTATTTCCTGCAACAGTGATTCTTGACTGTGGGGGAAAAAAGTCCCGGAAGTGTCTGATGGCTACGCTCCGCCTCTCGGAAAGTCTGTCCATCCTCATGTACACACAGCGTTTTGCATCCAACTTCATAGAAACCCACCCAGGAGCTTAAATGTGGAATTCATCCCAAGAGAAGAACATAGGATGTGCACCAAAATATATGCACAGGGTGTGGAAGAATAAAAGAACAGCTTAAATACTCTCAAATCAAAGATTGTTTAAGCAAATTGTGACACACCTATATCAGGGGAATACTATGTACCCACGAAGAAGGGATTGACCTGAAAGGATGCCCCCCGTCCCTAGGGTTGAGTGCCCCAGGGCCACTACCTCCCTGTGAGTGGAAGGGGGCATCTGGGAGGTGGCCCTGATCTCTGGAGGAGACTATCTCTACCCAGCCCTCCCAAGTTGCTCAGCCTCCCATGACTGTCGAATCCTCTCTCTGGGATGGTGGGACCTTTGCTGGGCAGGAGGCAGAGGCAGGAAACTTTAGCCCTTAGGGCTGGTCTGAGGTCTACGTGTCACGCCTGCCGCAGATAGCTTTCTGGCTCAGCTCCTGCTGGCCTCGTGGCCCCTGCAGCCTGCGGCTCCCAGGGAGGCAGCCCCGAGGCTCCTGGCCACAGGCACAGCAGGCCGGGGGCAGGCAGAGGGGTGCCCGCAGACCACAGTGCCAGTGGGCAGGACTGGGCCCATGAAGTCACCCCAGGTGTCTCTCCCTTTCTTCAGTGTTAACCTGGCTGAGCCTGGTGAGACATCCCTGGAAAAAACTGCCACTGGAACTTTCCACTTACCTGGCTGGCTCGGGAATGGCAAGATTCAGAGAGAGGGAAGCCCATAGCCATTTCAAGCCTGAACCTCTTAGCTGTCTGTGAGTCAGACGACACTCACAGAGAGAAGGTGTTTGTAGTATGCAGGCTAAAAATAATTCCAGTGCCTCTAGGCTGTGGGATCTGGGAGTCCTGCTTAGAATTTTTTTGCACCAATATTCATGAGTGAATTGGACTGTAATTTTCTTTTTTCACTGTCCTTGTTTAATTTTGATATCACAGTTATTTTATATAGGGGTGCCTGGCTGGCTCTCAGTAGAGCATGTGACTCTTGATCTCAGGGTTGTGAGTTCAAGCCCCACGTTGGGTGTAGAGATTAGTTAAAAATAAAACCTTTGAAAAAAACCCAAAAAGTTATTTTATCATAAAACAAGGTGGGAAGTGTTCTCTTCTTTTCTGCTGTTTAGAAGATGGAGTATAAAACCAAACTGATGAATTCCTTTAAACCTGAATAGAACTCACCTATAAAACTGATGATCTGATGGTTTCTTTATGGGACGATTAACCCATGGCTCAATTTCTTTAAGGGTTACTAACTACTCAGTTTGCTTGTTTCTCCTGAGGCCAGTTGTTCAACAATGTTTTCTAGGTGTTTCTAGAGAGTTTAAAATTTTACAGGCATAAAGTCAGCCATCATTTTCTGCTATCTTCTTCAAAGAACCAACTTTGAGCCATTCCGATCTTTGTTATCGTGTATTTGTTTTTCACTTCTTCCATTTCTGCTCTTATTTTTATTTTCCAGTTACTTCTATGTTTTTTGGACTGGTTCTGCTGTTCTTTTACCAAGTTCTTAACTTTGATGTTTGGCTCATTAAATCTCAGCCTTCTTTTCTATCACTTTTAGGACTATATGCTTCTCTTTAAATACTGGGTTAGCTGTATTTTGATATACAGTATCTTCGTGACCTGTATCAGGTCTGAAGATTTCCTTGATCTCTTCTTTTTGATCAATCTAGAAGTGTTTCCTAGCTTCCAAATCTATTTTAGTTTCTTTTTTTATTTGTTTGTTATTGTTCTTTAATTATGTTGTTGACCTATACCATGATGTGTAGGATACCGACCGATGCTTTGGTATCTGGATTTGTTTAGTATCCTAGAATGTGGTCAACATTTGTCAATACTCCATGAGTGCTTGAAAACATTTGATAGGTTTCTAAATATATCTTTTAAATCAAATCCGCTTTTTTTTATTTTAAAAAGAAGGAAAGCAAAACCATAATGAGACATCAGTATCTATCCATCAGGGTCACAAAAATTAAAAAGCGTGAAAAGTAGAAAATGTTGGCAAAGATGCGGGGCAGTTGAACACTGGTACAATGCCTGTGGGCGTGTGATTTGCTGCAACCAGTCTGGCTTTATATAGAAGAGGTGTGAAGGGCGGCAGCATAGGTGACCCCAAACTATGCCACTTTGGCATCAGGATTATTTTGAGCTAAAGACACTTGAAAAACAGCAAGTACAAGAAGGGTGCCCTGTGCCCGCCTCGTCTTCCTGAAAGCAGGAGATAAGACTCTGGTGTCAAAGATGCCTTCCCTAAACCAGGAGGAAAGACACATTTTTATCACCAGAGACAGGGACGGAGAGAAATCTATACAAACAGATCTTGTTAAGATAACCCTTGTCTTCCTTTAATCTCTCCATATGTTTCAGCCACTTTCCCACAATTGCTATTTTTTGCTCAGCTTGGTATAGAAGCATTGGGTCTATCTGTTTTTGGGGGCTTTGTTTTCCTATGGGGACGCTCACGTACCCGTGAAAATCTATAAGCTTTTCTCCTATTAAAATCCCCTATTTAAATCTCCTTAGATCGATTTAATTCTCAGGCCCAGCCAGAGACCCTAAGAGGGTAGAGGTGAAATTTGCCTCCCCTGCGGGTGAGCACATATGTGCCCTTCGTACTTAGTGATCCCACTTCTGGATCCACAGCTGAAGGACACATGGGTCCCCCGAGACAGAGAGAGGAAGTTCGCAGCAACATTAGTATAACGGCAAAAGTTCCTGATCGCTTTGTGGAATGCCGGGGCCCGCTCAAGTCCTGAACCTGTGGGTTGGCAGACACATCTCTATCATTTTGAGATCTTATTTCTCCTTCCTTGGCTCTGGGGCTGTTGGGGGTAGAGGGCTTCTGGGGTGGGGGATGTTAGGACATCAGGAAGGGGGCTGTTGGTCTGTGGGGACATCTCCATGCTGGCATCTCAGTGTAGTCACTTGTAGATAGCATAATTTGAATTTCTGATTTGCTGGCAGCTGATGGTGAAGGCCTGTGAGGAAGGAAGGATGCCTTTTCCTAATTCCTGTCAGTCAGTCAGTCACTGTGGCCTGTACTCTCTGTCTCCCTGAGCAGACTGTTACTGCCTCAGGCCTCACGCAGCATCTGGCTCAGAGCGGATGCTCAGGACATATTTATGGAATTAAGGAGTGAGTTCCCTCTATGACAGCTATGGATTCATTCATTCATTCATTCATTCACTCATTCACTCATACCTATTGTGTGTCCCACCTGCACTAGGTGCTGAGCATCCAGGGTGAGTAAGGGCCCTGCCCTCAGAAAGCAGACATGCTGGTTGGGAAAGCCAGATATGAAACAGTTAAAGAAATAACCAAAGAAGATGATTTCAGATGGTGGTAAGTTCTGTGGGGCTTCTGCAAGACTAGAGACAAAGATGGGGATACTTTAGCTGGAGTAGGGGGTGGGGGGCGGGGAAGGCCACTCTCTGAGCTGAGCCCTGCACAGCCCAGCCCTGGGGAGAGCCAGGGGAGAGTGCACCAGGAAGGAGGAAGAGCAGAGGCAAAGGCTCTGAGGTGGGGAAGAGCTTAGTGCATCAGAGAAACACATAGAGTCCGGTGTTGCTGGATGTGGGTCACAGAGGGCCTGGTGGTTGTGGATTTCTGTGTATCTGCTCTCCAAGGGTTTTTGCCCAGGAAAATAGAGGATTAGGCCCAGAATCAAAATAGTGGGAAGTCACTGCAGTGGACAGGAGCTAAAGGGAACTGAGGCCCCAGGAGAGCAGCTGGCCAAGGACGGATGGGTTCTAGCTATGCTAATGTATAACTTTAGGTGCCTAGGAAGAGTAGAGGTCCAGTGGGGTGAGGGTCACAGTTACGGGTTGCATTGTGTCCCCCCCCCCCCACCCAAAAAAAAGATATGTTGAAATCCTAGCCCTTGTACCTGTGGGGGGCACCTTATTTAGAAGTAGGGTCTTTGAAGATGTAATCAAGTTAAAACGAAATCATTAGGGTGGGCGCCAAGCTAGTATGACCGGTGTCCTTATAAGCAGAGGAGACGAGACACAGATAGACGGGAGAAAGCCATGTAACAGTGGTGGTGGCAGAGACCGGAGTGATGCGTTGACAAGCCACAGAGCAACAAGGGTGGCTGGCAACACCAGTGGCTGAGAGAAAGGCAGACAACAGATTCTCCCCTAGGGGCTTCATGGGAGCAGAGTCCTGCCAACGGCCTGACCTCAGGTTCTAGGCTCTGGCACCGTAAGAGAATAGATTTCTGTTGCTTTCAGCCACCTGCTTTGTGGGAGGTGGTCAGGGCGGCCTAGGGAACCAGTATGTCACTCCGCGGTCCCCGGTTGTGATCACAGTGTCACCACGGGCCCTTCACAAACTGACTGCTTTGGGGCCTGCTGACGGCAGGACTCTCCATAAATACCTGCCACATCACATACCCCAATACAACCCCGAAGTGTCCCCCAGAGCTCAGGGGCATAAGGAAAACCCCCTGGGGGGGCCCCCCGGAAACAGCATCACTGTCTGGTTTCTGGCTGAGGCCTGCAGGTTCTGGCTGTGCCATCCCTTGTGGGACACCCCATGCCCTATCCTAAGTTTCCATGGGAGCAAGATGTCACTAAGACCAAGCCATGGTCTTGCTCTCCCAGCGTCCCTGGGGCACGTTGCTGTTCTCTTTGGCCTTGTCTTAGATTTTAGATGACAAAAGGAAAGTTCCAGCTCCTTGCCCTTTCCCTACCCACCCCCCCACCCAGGCCCTGAGATCTGATCACTCACTTAAACAAAGCCCCTCGTTCATGTCAG
>CM053574.1:24545261-24599626 GCA_028646485.1 Cryptoprocta ferox
CCAGCTAGTAACTATACCCAGCAAGGTGAAGATTTACTCTGGCTCGAGCGGCACGGTTTCATCCAGACACTTGGAAAACAAGTCAATGAGCTGTGGGGCCAGATGCATCTGGGTTCAAGGCCCGGTTCTGGCAGCTGTTGGTTGTGTGGTCTGGAGCAGTGAACTCAGCCTCTCTGAGTCTGGGTTTTTGCCTTGGGGAGGTGGGGACATGGATATGTATGTGGCCAGGTTTGCAGAGAGGGTTCTGTGGCAGTTCAATGACTGGAAAGCATTCATGTTTGTACCTTCAAGAGATGCCCATTTTAAAGATGAGAAGGAAGGAGGCCTGAGAGGCCTGGTGACCCCTTAGGCTGCCGAAGCAGGTGGAGTGGGTTCAGTTCAGCTTACAGGTGTAGGCCAGGGGTGGCCGCGCTGTGCGTGGTCCCTGAGAACCTTTGGCTTCCGGACCCTGCGGGAGGAGTCTAAAGGCCATCTTGCACTAACTCTGTGACTTCATCTGACCCCTTCAGGGCTGTGAAATGGGTGAGACAACCCAGGCCGGGCTGCAGAGAGGGGCTTCTGCCATCGCGTATGTGGGTCCCGGCACTGTGTCCTTTGGGGGATGTGTGTTCCCACCTCTCCTCTTCTCCCTGCCTCATTTTGCCCCCTAAACCAGCAAGTTGCATAGCTGCCAACCCGGCACTGATGGGGGAGGAACCTGGAAGCCCAGAGAGGGAGACCATCTTGCCCAGGGTGGCTCAGCGCCTTTGAGGTGAAGGCTTTTTCTTGTTAGTGGTTGGAGAAGATTGGACCAGGAGGAGGTGAGTGATGTAAAGAAGGAATGAAAATAATGTCCTTCGCTCTACTGTCCAGAAAGGATTTGCCCCTCATGGTCTGAGCATGAGGGAAAGCCTGCCCTCTTGGCTCCTTCCCTTTTCCTGTCTGGAGGCATTAATACCCATGGGAGTGGAAAAGAAGCCCAGAGGGGCACTCAGGGGGCGTGGAGAGCAGAGCGGCAGAGGTCAGGGAGAGCAGGCTTGGGGTCTTCTAAATCTCCTTCTAGGGGACTTTCTCTTGATGGTTTTATCTCTTGTGTCTTTGTCTCTGCTTCTTTCTCCCTCTCTCTCTCTCTTTCTCTTGCTTTGTTCTCAGCTGTTTTGAATACCTGAGCAAAAGAAAGGAGAGAAAAAAAGAGAATGTTCTCCTTGATCAAAGAGCCTGAGGCAGATCCATGGTTGGTTTTTTGGGGGGAGGGTAAGGTGCATGGAGGGATAGGTGGGGCAGTGGGGAGTTAGTCCAAGCCCCACGGCAGGTCCCAAGCCCAGAACCAGGAGCTGACTCCATACTAGGCTCAGAAGAGTGGCTGCAAACCAGAAGTTTCTTTCAGTTCTTGGGATACGCCATGGCCCTCATACCTCCAGGCCTTGGCAGGTCCTACTGTGTCCCTAGCAGCCTCTTGCGGCTCCCAGATCTGCTTATCCCTTCTTCACTCTCCAGATCACAGCTTGGGCATCTTCCCTGGCCTCTTCTTGCTTTGTGGCCCTCCTTCTGCGCCAGCTCCTCTGTGTTTCCCTCATCAGGGCTCCCAGTACCTGCTCTGTCATCACCACTGGCTTATTTCTCTCTTGCTGGGCTGTGCAGGGACAGGGCTGGAGTCTTGTTCACTGGTCTGTTTCTGGTGCCTGGGATCCTGGTACCCAGTAGTGCCCAGTCAATGCTTGTTGAATAAATGATGAAAAAATCAATGAGGGATTTTGCATTTGGCTACAAAGTTGTGCAGGTGGAAAATCCATGTGTGTGTGTGTGTGTGTGTGTGTGTGTGTGTGTGTATATGTGTGTATGTGTGGTGGGCAGCTGGAGGCGAGGTGGGGAATGTGGGAATTTGGGTCAGAGTCTCAAAGCTATTGGAAGGTAAGAAGGGGATATGTGGGAGAAACTGAGGGACTCAATCTGTATCCTTCCTCTCAGCCTGAGTTCTGTGTGGGTACTTCCAGGAGCTTGGCCTCCAGCCCCACCATGGAGTTACCCCCACAGAGACCCAGCCGCCGTCTCTCTCCCTTTCTTCCTTAATTTATTGGGTACCTATTACCTGCTAGGTGCTGGGGACACAACCGTGAGCCACAAAGTCAAACATAGTCTCCCTGCCTTCTTGGAGAAATCACAGAACTGAATACGAGGTTACAGCCGTGATCAGTGTGGTGGGGAGCGTAATGGGATTTGCCCTAGTCTGGGGAACTCAGGGGGAGTGGTGGTGCTATGGGGTGTCTGAGGGAGCTTTGCCCCCTTCTAATCTCTCTGGCCCCTTCCCAGCTACCCCTGGTGATCCTCCAGGTGTAATGAAACCTGCACCTGTTCATGCAGATACAGCCCTGAGACAGGCTTGCTCTCCCATCCTCTCCTTACCCTCTCGCCCTGCATAGACATTTAGAAATCCACTCGGATCTCAGATCCAGGCTTCCGAGAAGTGTCAGCTGAGCTGGCATCTTCCTTTCTTTTTCCTTTGATGTCTTTCTCCCAGAAGCTGGGCTTCCCTCCACAAGGATGGACAGGAGAAGTTTTAGTCTTGGAAGAGGTGATTGCAGGACTGTGAGTGATGGCATTGTGAAATCACAAAGCAGCATTCTTTCCTCTGGGCAGACCTAGCCAACACCTGGGTCCCAGTCTCCCCTGGTAGAGAGTGGACTGGATTCCACCCTTGCTCACCCATCTACTCATTGCCTTTGTTCAGTGCCCAGCCTGTGCATCTGTTCGGGGAAGCCCAGGGCATTCAGCTTCTGAACCCGGCTTGGGGAAGCCAAGGGCAGAGAAGGAAGGCACCATCGGGAGGCCTCAGGGAACAGGAAAACTGCCCTTTCCCTGCCTCCAAAGGTCACTGTGCCTTCTTTCAACTGCCCCTTTCAGTTGTTGCCAGTACAGAGCCCTACAGCTCTCAGACCTCGCCCTCTGTCCCTGGGCTTTCCCAGGGAAGAAATTTCAGCTCGAACTTTTTCAAGGGTTCCAGGTCAGGCTATTCTGAGAGTAGAGGATGAGATGGAGGGGATAGTTCGAATTGGGAGGGAGGGAGCACAGGGTGTTTACCAGTTTGCTCAGGCTGGGAAGGAAAACATTCAGGGGCTTTCAGATCCAGGGGGTGAACAGATGGAATAAAGGGGGAGCCTGGACCTGAATGACAAAGTCCGGGGTTTGGCAAGCTGCTCATAGCGGCAGCATTTGTGCTGGTGCCTAATCCCAGAACACCCAGGAGTGTGCCCTGCATGCCCGGATGAGGCCCCAACTCCCCTCAGAGAAGCAATCAGAGGCGGTGGGCAAGGTGGGGGGCCACAGCACAGGCAGGGAGAGCCTCCTAACGAGGTCCTCATGCCCTGTTGAGCAGGCGCCGGTGAGAGGAACCATCCATCATCGGCGGGGATAATTGTTCACGGAGGCAGTGGGGCCCAGCCAGATGTGCGCCTTTTGGACTCCATAAGAACCAGCACTCCTGTTCAGGCCATTTATCAAATTTAGCTGGATCTCTCCTCTTTTATTCAGTTTGTTTCAGTCAAGGAAACTTTCTTCTAATGAAGACGAATACAAAGCAATAGTGACTTGGCAAACGTCAACTGAGTCAGAATATAGGATTCATTCAGCGAAAAACCCAGGTGGGCTGAGGTTGGAGACATGTCTTAGGGCATGCCGAGTGTTGAAGGCTTCAAGGGGCTCCGCTGTGGCCCTGGAGGCACAGCCAGCCCCCTCTCTGCTGAAGCTCTACCTTCAGCTTCCAGAGCAGGGGTAACAGTGCAAGCCACCGTTCCCTGACACCGACTACGTGCCCGCCACCTCTGCTCCTCCTAGTGTGGGAGGGGAAATCAAAATCCCATTTAGCAAATGAGGAGACTGAGGCTCGGGGAGGTTAAGCAGGTGGTCCTGACAGGGGTCCCAGGCGGAATTTGAACACTGTTCTCCCTGCTCAAGAGCCCACCTTCACACCTGCCAGCAGTGGGGTTCAGTGGCCAAGAGATCAAGGCTCCTTAGACTGCCTGGTTCAAATCTCGACTCCAGTGCTTACTAGCTGGTGACCTTGAGCCTCTCCTTTAATCTCATTTAATCCCTCTGTGCCTCTGATTCATTGGGTAATGAACGTGTCCACCTCAAAGAGCTGTGGGCATACATACTGAATGAGAGAATCTTTGCAGAAGCCTCAAAGCATGTGGGCTGCTATGAGTAACATTTTCTTTTTAGTATAAGGGTATCATGTAGTATCTGTATTTAGCACTGGTCTGCTTTAAGGGTAGAAGTAGGATCATGTCTGGGGTGCTGGACTTGTGTGGGAGCTGCCGATAAGGGCTGGTGGTCCTGTCCCCCTCCCTGGGGGAGGGACACTGGCTGCCGAGTGGGGGCTGAGGATGGAGTGCCCAGACCCTGGTCACCTGGTGTCTGACATCCATGAGAGTTGCTGTGAGGGCAGGTATGCCTTTCCCTCCTTGGCCCAGCTCCCAGCACATGTACCCAGTTGATGTTGGTTTATGGGAGGCTGGGCTGGGAGCAAATGAAGATGGGCAGACAGTTATGTACCAGGAGAGAGTGCACTAAGTGGGCAGGAGTTGTCTCCAAGGGGCGGCTCAGTCCCGCCCTTCATGGTGCCCAGGGAAGGAGACCCACTGCCTTCCTGTGTGCTGCTGGGGTTGGGCCCAGAGCTGCCAGCCTTGTGGAAATGGTCTGACCCTGGCTGCATGGCCCTGGCAAGTCCTTCCGCTCTCTTGGCCTCAGTCTTCCCAGCTGTACATTGGGGAGAGGATTGAGCACATCACCAGGGGGTTTATAACTCTGAGTAAGCCATCAGCATGGGGGGGTGTCTGAGAGGCCCCCAGGGTCAGCAGGGTGACCTTAAAAGGACAGGCCAGTGGGTGCTGGACATCATGTTCTGCATGGCCGGGCCTGTCACAGACACCCCACAGAGGCCAGCTGGGCCTTTTGCCTCCAGAAACAGAGACAGAGGTAGGCATGTGGGGGGTTGGCTGGGGGTGACCCACGGGTGGGGGGCCCCACAAAGGGCCTGGCTGGGCATGCTCACAACCTGTGCTCCAGGCCGGCTCCACCACTGACCAGCTGGGGGAAGTTATGTTTGCTGGTGACTCAGCTATTTCAGCTGCCATTGGGTGTGATATTAATGCCCTCATTGGCTCAAAGGGAGGACATAGGTGTGAGAGAATCAAACACAGAAAAGACAGTGTTGACTGAGCACCTATTTTGTCCCAGGCATGGTATCATTTAGGTTTTACAATGTGAGAAGGATTATTAATCTTTAGTTTATCGAGGCAGAATCTAAGGCTCAGAAAAGCGTATTGTCTTGTCCAAGGTCACAGAGCAATGTGGACAGAGGAACTGACTCAGGTCTGTCCGACCCCAAAGCCCATGTCCCTAATCACTAAGCTCTGCTGCCTTCTCCCTGGGAGGCTCCCCCCACCCCTCCTCGCAGGGCCAGAGAGGGGCTGGGCCCAGGGTAGGCATGGCTTTCAATCTGGGGGCTAGTCCTGGCTGACTGTTGGGGGGTCCTGGGATGCTGTGCTGAGGGAGATTCTGAGGCCATCTACGCCTAGTGGGAAAGGGTACAGGGATCAGTTTGTGATGTCTGTCATGGGTGAGGGAAGACAAGATGGCAATACGTGAACTATATTTGCCGTTCCTGCGCTAGACCGTGTCCGGGTCTTTTCTAGGCCTGGAAAGCTATTCTCCAAGGTGACTGTCAGCACAGGTAGGATGTAGAGGCTGAGCTCACTCCCCCCAGGGAAGGAGAGGAGCTGGAAGACTCCCTGAAAGAGGGGATGGGTGGGGCCAGGGCGCAAAGCTTGGCTGGGAGGGCCGCACTGGGCTGCTCAGATAATCTAGCTGCCCTAACTTTGGGTCAGCTCGAGGGGGCACTGCGGGAGGGAGAAGGGACAGCCACAGGACATCAGCCGTGTAGGATGATGTCCCTGGGGGTGCTGAGGGGAGGCAGGAACTTCCAGACCTGACTGCTTCTGAAGTGAAGGAAGTGGGAAGCAGAGGAGACCCCGGGTTATCTGAGGCAACACTCCTTTTCCAGATGGGGAAACTGAGGTCCCGTCCTTCATGGGGTCCATGATATATTTTACTTAATTTATTTATTAAAAAAATTTTTTTTAACATTTATTTATTTTTGAGAGACAGAGAGAGACAGATCATGAGCAGGGGAGGAGCAGAGAGAAAGGGAGACACAGAATCAGAAGCAGGCTCCAGGCTCTGAGTTGTCAGCGCAGAGCCCAACGCGGGGCTCCAACCCACGAACTGTGAGATCATGACCTGACCCGAAGTGGGACGCTTAACTGAGTGAGCTACCCAGGCGCCCCACGATATATTTTACTTTAAATTTGAAAAATGTGGGATGGGCTGGGTTGGCAGAAAGTCTGGAGTCAAGCACAACCATGAGTTGTTTGAGGATTAGAGCCCCTGTTTCCTGGGCCCTCTGGGTGTTAGGCAGTGTGCTAAGCACTTTATAGGTATCAGGTCACGGAACCTCCTGGGAGGTGGGGAGTGGCCCTACTTTACAGGTGAGGAGCTGAGATCCAGAGGGCTTTAGTTCCTTGGCACAGTGGGTAGACGGAGGATGGGACCGAGCTGCCTGACCACATCGCTGGGATCACTGTCCTAGGCAACTCGGGCTGAGAGCATGGAGGAGAATCCCCGGGAGCCCTGTCTCCCCTTCTCCTCCATCCAGGAGGTGTGGGCCGGCCCCACCCCATCTCTAATGCACGTCACATGCACACATGTGCATCGACCACATTTCAGAAGCACCACATAGGCTGTGCTGTCTACAAATCCCTGAGAGCCTGACGTAGAAGGTGGTGTATAATAATACAAAGAGAATTCTGTAATAATGACAGAGCATAGCTTATATGTAGCCCACTATGTGCCAGGTACTGTTTGAAACACTGTATATATATATATATATATATTTCATTTAATCCATTTAGAGTACTGTCCCCCCGGGGAAATGAGTTACAGAAAGCTTCAACACCTTGCCCATGGACACTCCCCTGGCGCACGGGGAGGGCTGGCCCCAGAGCCTGTATGCAGGAAGCAGAGAGGTGCATGTATAAGCCCAGAGAGCCTGTGAGATGGGGCAGCCCCCAAGTCTGTTTCAGAGATGGAGCGATCAGATGGCTTTGTCTTAAGCCCCAGCCAGGTTTCTAGATGCAAATCTTGGCTGTGAGCTCAGGGAGGGAGGCTGGGGGCCGTGGCTGGCTGAGGCCCCACAGAACTGGTGGGTAGGTGGGTGAGGGCTCCCACCTGGTCAATGCCGTCTCCCTCCCCAGGTTCAGGGACCCGCCAGGGCCCTCAGGGGCGCTTACCTTCTTCCCTTGGACTGCTCCCATGGCACAAAGTGGGCACCAGGCCTGGGTGGGCCTCGGGGGCCCGGCCGGGGGTTCTCCCTGCTGATGCCGATCTCAGGAGCCGGGGCCCAAGGGGTTCCCTGGGCCAGGGCCCCCCGTCCTCTCGAGGCTCATTCTCCTCAGGCACAAAGGAGGCTTTCACAGCTGCTCCTAAGCCCAGAGCTCCTCAGACAGGCTTAGAGTGATTGATCCTGTCAGAGGCACACGGTGTCTCCATTGGCCCACACATCCTGTGGTCCCCGTAGCTCCTCACTTCCTGCACCCCTGCCTCTCTCAGGAAGGGAAATTGAGGCATCCAGGGTTGGGGGGAGAAGCAAAGCGGTCCTCTCACCATGCAGCCAGCAGCTTGGGTGCGGCGGGTGACCTCTGGCCGGCCTAGCAGGCAGGACTTGGCCTTCTTGCCAGGCCGGGCACCGATCCGAAGACCGGGCCCAGACAGTGGAGGCTGTGTGGGACAGCCGGGGCATGGGGCTTGGGGCAGGCTTGCGTGGACACGTAAACCTCGGGCTGGACAGCCCCGTTCATAAGACACTGGGGGGCAAGGGCTGTCCCAGAGCAGAGACTCTGAGAGCAGAGTACTTCATTCAACAGGACAGTTGTCCAGGTGGGGAGGGCTGTGGGGAGTGGGGGCGCTGGTCTGGGCTCAGGCCAGGAAAATATCTGGAGGCTGCATTCCAGGCCCGAGGCCAAGTTCTCCAAGTTACCCCAGCAGTCGCCCTCCTCCTTACTCGCTACCACCTTCCTTTTTAACGCCAGCGTGGGGTGAGCGTAAGGCTGGAATCACCTTGGACTTCAGTCCTAGCCCTCTCTTCACAGTTGTGTGACCCAAGGGGGCATGATTCGAACTCTCGGAACCTCAGTTTCTTCGTGTGTGTGTGTGTGTGTGTGTATGTGTGTGTGTCCTATGATCACACTGCACAGTGTTGCTCTGACGGCCAAAAGAGGTAGGTGTGTACAGCCAAAGCCATTGTTCTGTTAAGGCATAAATCAGATGATGTCATTCCCTGTTTTATCCTCTCCTACTTGGCGGAAGGGGGTAACAACAGCCCCACCCCGTGGGGTGGTGACGATGAACTATGGTGAGTTGTGTAAAACTGCGAGCGGAGGATTTGGACATCAGCAATTCTCCAGAGGTTAGGTGCTGCGGTTATAATGCTGTTGACAATACTGATGATATAATCACTGCCTATTGGCAAGTCCCAAGTAGCCAGTTTGATTAAGCTTCACACCCTTTCTCAAGAGGTGCCTGGGCAGGGAAAAGCTCGCCACCCTCTCTCTGCTCTAATACAGGGCCTCGCTGCCACGTGGTGATGATTTATGACACAGACGATTTATGAAATGGTAGTTGGTAGTGAAGGGTCAAGGATTAGGCATTCTAGATCCAGCTTTGCCCACAGAATGAAATTCCCCAGGGTCCGAAGTTCTGATCTATCAAGTTTTGCTGGCTTCTTGGACATCATTTCCCATTCCCTTCTCTCCCTGACAGTTCCTGGATCACACCACCGTTCTCCTCACCCCAGGACCTTTGCACTGGCTGTTCTCTCTGCCTGGAATGTTTCCCATCTCTCTCCGTCAATTCCATTTTTTAGTCCTGCGTAATTCTTTCCTTTTTATCCAACAGGCTCAATTATCTCCTCCTCAGAGAAGCCCTCCCTGATCCTCAATACAAACTAGCTTCCTGGGTTCTCTGTTTATTATTTTTTCATGGCACTTATTATTTCTGTTTTTATTGTCAGCTCCTGCACCTGAATGGCAGTTCCACAAAGGCTGGAACCTGGTCTGTCTTGTTTAATAGTTTACCCCCTGGGTCTAAAATGGAGCCTGGCACATTGCAGCCACTCAATACATTTTGAAGGAGTGGGTGAATAAATGAGGGAGGATGAAATGAAACAGTCTAAGTATGTAGAGTGCCTAACACAACCCTGACTCATTGCGAGAGTATTAATACTGTCCCCTCTAGGCAAGTAAAAATGTGGCTTCTTCCTTTGCTCCTTCTTCTGGTCCAGCCCCTGCCTCAGCTGCCCCCTGTTCCTTTTCTCCCTGACTCAGTCATGGCCGGCATACAGTTTCTGATTTCTTGCAGTACAGAGAGCATCCACAACATTGTAAAGGGCAGTGACTAAATTGGCGGTCAGCCAGAGCAGTAAAAATGCCATAAGTCAGCCCTGAAGATCAAACTCCTTTGGCAGCCATCCCATAATTATCTACCAGCTTCGCTCTTGGTGAGATGGGAGGAGAGGAAAGGAATTTTACCTGTTTATTAATTTTCCCCATCTGCTTGGAGTCCTGCTGAAATATGACTTATGAGCTGCACTGAAAGCTTGGTTGACTGGAGGTCTTGATTGGCTGAAGGTCCGAAGCCTGGCTTCTGGCAGGATGAGGGTCTGAAATGCAACATTCGGACTCCATGCCATGGACAGGAATGGGGGTGGTGGACCCCGAGCCTAGCACAGAGCCTGGTACCAGGAGTGCTTGGAATGCAGATGCGGACGATTTATGAAAAGATGGTCGGTGTTGCAGGGTCAAGGACAAGTCTAGATCTGGCTTTGCCTTGTCTCACTGTGTGGCCTGGGCACAGTTGTAGCCTCTCTTTCTCTATCTGCAAAATAGGACGTAAACGTCTGTTCCTTCCTGACTCACAGTCCTGTGGAGGGGAGCAAGTCTTACAAAATGTGGGACGGGTTTGAAAAGAGGCATTGCAAGTCACTCAGACCCACTCCCTCTTCATCTCTCAAAGCAATGATGTGGATGTTGAGACGGTGGATGCTGAGAACGTTGACTCAGAGGTTCTGGGCAATTTTCAAAAGTCTTCAGAGGCATTCAGAAAGAGGAGGAGGAAGGGGAAAAGGAGAAGGAGGAGGGGAAGGAGGAGGGAGAGAAAAACATTGTTCACCCCTGAGGAGTTTTAGGGCAAGTATTTCTGAAGGATTTGTTTCCTGTAGTGATGTAGATGGACTGGAATTCCAATCCTTAATCGGAGACTTCTTAGCCGTGTGACTTCGGATGAGTCCCTTGGCCTCTCTGAGCCTCATTTTCCTCATGTGTAAAAGGAGGTAACAATGGTCCGCACCACTTGGGGCTGTGAGGATGAAATGAGGTAATTCATATAAACCCCTGCACAGAGCATGCAACAGCAATTCCCATAGAGGTTGGGCGCTGCTCTTATCCTGCTGTTAATGTGATAGTGAATTCACTGCCCATTGGTAAGTCCCAGGCATCCTGTCCATTAAGCAGAGCACCTTTCCCCAAACTGGATGGGCAGGGGTAACCTTGAGACTCTTCCCCCTTCTATATTGGTCTGCCACCTGCTGGTGAGGACCAGAATTACAGCTGCTGGAAAGACCTCCCCCTTAACCTCCCCTTACCTCCCCCTCCTCAGGGGGCAGAGAGGAGTGGCATCTGGGTGGGGAGAGGGTAGGGAGATATGAGCCCCAAATTCTGAGGCCATGAGTAGCTTGCAGAGATTCCTAAAGGCTTGTCCATCCCAATGATGAGAAAAATCAGTTCTCAAGTCTTATCCGTTTTTCTTCCTGAATAACTGCGACTGGTCTCCTTTGTTCCATCCGTGTGCGTCTCCTGGTCCAGGCCACCTCTCAGGATGATACAGCAGCCTCCTCACCCTGGTCTCCTTTTCTCCACTCCCTTCTCCATACAGCAGCCAGGAGGGATTCTGAATCACTGCAGATCTGATCGTGTCATTCCCCACCTTCAATCTCTCCGTGTGTCTCCATAGTCCCTTGGACAAAGTCCTGGCCCTTCCCCCAGCCCACAAGGCCCTTAAGGCTGTCGCCCCTGCCTCCTCAGCCCTGTTGCTTGTCTCTGCCCCCTCCATGCCTCTCCAGCTTACAGGCCTTGTTCGTGCCGCTCCCTGGCCTGGCCTCCCTCCCCTCTTTGCCTGGGGAACTCCTGCAAATTCCTAAGGCTCAGTGTGGATGCTGCTTCCTCCAGGACACCTTCCTTGATTGCACAGTCTTTCCCTCAACATAGCTCTTATCAAGTCATATTGCCTATCAGTCTGTGTGGGGCCTGTGTCTGGTCTTCTTCACTGTGGTGTCCCCAGTGCCTACCCAGTTCTCAGTGCATAGCGGGTAATGACTGATTCAGTGCTCTACAGCCAAGTCTCTCTGTCTTGCCCCAATCCTGAGCTGACCTGGGGGTCCCTGTAGTGGCCACAATGCCCTGGCAATGATGTTGAGAACCTCATGGGTGTTTGGCACTTGGCGATGTCCACCCCAGGGGACCCTAGGGCGGCTGGCTCTAGTATGCCATCTCTTTGGTGAGTTTGGTGGTCATTTGGGCTCCCTTTCATCATCCGGAGGATGTGCCAGCTGAGACCTGCCTCTGGTTGAGGGGGAGGGGAGGCAGGAGGGGGCATGACTGTAGTCTCAGCCTCACATCCCCCAGCGTGCAGCAGCACATGGCCTTTCCTCATGGAGAACTGACCCTCTTTGTGACAATTCCTGCAGGCGGGGTGTCTTGTCTCCTAGCCCAGGCCCAGGCTCAGTCCCACCCAGCCGGCCTTGGCCGCTGCCTCTCTTGGGATGAGTCCCCCAGAAGCCGACTTTGGGGTGAGGGTTCTCATGCAGGTGATTTAAATTTTTTTAAATGTTTATTTTTGAGAGAGAGAGAGAGAGAGAGACAGAGGCAGAGACAGAGAGTGAGCAAGGGGAGGGGCAGAGAGAGAGGCATAGAACTGAAAGCAGGCTCCAGGCTCCCAGTTGTCAGCACGGAGCCCGACGCGGGGCTCGAACTCACGAACTGCGAGATCACGACCTAAGTGAAGTTGGACG
The DNA here is from genome assembly GCA_028646485.1 of Cryptoprocta ferox. Classification (NCBI taxonomy): domain Eukaryota; kingdom Metazoa; phylum Chordata; class Mammalia; order Carnivora; family Eupleridae; genus Cryptoprocta; species Cryptoprocta ferox. Next base: position 24,557,419 of record CM053574.1, read on the forward strand.
CTTAACTGATTGAGTCACCCAGGCACCCCACAGGTAATTTATTAAGGATTGGCCTCTGGGGGACACAGGTAGGGGAGTGGGGGAGCAGGACAGGGAAGGGAAACAGGAAGCAAAGGGACACTTTCAGGCCAAGTCCCAGCTTCAGTTTGATCCCATGGGGAGCCCTGGAGTGTAAATTGCACCTCATGGTTGTCCTGCCCTGAGACAGGGAGCTGGGCTTTCCCGTTCCCAGCCTGGCAGTCAGGAGGTGTGGACCATCCTGCAGTGAGGTGAACCCCCGCATTCCTGGCCTCTCTTTTTTGCCCCAGCGAGCAAAGGTATGTACAGCCTGAGGGCACTTCTCCAGAGAGGAGTGCGGACTGACTAGTAGAGACTAAAACTGGGAGAGGGGACCTGGGTGGGCCACCTGTCATCCCCCTGTGCTGCCTGTCCAAGCTCCCCCTCTTCAGGAGACGCTGTCCCCAGCTCTCTGATTCATCTCATTCTTCTTTAAAGTGCTGTGTGAGACAGCTTCTAGAAAAGTACCACAAATCTTCTCTTACAACCAGGTGGCCATCCCATGTCCTTTTATTTTTTAATTGTTATTCTTTAAAGTTTATTTATTTATTTTGAGAGAGAGAGAGAGAACACAAGCCAGGGAGGAACAGATTGAGAAAGAGAGAGAGAATCCCAAGCAGGCTCTGTTCTGCCAGCACAGAGCCTGATGCAGGGCTCGAACCCACGAACTGGGAGATCATGACCTGAGCTGAATTCAAGACTCGGCCACTTAACCGACTGAACCACCCACTCACCTCCCATATCCTTTGAAAATAGGGACCACTGCCAAGAGCTCCATCTAGCCCTGTTTCTGGCCATGAACTTACTTTAGAAGTCCCTATTGGTTTTTCTTAATTTTATAAAGTATTCTTGCTTGTTGTAAAGAAGATTCCAAACATACAAAGGTGTTTATGGTAATAATGGAAATTTCCTTTCACCTTCATTCCCAGAGAGGGGTATCTGGCTGGATGTTCTCCCACATATTATATATACATTTTTTTCCTCTTCTTTGACAACTTTAGGTGATATGGACATTTTATCATCTTTAATGCCCGTGAGCTCCTGAGAGACTGATGGAATCCCCCTTTCTCCAGGGGGAGCTATGGCCCAGCGAGGTGACATGACCTGCTCACCCAGCTAGCAAGTGGAGAGCCGGTGCTCAGACCCAGCCGGGCTTTCCATCCGGCCACACTGTCTGCAGTAGGTTAGACTGAGAAGTGAGTCAGCAAAGCGAAGTGGAGTGGCACAATCAGGGTCCAGGGCCTGCAGAGACCCCCATTCAGCTGGACTAGGTTAGTCCTGGGGTGGGGACGAAGGGGGACTGGGTTCAGTGGGAGCCTTTGCTAGCGCTGACTGTCAGGTGTGAACAAAATGGGGGGGATGGGGCAAATTTGTTCGCTTATGTGAAGCTGCCAGGCACTCTCCACCATACAAATGTAAGGGTCTGGATAAGAGATGGGGTGGGGGGCACCTGGGTGGCTCAGTCAGCAGGGCATCGGCTCTTGATTTTGGCTCAGGTCATATCTCGAGGTTTGTGAGTTTGAGCCCAGTATCGGGCTCTGCGCTGACAGCTCTCTCTCTCCCCCTCCCCTGCTCTTGCTCTCTCTCTCTCTCTCTCTCAAATAAACTTAACAACAACAAAAAAAGAGTTAGGTGGGGCCACCAGCAAACTCCCCCTTTAATCCCTAAGAGTGATCTGCACTGGGAAAAAATGAGGCAATGAGATTGTGTGGTGGTGGTGGTGGGGGAGCGGTGGCTGGCTAGGTCCCCTCTTCTGACTTCCTGAGCCAAGCCTGCTCAAAGTTGTCCCATCAGGCTTTGAACACCGATCTTCACCCTACCGCGACTGCAGCCCAAGTCCCAGCCACCATGGCTCCTGGCCGAAGGTTCCCACACTCTGTCCCCTCCTCCCCAGGCCCTCTTGGCACATCTGAAGCCCTGATAGCTCCAGGGCTCCACCCCACTGGTTTACACAGGACTTGAGCTTCTGCTGGTCTGCTGCGCAGGGCATTTGCACCTCTCCATGAGTTTTGCGGTCTCCCTGGTACACACCCCAGGAGCCCAGGTACCAGTGCTTTCTGATCCCACGACCCCCTCCCAGTATTTGGCCCCTGCTTGGCCCTTCTCAGACACCTCAGGCAGGGTCTTTGTACACATCCCTTGGGCCTTACCACCTCAAGGGGCTCCAGTGGCTGGTATCAACGTCTTTTGGCTAAGGACCCTCTGCGAAGCCACAGGTGGCCACTCTTTCCTCTGTGGGCAGACAAAAAGTGCTCAGGAATTCACATCAGCCCCAACACTAGCAGCACCCTCCCCAGCAGTGACTGACAGGATTGGTACATACGCATCTCAGCAACCTCGCCCTAGATCTCTGGTGTGTGTATTGTATACAGGTTCCTGGGGATCCTTGTGGGACTGAGCTCCACTTCCCAGAGCTGCAGTAGAGCTGCTCACACACCCTTTACTGGCTACCTCCCCTCCCCTGTCTTACTTCCCCACCCCCATTGGTATTTTCTAGAATCACTTCCCGAATGAGGGTCAGGGGCTGCTCCTGCAGAACCACTCAGAAACGGCCAGGAGGTCTTCCCTGCAGCCTGCCTATTCCTCCCAGCCTTCCTCAGCCGGTGCCCCACCCCCAACCCCCCCACCAGCTCTGGATTCCTCCATCTCTCATTCAAGCAGCTGGTGAAGACAGCATGCTCTGTGTCTGGTCCTCTGGCTCTCTCTAGTCCTGTGGGTCTTACACCTTATGCTGAGAGCAAAGGATTCATTTCCTTCAGCGAAATCCCTATGAAACCAACCTCCTTTCCAGCTGCCTAACCTGGTGCCCGAGCTGCCATCGACCTGTCCCAGCTTGTGGCCCAAGCAAACCTGGCCTGGGCCAGTTCGATCTCAGGGAGAAACACTGCATAGCGGAAGGTCAGAACGTTCACTCAAAACAAGTAAAAATAAAATTTAATTGTGTGCCACAGGTATGGGCAGTCTGTCCTTCCTCAGGAGTGACAGCCAGCCTGTTTTCTCCAGAGCAGACAGGCTCTGGAAGGATCCCTGAGTCTGGCCACCTCGGGTGGGCTGCCTCAGCCCACGAGAAGGGTCTGCTTCCCAACAGGGGAGGTGCACAGTGCGTGGGGATCCCCCCAGCACTTTCCACAGGCCGTTTGGCCCCTTCTCGTCGCCACAGCCAGTTCTGACTCCTAGAGCAGCCCAGAAACTTCTTCGGTCTGCAGCCACTCTACATGATCTTCCGGGGAACACAGCCCTCCAGCTCCAGCAGCTCCGGCCAGCCATCGTATTTGTTTTTGCCTGGTCTGTTCTTTAAGAACTAGAGAGAGAGAAAAGAGAGAGAGAGAGAGACATGGCCCACAGGGGAGGCTGTTCAGGATTCACACCTGAATTTTCATTGTGCTTTAAAACCTCATGCCTTCACTTACTTTGTCCTGTCTTCACCTCCCATGGGGAAGTGGTGGTGTTGGATATAACCAGCCCATTTCACAGGTGGGAAAACTGAGGCTCAGAGGGACTACAACTTGCCTAATGTTTTACAGAGGGGATCAGAGCTCAGTCACCCCTCAGCACCCTGCAGAGGGAGGGGTGAGCACCAAGTGTGGGAGGCAGGCTTGCAGAGTATTAGCTCCTCTGCCAAATTCTCCATCAGCCCCTCTAGGACACCCCCAAACAGAACAGTGAGAAGAAGCATCCTAGCAACTTATGAACACTTGCCCTATGCCAGGTGCAAAGTACCTTATATATTTATTCCTTATGGTAGCCCTAGGAAGGAATACCATTATCATCCCATTCTACAGATGGGGAGCCTGAGGCACAGAGGCCCAAAGTAACTTCCTATGGCCACTTAGTTGGTAAGTGGCAGAACCACTTTGTAATATTAATATATAATAGAGAAAATAAAATCAGTTAAGATTGTGTTTAAAGTTTTTAGGCTTAGTTTATGGAAGAAACAAATAGAAACGGCAAAGTCTCCCGGTGGCGTAATTGTGGCTCGCCCTAGGAAAGGACAGTAGTTCTAGATGGTGCTTCTCTAAAGCCCAGCGCCCATGTGTGGGAACAAAGGATTGGATGGTTTCAACCACATCGTGGCCTCCGATTCATTTCTGGGTGATGGGTCCCAGTCAGCCCATCATAAACAACAGGTAAAAGATGGTGTTGATTGGACGCTGCTTCTCTGCTGTCTTGGCCCAGTTTTGATGGATTTGGAAGCTGTGCTCTAAGAAGAACAGCGCCTGCAGCCTGAAGCCTCTTCCCTGCATCCCACCCCGCCCCCTCCCTGCACCTCACAAGGGATGGTCTGGAGCCCCTGCCCCGACGCCTGTGTTCTTCACCCGGAGGCTATCAACAGAGGGCTCCCTCCTTTTCTCCTCCAGCACAAGCTACTATGTACAATCATTTTTAAAAAGTAATTTCTAATGAGCTGAATTCGTTCTCTTAGAAACTCAGACATACAAACAAGGCCAGCATTTTGCAGACAAGGAGAAAACCGTTGCAGCCCCTTGTGGTCCCCCCACCTGGAGCTCATCCTGACGCTGCCTGCCACCCATGGCCCCTTCCCTGGGGGCTGCTGCGCCCCTTGTCTGATTATTGCCTGGGCCTCCTGCCTGCCTTCTCCTCGCTCAGCCAGGGAGGCTGTGCTAAAAGCACCAGGACGGGAAATCTTTGTGGAGAAGCTGACCTGGATGACAGCTGCATCTGCATCATGGAGTAGCTCAGACCTGAGCGAGCTGGTTAAAACCTCTCCATGCCTCCGGATCCTGGACTGTGAAATGGGAGGATAATTGTACCCACTTCATGTGGGAATTAAAGAAGGCGCTGCAGGTAGCTTGCTCAGCCGAGTCTGCACAGAGCAGGTGCTTGCTGAATGCTAAGTCTTTCTTATCTATGAATCTGTTCTTGTCGCTTTCCCGATTAAGCCTTCCATGGCTCCCCATTGTCTTCAGGATAGAGTTCACTCTCCTTGCTAGTCCTTTATGTCTGAATCATCAACTCTCAGCTGCCTTCTGGGCAGAACTGAATGTTGTCACTGCCAGAGACTGGGCTACTTCATGCCCGGGAAGATCTGGCTAGTTCTCCCGCATTTTGGAATTGCTCTGAGCTGGGGGTGCACAGATGGGGGACAGGGAGAGAAGGTGCAGCTTTTCCCTGAGGGCTCCCAACGCTCCTCCCCTTTCCTCCTCTGAGCACTCCTGAGACTCCACTGCTGGGGGCCTCCCAGACTGCTTGGGGACACCGCTGGGTAGTGACCGTGGAACCACAAGCCATGGACCACTCCTGACCCCTTCCACATCAGGGGGGCTCTCCTGTGTCCTCCTCTTGATGCAAGTTTACCCTCTCCACAGGGAGCTTAGAAGGGAACAGCTCCTCTGGTCCAAACCTCTCCCTTCAGGTAGGGAGACTGAGGCCTGGGGTGGGGGGGGGGGGAAGGGGTGGGGCTTAGGTTTCCACTGGGACCAGAAGCTAGGCTTCCGCCCTTCTCTTGGTTCCCCTTTCTGCCCATCATGCAGGCTTCATCTCTACATTCCTTTCTCTTTTTTTCCATGCCTCACTTGCCTTCATCCTTCTTTTCTCCTTTTCCTTCTCCTTTTTGGTACTTATCCATTTATTATGACCCACCTCCTTGCAAAATGGTCAAGGCCACTTCCTGCTGGGGCATTACCCAGTCAGGCCACCCTGACCTCTGGGGTTCCCAGACTGTTCTTTCCAAGCCACCCCAGTTCTTATCCATCCATCCCTGGCACCTTCCCCCCGCCCCACCCACTTCACTGGGACGGAAGGCCACCAGGAACCCACCTGCTCAAAGGGGCTTTTATCCTTGAGGTTTTTGGCCCCTAAGAAGACCCAGCTATCTCTGAAGCCCAGTTGCTTTGCGTAAGAACTGCCCAGGTTGGTGAGGAGCTCCCTGGTCTCATCGTTCATTCTGCAGAGGAGCACAGAGCACGGTGAGGTGGAGGGGTGGGGGAGGGTCAGGTTCTCAGGCCCTTGGCTTACGAGCAGAGCTGTGTTCAGGAGGAATGGGGCCGAGTGGCCAGGACTTGGAACGGGCTGGAGAGGTGTTAGTATACCTTTGTTTCTGTTTACAAATATACATGTTTATTTGAAAAATATGGAATATCACAGAGGAACTAAAAATTTGAGTCTCAGCCCACTTGACATAATCATTGTAAAATTCTAATATATTTCCTTCATGTCTTTTTTTTCCCCCATGTACTGTGGGATCCTACCACTGCTTTTACAGACTGCTTCTTTTTTTCCTCTTCACGCTAAAAGGTGAACATTCTTACATATCCTTAAATTATTTTCTACATCATCATTTTTGATGCAGTATATCCTCTTTCATGTATTTATAATAATATGTCACCTACCAGCGTGTGTCATATTATTTCTATAACCAGTTGGTCTTTATTGGACAGGGACAGTGTGTCTGGTTTTTTACTGTTGTAACCAAGGCTGTGATGGGCCTCCTAGAACATGTGCGCTTGTCTGGTTGTTTCCCTAGGAGAAGCTGCCCGATGAAAGAGCCAGCAGGAGAGTGGGAAAGGCCCTTGGGGCTTGGAAGCACTTGCCTTGCTTCAACCCAAGGCCTGGCAGGTGGACGTTCCCACTTACTTGGTCGCTGGGTCGTCATAGGATGCCACCAGCACTAGCGTGCCCTCTGGAATTTCTTTAAGGAATTTCACCAGGAGCTTCACATCTGGGGGAGGGAGGAAAGCAGGGTGCTGGTCATTGAGGGGAAATGGCCATGGGTCATTCTCATTCTCTGCTACTGCTCTGATGAACCAGGAGTGGCCAGCGGCAGGCTGACACTGAGCTCCGTCTGAAGCTCAGGGGCCAGTAGGAGGTGACATCCCGGCAGAGCTGCCCGCAGCCCTTGTCCGAGGGAGAGCAATGTGTGCAGGGCAAGGGCATCCTCATTCAGGTGGTTAAGGGTGGACATTGGAATTTGAAAATTCCACAGGCAATTCACATGTGCAGCCAGAAGTGAGAGACATTGTCCTAAGGGTCCTTGGGGACCTACACCCAAGGTGTGGAGCACAGTAATCTCTCAGGAGCTCTGGGCTCTTTGCATACCCCCTACAACCCCCTTCTACGCTGGTTAACAACCTAACTTGTCTGTCCTGACTTTAGAGGACACACCCACTGGACCATAGGCAACTCAGGTCACTGAGAGAGAACACTAACGTCCTACAAATCTCCAGCTTACACCAAAGAGCAAGCTTCCCTTTGCATCTTGAACACCTCACTGCAGTTGCAAAATCTCTGCATTTAACAGACAACGGGCCTAGGTGCAGCATGTGGGGGAGGCATCAGCCCCCAGCTCGCTTCAAGGACATGGATTTGTTTCCTTTGAGCTTATCTTTATGGTCATCTTTCCTGCATAAAAAGTGGTGCCTTAGGGCAGTGATATAGTTTCCTTTCTAAGATTATTTAGGTTAAAAAAAGTGAGCTGAATCAAAGGAAATTACTAATAATTCAGATGGTACTCTGGACATGGCAAAAGTGTGCAGGGGGACTCTTGAATGATTGAGGAAGTATGGGCAAGACTGGCCTAGTGGGAAAAGAAGGGGCTATAGCTGTCACACGAGGATGATTAGTAGCCCTGCTCATAGAATTTTTGTAAAGAGCAAATGTGACAATGACTCAGGGTGTACAGGAAAGTGCACTATAATGGAACTGCAATTATTAGCAGCATCTGCAACATAATTTTGGGGGCCCGGTGCAAAACGAAAACGTGGAGCCTTTGCGGCACCTGGCTGGCTCGGCAGGTAGAGCATGTGACTCTTGATCTCTGGGTTGTGAGTTTGAGTTCTATGCTGGGCATAGAGATTACTTAAAAATAAAATCTTAAAAAAAATAAGGAGGCTTTTGTTAAAAAATTATTAAGAATTTCAAGATGGCAAAGCCAGAGCATCAAACCAAACCTGAGTTCGCTCTAAGCACAGGGCCCCGTATGGCCACCCCACCCACAGGCCCATGCCCATAAGACAATCCAGTTCTTATATTCCCTGAGGATCTCTCGGACCTAGGGGAAGAATCAAGTCCTGAAAGCCAAGGTCAGCTGCCAACTAGCTCAGTAACACAGAGGCCTATGTAGTACACGACCACAACTTGTCCTCAAATGCTTCTGTTTCCAGGTCCTTGTCAGTCGTGGTTACATCCAACTTGATAATAGGGCAATATAAAATTTAGTATCTTTTAAATTATTTTTCCCCCTTTCATTCTGACAACGACCTCCTTGTTTCCAAGCCCCGTGGATGGAGTGAGGGAGGAGGGAAGGAAAGGGAGGACACTGAATGAGCCTCCAGGTCCCTTCTCGAGCCAGGCCGGGCCCCTCCCACCGATTAGTGTGGGTTACCATCCAATCCCCGCACCGGTCTCATGAAATGCACACTGTGGATTCCCCCTATTTTACAGATGACAGAACTGAAGTTCAAGAGGTGTCACCTGCCTCAGCCTGAAGTCTTCGACTGACTCCAGAGACTGTACCTTTTGCATAAACCTGGCCCCAGGCCACCCTGAATACCTGCAGGGGGTCCTGGACAGAGAACAAATGACGTCCCCTGGCCCTCGGCCCATAGCCTGCCCCACGTTCTTCTCACCCCGTCTTAGCTCTGTCCCGCACCAGGAGGGGCCTTGCGTGCCTGCATGTAGACATCCCCAGTCTCCCTGTCCAAGCTCTGTCCACACCACCCTCCCCTCCAGCAACCGCCATTCCCCAGCCACCCCTCAGTCCTACGGGTGTATCTGTGGCTTCTATCCAGCAGGGGGACACCTCGAAGAGGTCCGCATGGGCCCTGATGCAGGCTTCTGGTTGGCACATCATCTGGCCTTGCAGACTGACCTGTGAGGTGGGACTCAGGTGGAGGAGGGCCACCATAGGACCCATGGGATCCTCTGAAGCCCTGGGCACAAGACAGGGTGCCAGCTCGTGTCTCTAAGTGTGGTCACCTTCCACACATTCCCAGCTGTGACTTTGGGCACCAGACTCCCATTTGCCACATTTCAAGGCCTCCTTTGTTTGCAAGGCCAAGAGGGCTTCCCACTTTCTTGCTGCCTGGCTTTGTCCCCACTTGGGCTTGTGTGGTTAGGTGAGCACAGTAGGGTAGTAATGCCCGAGCCTGGAGCTGGCCCCAGGGGTTGCAGGCACAAGGGAGGGTAGCCAAGCTGAGCTGGGCTCTGAGGAGGGGGCTGAGCTCAGTTCACCTGTCCTGATGGAAGGTGGCTCTTGCAGGACCAGGGCTCCCACTGCCTGCAAGGGGCTGCCTTACTGCGTTTTCACTCCTTATTGAGGCTCCTGTGTCAGAGGGAGGGAGGTGGGTTGCCAGCTGGGCAGTGGGTGGCATAATGGCTCTGGGACTTATTCTGCCATGTTTTGGAAGATGTCAGGATTATTGGGTGAGAGTCCTGCCCCCACCATGGCTTGGCCAGTCAGCCTGAAGGCGAGGAAGCTGCTGGTGGGAACTTTCCGCCCAGATAGGTCAGTGTCCTCTAAGGGCAAGGAGAACAGTGGGGTGGCTACATGCACAGAGAGGTTCAGAAAGCATGCCTTGTGCACAGAGAAAAGAAAAGATGTCTGTAGAAAGATGCAGGGAACTTGGAGCCTCAGAGCTATCCCTTCTGGACCTTGGGAGGCCTTGTCCTGTCTTTGGGACTAATGGAGATCCCTGCAGCCTTAAAATATAATACCCTCTACCTAGCAGAGCAAACTGGGCCGTATGTCCTTATCCTTAGCACTTCCTTGCACACTTGCCTGGCCTCCACCTGCCAGCACCGGCATATCTTTGTCTGAAGGTCTTCTCCCATCTCTAGACCTTTCTTTGTGCCCAGGCCAGACGTGTGGGAAGTGCCAAGGAATTAGGGGTGGGAGCATCCCAGATCCCTTGCCCCATCTGAGACCTCTGTGAGCATGTATTGGACACTGGCTCCTGAGTTCCAACTGCCCACAGCGTTCAGTTTGATGACACATCGTAGTGGCTATCTTCCTTTCCCTGTCTCACTTTCTGCTAGTATTTCCTGAGGTCGCCTCCTTCCAAATCAACTGTTGCACTTGACTCCTTGTCTCAGGATCTGCACCCAGGAGAGCCCAACTCAGACAGTAGGAAGGAGTTTCAAAGACAGCATCGAAGACAGTTCCCCCCGCCACCATGCTTCTTTCTGGGTGTCTCCTGTGGAAACCAGAGCTGAGCTCCCTAACACCCCGCTGGCTCTCTTGCCACAGGAAGGAACTCAGCACACCATGGGACCTCAGTGCCAGCAGAGACGTGCCTACCTCCGGAGTACATGTCGAAACACTTCTGTGTTAGCACCGTTCCTGAGGTTCCTGGGGACAAAAGAGCAAAACTGTGATTTCCTGGAATGTGTCATCCTGTCTATCATTCTGCAGAAAATGGCTACTCTTTAAGGTCTAAAAATAGAATAATAATGGAGTGGGGAAAAAAGAATGATAATGGAGTAAAGTCAGGTCCTGTAGAAAGCATGTAGCACTAAGCAGGTGCCTACTTTTGGGCTGATCTGAGAGGTACAAGAACACAATGGTTGGAGACCTCTGGAATCGAATGGTATTCAGCCAATCTGGGTCTGTGTTTTGCTTTGCCACTTCCTAATGCACGACTTAATATTTTTACCTCAATTTTTGCATCTGAAAAATGGGCTATGGGAACTAAGCGAGATGTATTTCAAATAGGTAGTAAACACAACAAGATAAATTTCAGCTGTAATAGTAATAGTAATAAAAATAACTAAAGTCATCATTATTCCTACCTAAACAGGAAATCTGTAATTTGAGTCCTCTGACTCTGAAAGGCAAAGGGATTTGCAGTGGGCTGAACTGTACTAGGTGGTCTGAGTCTAGTAATCTGAATTGCGTTTGTGGGTTTTGCAAAGGGTCTAAATCCTACAGAAAACCAGGTGTTCTGGGAAAGTTGCAGTTCCCAAGCTCAGCCACTAGATGGGGGTGTTGCAGAGGGGATGGCAGATCTACGTTTACACCACTGGTCCCTTCCCCCCTACGCAATCGTGTGGATTCAGGAAGAGGGTGGGGACAGGGGCCTCGGTAGTGGAGCCTCTCCTGCTGCGTGGGGAAGGGGACACTGCAGCCCGTACTGGATTTTCAGAGTCACTAGTCTAGGGTCCTTGGAAGGGAGGGAGGGGTCTATGTACACATAAAACTGTGATCATGTGCTTTTGTGGATTTTTCTGGAATTAGGGGGAGGAGGTGCAGTCTGAAGTTTCTTAAAGGAATCTCTGCCCCCTGAAAGGTTGAGAACCACCGATCTTTTTGCTGGCTTATTATACAGACAAGACCCTGAGGTCCTGAGAGTGATTGGTTGGACTTCCCCTAGCTGGCATGCAGTAGGTGCTACATAGATGTTTGGAGAGGTTTTCTGTCTAGGGAAGTAAGTAGTTCAGCTGAGTGATTAAGACCTGGAGTAAGCCAGATCTGGGTTCAAATCTATTGGCTGTGTAACCTTGGGCAAATTGCCTAACCTCTCTGAACTTGCATTTCTTACCTGGAATGTGGGGATATTGTCCATAACTCCACTCTAGCATCGGGAGGAGGCTGAATGACATAGCACACAGGGAACGCTGGGTAACTGATAGCTATTGGTGTTCCTGCTGCTTGTGTTTGTCTTTGGGCTTTGTGAGGGGAGGAGAAGGAAGCCCCAACAGGGAGGAGAGAACCAGCAGGCTGCAGCCAGGACCAGTTCCTGCCCTCCCCACTGGGTGAGGGGGGGGCATGAGTGGAGATCAGGTGGAATAGTCCGTGTAAACTGAGACTCCTAGAGCCATCTGCTGGCACGCTCTCCCTGTAGGAGGGGCCGCCAAGGGAGTGAGTCAGGCCTTGCTCTCCTTCTCGAGACTGGAGGAGGCAGGCTCTGCTCAGCCCCCTGCCCCTCCCGGGGCCCCACTTTTCCTGGGATGCCTTCTGACCTCCCACTCTGGCCAAGGCTCCATTTTTGCTTTAGGCTTTGACCTTTCCCCTGACACGGCAGGATTTCTTGGCAGAAGGGAAATGTCTCCCCAGGAGCAAGAGGCCTGTCCCACCCTACCCTGTCACTTCCTACGTGTGTTCATGTGGTCATGACACACACAAGCTTGGACTTTTCCCTCCAGAGCATCTGCTGTGCCCTTTTTCCCACCTGCCCTGACCTTTGTCCCAGGAAGTGGCTCCTAGATTCAGGGAAATGGCCTTCGCTCTCCATCTAAGAGCCAGAGGCAGAGAGGAAGGTCTTGGCTGGGGCAGACCACCTGGCCCTTACTCCATCCCTGTAAACCCACCCCTCCTGTTTCAGGCATGGCTAACAGTTGGTCTTCCTGCTGGAGATGCAGGGTAGTGAGGCTGGGGCCTTCCTCCAGGTCTCCCTGCCCCCAGCCTCCCTACTCCAAGCTGGAAGGAAGTTTCTGGAATGCAGGGCTGGACCCTCATGCCCTCCTCAAAGCCTTTCTGAGGCTCCCTATTGACTTGAGCTTCAAGCTCACACTTCTTAGTAGAAGGCTTAGCCCCTCACTCTCTCGCCCTGCCTGCCTCCCCATCTGTACCCGTCATCCCTCTCCACTTCTCTGTGTAGCCAGGAAGACCCTGTGTGGCCCCCAAGACCTCTCCCCGCTCCTCCCTTCTCTGCTTCCTGTACAGTGTTGCCCCTGCCTTCAAGGAGCCTCCCCTGCTTTTTCCCTGGCCAACCCCCACGATCCCTCAGGCCTCAGCTGACCAGCACCTCCCTCTGGAAGCCTCCCCTGATTACCCCCATCCCCAGCTATATGTCCCAGCTCTCAGAGCTGTGCTTCCTTCTCCTTCATAGATGTTCACCACATTGTGGTGGTTGCCAACTTCATGGACAGGCCCGGGCCTGACCTTCTAGTTCCTGGCTGACCCCCTAGTGCTTCTGTACAGGGCCTGGCCCACAGTAGCTGCTGTCAGTATTTGTCGAATGAGTGAATGAAGGTGTGCAATCAGCTCACGATCTCACATTGTTGTTGGTTGTCTCCCAGGGTTTCATGTGTGTTGGTTTAGGCGGCATGGCCTCGGGGGCGGGCTTATGTTTCATAGAAGTGTATCCTCCTGGGATAGTTGCTCACGGTGGGACCTGATCAAGACTCTGGTGGGTGGGGCCAGGTCTTTTTGGCCTTCTGTCCCCACGGGCTTTCCCTCTTGTCACTGCTGGATGGCCCCAGGCTCGTGGCAGGAGCTGAGCCAGTGTTGGTTGAACGAATGTGTAACTACTTCCTCCCACCCCCCATCCCCAGTCCTGACAGCACGGAGGGGGCTGTCTGGGGGATGGATCAGCAGCTCACCGTTCACCAGGGCAATGTTCAGGCCTCTGCCCACGTTGTTTTTCACAGGACTCATGATCCTGAAGAAGAAGAAGAAAAACAAAATGCAACAGTCCGTCCCAAGTGTGGAACAAACACTCTGCTCTTGTGAGTCGGGAACTCCGCAAGGGCCCACGTGGCACTCGGCAGAAGTGCTGGGAGGCACATAGAAGAATCTGGGCCATCTGTTTTCTCCTGGAAGTGAGCGGTGGGCCGGATTCTCCGAGGAACTCTCATGGCATGTTTGGACCAGAACAATCTGCTCAGAAAAGAGAAGGTCCCTGCCTGGGGCTCTGAGGTGTTCAGAGTGGGACCAGCCTATGTCCCCAAGCAGTGAGGCCTGGCTGCTGGGAAGAAGGCAGAGCCCAGGGCGTTGCTGCCGTCCCGCGGAGTTGGGATTGCAGCTCGGAGCCCGGCGGGTGGCCCTCCCTGCCCAGCACCCACCCCAGGCCTCTGGTGCTTCTTGGGAAAAGTGTCCTGGTAGTTGTACTCTCAGACCAGGTAGTTCTTGGGACTCACCTCAGTCTCCCAGGCCTGGATAAGAGCATCCTGTGCCCCTGGTCACAGTGATTGAGCCAGGTATGGTCATGTAACCCAGGCCAGCCAATAAAACTCAGTCTTGGGCCTTTTGCAGGGATAATTACGGTGGGAGAAAGCTGTCTTCCCAGTGGGGTGCCAGCCTGATATGTCAGCCAACCAGTGGCCTCCCTCCTTAACTGGAAGCAACCCATTTTCATGTTCCAAAATCTGAATCTAACAAAGGAGAACAAAGCTAAAGACTGTATGAGAGGGATCCCTGATGACATGGTTTGAACCCCTGGATCTAGCTGGTCCTGAAGCCTGCTGTCTCTGTCACTAGCTCCTTGTTTTGCCTAAGTGAGTTGGAGTTAGGTTCAGAATTCTGACTAAAACACCTGTCTCTGGCTTCTTTAGTAGGATAAACTTACTGTCCCCAGGGCCTTTACCACCTGGCTTGGATAATGGGTACACAGTCTTTCTCTTGCACCGAAGTGGAAGTCTTGGCACCAGCTGCATCTGAACTCTGGTGCCTAGATCTTGATACTGAACCCTCCCCAGAGGCATCCCTCTTTATAGGAAGCCCAGCAGTCTGGGTACCACACAGACCTGAGTTCAAATCTTGACTCTACCACCAGTGAGCTGGGTAATGTGGTCTGAGCTTCGGTGTCCTCATCAATTATAGCCCCAGCTCTGGGAGTGTTGGGGGATTGAATGAGATGAAGCCACAAAGCATCTCACAAGGTCCTGGCAGATGGAGATGCTGCTGGGACTATTGTTATTTGTGACGCATCCATCCAGAGTAAAAGGAAGCCAGTGGAAGGTACCGGCTGCTCTCAGGGCCTGCCCCTGCAGCCTCTGACTTTGTGAACAAATGCATGAATGAATGGAAAGAAAAAAAAGAAACACAAGAAACTTACACCTGGTTTTCGAAGCACATGGTGGGGCCCACGACGTTGGCGGCCCCGCTGCTGATTTTAAAGGCGAAGAACTCTTTTGGGCAGGGCTTGGTGAGGCCACACTTGGTTCTCACAACCGCTGTTGAGAGAACAAAGCAACCTTAGTGTCAGATGCTCAGTAAGGGGGAGGGGGAGGCGGAAGGGGAGGGGCAAAGGAGCAGGCGCTGGACCGAGCTCAGAGGCCTTGCCTCCTCCCCAAGGAGCCTTGGCTGACCGCCTGAGTCGGAGGGACCTGCCCCTTTCTGCGCTCCCATGATGCCTCCAACAGTCCCCGTCAAAGACACAGGACCCTGGCTGTGTCGTCTGACCACCCTAGAATTCATTTTCGGGGTTCCCACGGCAGCTCTAGCCCCAGCACAGGGCCTGATTCAGCGCATAGCACCCGCAAAACTAGCGTGGAGTAACGAGCGGTGGTTAATAACCAGGGTAACCAGGGGTTCTCTTGGGAACCTCCCTCTAGGGCCCCAGCAGCCTTTTGAGCTCCAGGGCTGCCCTGTTGACAACCTCCTGGTTGCCCCAGCATGGTGGGTAGGACGCCTTGCCAGCCAGGTTCTTAAGTCTTAAACCTCCTTGCATATCAACATCCTCATCTGTGAAATGGGATAAATAGGGTGCCTTCCCCACTGGGTTCTTGTGAGGAATAAATGGGTACAGGTGCTCCAGACGTATTGGGGATTCTTCTTATCACTCATTTAAAGATCATGCCGAACACCTACTATGGGCGGGGCCCTGGGAAAAAAGAAACAGGCAGGCGGTTCTGCCCCTCCCGCTCTGAGCTCAGAGCCCACTGAGGACTCAGGATGTGGCACCTCTGACTACTGAGGCTGCCATGACGACCTGTGCCTTCCCCACGTGGCCCTCGGAGGGCAAACCCGGGGTGAGGTGCGAAAGGTGGGAAACGTGCACAGGACTCCAAACACAGCTGAGCCACTCGGGCCTCAATCGGCCCTTTGTGAGCTGGGACACCTATGCTTTCGGCCTGGAAGCCTTTAATTTATATTAATGCCTGGTTTTTTTGGTTTGTTTTGTTTTTTGTTTTTTAAATACCACCTGACAGTTGGGGAAGTACCATTGGGAGGACTGGGTAAACATGGACTTAGAGAAAGTTCACCTGCAAAAGGAAAGCGGCTACTGGCCGGCCCTTCGCCTCCAGCCCTGGGCCAGGCATCTAGTTGAACTACTCCTGCTTGGAGCAAACCCACGGCTTCCTAGGAGAAGCTGGCATATGCTGACGGCTTGCTGCGTGCTGGGCACTGCGGCAAGCACTTTACATTTATTAGCTAGTCAAATTGTGCTGCTGACTCCTGTGCCTGGCACATAGTAGGCACTCAATAAATATCCACTGCATAAACACATGGAGCGTGTGAGCAGGGTGATTAGGGTCTCCAGGGCCCTTGGCAGCCTAGAGGGAGACTGCAGATGCATCAGGGAAAAGGGCCCCTGGGGAGGGGGGGACACAACCCACTGGTACAAGGCTTGGCAAGCCCCTGGCACCTCTGATAGGTAAAGCTGCATTTCAGCTCACCTGCTGCGTGGGCAGCCCTGGAGGTGTGAGTGGAATGCCTGCCTTAGGCTCCCTGCCCCCTCCCCTCGCAGAATTTCAACACACCCACCTGGCAGGTATAACCCGAGCTCAAACCAGGACATTTGTCACCAGAGGGGGGGGCCAGGGGTGGAGACACCCACAAGCTGTCCAGGCTTGTGGCTCAGGACAGCGAGGGCTGGAGACGCGGCCTGACTCCCCTTCCTCGCCTCCTGGAGGGGACCCTTCTCAAGAGGCCCAGCACCTGTCTGAAGGGCTGGCTGAGCATGGGGCTGGGGAAGGGTCCTCCTCTCCTGTGAGCCTTGGGGCCCAACCTCTGGCCCCCGGGACCCTCATGGGAAAGCCAGTTTACTTCTGAGACCAGAGGTTCTCACCTACGCTGGAGGGATTATTCCAGGCCCCGGCCACCACCCTAGAGTTTGCCCAGAGCCTAATCAACTGCAGCTAAGGCTGATAAACCCGCTGTCAATAGGCTGGCTTAAGCAGGCTTTTCTGGAATTGATTTTCTGACCATCCAGCCTTCACGGTCAAGCTACTGGATGAAAGGGATGATGTCCAGGGGTCTCAGCCACCGGGAGGCAGGGGATTTGCTCTCAGGGTTTGGGCTCGGAGGTTGCCCCTACCAGCCGTCTCACACCCTGAGGCCTGAGACCTCTGGAACCCCCTAGTGCTGTTGCCTAGGGCATGAGGCTGAGCCCTGGCGGGGGAGCAGTCAGGAACCGTGAGCTGCTCTTTGGTAATCTGCGGTGCCACTTGCCAGAAATCTCTCCCTTTACCTTTGCTGACTATAAAGTGAGGGAGTTGGTTTAGATCAGGGTTGTCAAATAGCTTTTCTCTCCAATGTCAGTGCATCTGCTATTCGAGGCTTAATGATAAAGCCGTAGAGGCCACCTGTGGGCCTGGAGGGAAAGGGTGCTGGGATTGACTGGTAACGCCAACCAGGGGAATGGTTCGTGTTGATCCATATCGTCTTTGTGCTCTGTGGTCCCACAGTGCACCAGGGCTCCCATGTCCTTCTCAGTCAAAATTCTGTTCCCAGAACCATGTCCCTCTTCAGTCACTACTATGTTGGGGTGCAGAAGGTGGACCTGGGGATGTCGCCGCTCGCAAGGAGGTGTTGAGAGGGTGGGCTCTGGACCACCGCATACAGCTGTGTTGCCTTGGCCAAGAAATTTCACTTCTCTGAGTTTCAGTTTGCCCATGTATAAAATGGGGATGATTATATAGCCCCCACACAACGCTGTGGTGAGGATTGCAGGAGATGCCTGTAAAGCTCTCAACACGGGGGTTGGCACATAGTAGGCCCTCCATCATGGTACTATTCTCATCATCATAGCTGTCCTTCCCTCCCACCTTCTCCACACTTCGAGTGCTTGGGTCCTGGCCTAAGCCCTGCTCGGACGTATGCGGTGTCCGGCATTTGAGGCCTCGGCGTTCCTGCTTCCTGGTGCCTGACTCTCCAGCCACAGGCTCCCCTGCAGCCCCACACATTCCTGCCTCTAGGCCTTTGTCATTCCCTCCTCCCTGACGCCTTCCATGACTGCATCTCATCGGAAGGGGGCAGCCCTCCTGGAACCCAGAACACTTTGCTCCATCTCTCTTGGCATATTCGGCACTTCTATCCCAACAGACAATCAACACCCCCTTCTGTTTGCCCCTGGAGGCCCCTGTAGTGCCGGACATGGCCCCTGGCACTTGGGAACAGGAGCTGCGAGTCAAGCCTGTGGTCTCTGCATGATGATAATAAGCACAGCCCCCATCTTCTGGGCCCGTGGGGACCACAAGGGGGAGGCGGCTGTGCTCGGCCAGGTGTGGTGACTGGGGGAGGCAATCGAGATTGTTGGGCCTGGGGACTGGGGAAGGGAGAGTTGAGCCATAGAGCTGAGGCTCTATCAGTCGGTCACAGGGCTCGGGGGCTTCAGAAGGCACGATTGGGCCATGGGAGGAGAGAGCTGGGCAGACTTTGGACACCAAGATGTTTCTAGGACCTGCAGGGCCAGGAGTAGCAGCCCTGGGACATCTCACCCTAAGGCTAAGGCAGGGCTGGGGGTGATACTCACGGATATGCTTGGTGGCCAAACCTGCTGGAGAGAAGACAGATCTGGTTAGAGGGGAAGTGTTTGGGGCGCCCCCTGCTGGAGGCCAGGGCATGGGGTGTGGGGAGTGGCATTGGCCTGGCCAAGGGATCCTCCTCCCCTGTGGGATGTCCCACCCTTTCAAGGAGCCCTCCCTCACTTGCTGCTGCTATCTGCCCCCCCCCACAGAGCACTTCCTACTCTAACAGAGCATGTTATTAAATGCATAAAATAAAATAGAAAGGAAACCAACTGTATATCAATATAAACATAAAATATTAAAAAATAAATTCGTGCTGCGGTAATATATGTGCTTCTATGTTAATGCATTAAATAATAAGGTGGGGTGTGAGTGCAGCCAGGCTAGGAACCCCTGAAGACAATGAATGTTGTCCCTTTCAGTGGCTGAAGATTAATGGTTTTCTATGGCCACTTTTCCCACTGGTGACATTTCCTATCATGGTAAGCATTTCTCGAGACTCTGGATCATGTTAATGCACTTCTGTATATTCTGTAATTAAGTCTGTTTGTCTCCCTGACTCAGACCATGAGTGGGGGCCACATGTTAGGTCCCTAGGACCTACCGCAGACCAGTCGCTCCATGATGTTGGTTGGAGGTATTGATTCACCTCAGGTAGCTGAGTTCTGGGGTTTCCTTCCTTCCTTCCTTCCTTTCTTTTTTAATTTTATTTATTTTCAGAGAGAGAGAGAGAGAGAGAGAGAGAGAGAGAGAATCCCTAACAGGCTCTGTGCTGTCAGCATGCAGACTGACACAGGGCTCAATCTCACGAATCGATGACCTGAGCCAAAATCAAAAGTTGGACACCTAACTGACTGAACCACCCAGGTGCCCCTGGGGTTTCCTTTCGAACACTGTTCTCTCTCTCACCTCAGGCTTGGACTTTCTCTTCTAGAGGACACCCCTGATCTCCACTCCTGCTCTGAGCTTCCTATACTGACCTGGGCCCATCCGTTCCCAGGCCGTCAGCACAGCTAAGTCAATCTCAATAAAAGCAGTGTCCAGGGACATGTTGGCCACCATGCATCTATATAAATCATCTTGACATGGGTGTGAGCCATACTTGACAAAAAGTGTATGAGGTGAGGGATCTCGGAGACTCCTCTGTGGGGTGACTGGCTTCTCATAGCTATGAAGCTATGAGCTAGCCTGGACCACTAGAGGTTATTATGTTTGACTTTGTCAATGGAGGTGGTTCTCTGAATCCAAGGAGAACAAATGCAGAGGCATAAATCCCTTCCTTTTCTCTCCTTCCTTTAAAAGAATTTGGACCAGGGAGACTATGGTTCCCATTCCTCCTGACATCTACAAGGGGAATTTGGGCAAGTTTCTTCTTCTCCTTCTTTTCTTAAGAAGAAACGTAAACCACACCATGAGGTAATGTATTAGTCCACTCCACAACCAAACCTTGGATCACCTCATGGGGCATTTTTGCAGATTATATGAGATTGTTCATGTAGGTAACTGGTATTCATTACTTATCCATCATCCACCCATCCATCATTCATTTACCCAACCATCATCCACTCATCTGTTATCCACCCACCCATCCACCTACCCATCCATCCATCCATCCACCCATCTGTCATTCATTCACCACCATCCATCACCCACCCACCTATCCATTCACCTACCCATCCATCCATCCACCCATCCATCCATTCACTTTTCTTTCATTCATCGAGTGTTTACTGAGCATCTGCTCTGCACCAGGTGCTAGAGAAATGGATGTACACAAGATAAAATCCTTGATTTCAAGAAGCTTACATTCTAGAGGATGGTGATAGGCAATGACCAAGTAGACAAGCAAATAAACACCTTAATGACAGGTGGTGGTGAAACTCTGAAAGAAACAGGCTGACACGAGAGGCAAAAGTAGGATGAAGGGGTGTGGTTGCAGCTGGGGTGTCCAGAAAGGCCTCTCTGAGGAGGTCACATTTGAGCAGAGACCTGAAGTCTGAGAAGGAGCTGGCTGTAAGGAGATCTGCATAAACAGGGTTCCAGGCAGAGGGAACAGCAGCTGTGGCTAGAAGCTTCTCAATGCCCAGTTTTCTCCTCTTGGCCTCCCTCTCTCCCTCCCTCCTTCCTTCCTTCTTTCCTTCCTCCCTCTGTCCTTCCTCCTCTTTCCTCTTTCTTCTAGGAATCACATTTCCAAAATGACCCCTTGATGTAGGCACATGCTTTGACCAGGGCCTCGGAACACTTCTCTGTTCCCCGTGGGCTCCAGCCTTCCTGACAGCCTCCACCCTCACAAAGGCTGGGGTCCCAAAGGCACCCCACACCATGCCATATCTGGCTATCTCCTGGGTCACCCACGGATAGAGAGGGGAATATATCCTTCGCCCCATCCTGGTCCATAGGCCCTACCCCCCAGAAGTGGGCCCCACTCACTCAGCCAGCGGGGCAGACGGATAGTTTTCATGTTTAAGCTGATGTAGCTGCGAATAAAGATCCACGTGGTGACCAGGGCAAAGATGAGGGCCAGGAAGCGAAGCGCACCTGCAGAGCAAGGAGATGGTGCCATGAGGCCACATCGCAAGACCATAAGGCAAGACTGCAAGTGAGTCATTACCAAATCCCCCCAGGGAGACCATGCCAGGGGACCCCCCCCCCCAGAGACCCTATGTTGTAGCTCCAGATCTTGACATGGGTGTGAGCTATACTTGACAAAAAGGGGGGGGACCCCCCTGAAAGCCACCACAAAGAGGCCCACACCTTGGACCACTTCAGGGGACCATGTGGTGAGACCATGTGCGAATCCATGCAGTGATCAAATG
This sequence comes from Cryptoprocta ferox, assembly GCA_028646485.1. Taxonomy (NCBI): domain Eukaryota; kingdom Metazoa; phylum Chordata; class Mammalia; order Carnivora; family Eupleridae; genus Cryptoprocta; species Cryptoprocta ferox. Next base: position 24,578,661 of record CM053574.1, read on the forward strand.
GTGAGATCACGCTACAAGATTACATGGCAATCCTTCCCAAAGTGGGTCCATTGGGAGAAAAAGGTAGAAATGCACCTTCCTGGGTTCCACTTAGCCTTCCAGAAACAGAATCATTAGGGGTGAGGCCTGGGGATCTGTACTTTCGAGGGCAGAGAGGTGTGTTGGGAAAGCAGGAGGCAGTTTTTCTTGCAGACAGCCCTCAGAGGTGGGCTCCCCTGCAGGACTTGGAGAGGCTGTGTCCAGGGTCCCGGGCAGCCAGAGCTGCTGTGTGATGCCGGGCAGACCTCAGGCTCTTTGGGTAGGAGCGCCTCAGTCACAGAGGGGACATGGGTCAACATTCTTGCCTTCGAGCCCACAGCTTGTGGGGAGGGATGTGACAGTTGCCATTGGTAGGCAGCCTCCCGGGTGGCTTGGGGCGGGTCTCCCACATTTTCCGTCACTCCCCCTGAAAGCCACCACAAATAGCCACACGGTGCTGTCTATAGGAGCACGCACGGGCCTTGCTGACCTGGCTTCCCCGGCCTCAGACTGCTTCCGCATCAGTAGGAAGCAACCCCACACCCAGGACACCCGAGCTCCCTGTCCTGCTGTCTTCCCTTACTCTCCATGAGGGTCAGAAGTGGGCTCCATTATACCTCCCGGCTCAGGGACTCCGGTGGCCCCGCTGTCATCAGGCCACGTTTCTCTAGCCCCACCCCTGACCTCCATGTGGCCCTGAATTCAGCTCTGTGGTCTCACGCTGGTTTCTGGCTGCTACTTGGGGTAGGGGAGAAGACTCCCTGAATCCTGGGGGGCAGGGCTTAGTCGTGGGGGCGCCCCGCATCTTCGGGAGCGCAGTGTGGCTGTAGGCGACCGGAATTCTCTCTGGGTGTCAGCTCACATTATGCAGACGTTTGTTCGAGGCACCAGGTGAACGGCTTTTACAGACATTATTTCAATTCATCCTCAAGGTAAACCTCTGTGTTAGATACTATGCCCGTTTTACAGATGAGGAAACAGGCTCAGAGAGGTGGTCACTTGGCTGGTAAGTGACAGAGATGGGGTTTGAACCCAGGGAAGTAAGCAAACTCTAAAACTTGTGCTATTTGGGAATATGGATGAATTGTGTCCATTTCTTACTGGGTGCCTCAGTTTCCCTATTTGTACAAACAGGGTACAGCATGAAGGCATGGGCAAGAAGGCAAAGGCTACTCCTTGTGCCCAGCCCTGTGCTGTGAGGATTCTAGAATAGCCCTCCTTGAGACAAATATTTTGTCCCTAAATTCCTATCAGGGCTGGATAGTTCCAAAATAGGGTCAATCCCTGTGATCCCAGCCAGATGGGGCCATCGTGCCAAAGCGTCTCTGGTCCCTCAGCCTAGAGGCAGGAAGTCACCTTCTCCCCTCTTCCAGGCTCCCCCCTGGATGGGTTTCCTCCTGGAATTCTGGCCTGACCATTCGAGAGCACACATGGCCAAACAGCCTCAGGGTCTAGGACTGTCTGCACTGCCGATGGAAAAATGATTCCCCAACCAATTTCAGAGCTCAGCCTTGAGCCTATGAATCTTCAGAGCCTGGCCCTACCTGACACTCTCATCTTGTCCAGGTGAGGAGTGGCTTGGGGTCAGTGTCAGCCTGCGGAGAGAAGGAAATCAAATTGGAAACTGGCATCTGGGGTCTGAAAACAAATAAGACTGACAATTAGGGACGGGTCCCTCGAACTGAGGAGATCACAGACCTTTCAGTTTGGTTCCTCACCATCTGCCATCTGTTCCCTCTCTGCCTCCACCTCTCCCTCACTTTTGCCCCCAGAACTTTATTCAATTCAGCATGTCTTTTTTGAGAGCAGAGATTGGCCAGTGGAGGAAGGTGCCGTCTGCCTGCCACTGTCTTTTAGAGACATCCATTCATCCATTCTTCCTTCCTTCCTTCCTTCTTCCTTCCTTCCTTTCTTCCTTCTTCCTTCCTTCTTCCTTCCTTCCTTCTTCCTTCCTTCCTTTCTTTCTTCCTTCCTTCCTTCCTTCCTTCCTTCCTTCCTTCCCTCCAGCCAGCTGAGAGACACTGAGCTAGCTAAACCAGCAGGAAAACAGAATCTCAAGTACCAAAATGAAGGGTAATGAAAACTCTCCCATTACAGGCGAGTTTGCACAGGGTGCTATATATGCAATTAGTCCTTGAATCCTCACACTTCCCCATTTTAGCGGTAGGTAGACCAAGGCTCACTGTGGTTAAGCCCAGGATTATCCAGCTTGTAAGGATCAGAGTCAGAATTTGGATGCAGGTCTCCACTGCCCAACCCCCACAGGGTCCCACTACCAGTGCCTTTTGTCTCAGAGGAGAGTTGAAACTGGGGTTTCCTCCCTTCTTGAGCCCTGGGAAGGGGTGGGGTCACCCTTGGCCCCACTGCCTTTCCCCTGTGCCACCCCCCAAGTGCTGGGCAGTTACCGGTGATTTGGCGGTGTTGAAGACTCCCAGTAGGTCTCTAGAAACCGAGCAGAGGGGAGGGCAGGGCTGGTGGTAACTGTTCCAAGTCTCTGACCCCCCCGAAGCCAGCTGAGGGGCTCTGATCTCAGGGACTGCTCCCACCACTCTTCCTGCCCCTCCCCACCCCAGAATCTTCTTAATCCTAAGAATCTATCTCAACAGACGTGGTCTCCAAAGCCCAACCGCCAAGGACCCAGATAAGAGGCAGGAGGCTTGAGGCCGCCACGGAAGCAGGTGGGCTGGGTCAGTCCTTGACATTTAAACAGGAGCAAGAGCAAGTGCAAATCTGCATTTCCTTTTGATAAGTAAGTATAAAAATGCTCCCCCCCCCTCCCCACCCCAACTCTGGCCCTGGCCTCCAGGTCCTTCCAGATGAGAGAAGTGAGCTGGTGCCTGACCCCACCCACAGAGATTTTGTGGAACTCTAACTTCCTAAAATTCAAATTACCATCAGCTCCCCCCCTTTTTTTTTTTCAGATACAAAAGCATATTATGCTTTTGAATGTTCATAGGATATGACCTATAGTCTGGGAGCCCAGGCCCTGGATGAGGTTGGCAGGACATGCTGTGGGGTCCTCACGTGGGGAGGCTCTAGGAGACCTGGGGGCCGGACCCGATGGAAGGATGGGGACAGGGTCAAAGGGATGAGGATGCGCAGATGGACAGACAGATACTGATATTCACAGACAGCGAGTCAGAGACAGAGCTTGGAGAGAGCAAGGACGAGGGGGAGAGGGAGTTGGCAGAGATATAAAGGGAGAAAGCATGAGACAGGGATAGAAGACGAAAACAGATAAAGGGGCAGAGGTAAAGAGCAATTCCTCAGGACATGCACTTGCCCAGATTCAGAGGGAGAAAGAGACAGTGCCATTCAGAGAGACAGAAGAAAGGGAGGACAGAGACAGGCTGGGGCACATACCTGGGCAGGGGGCTAGCCCCCTGCTGGCCCGCTGGTGCCAAGGAGGGGTGCTGGCTTCAGGGCGGGGGTGGGGGGGCGAGGGCAGCGAGGGCCCTTCCAGCCTGATGTATCAGCGAGGCACCTGCAGGGCGCTCCCGTCCCCCGAACCTCCAGCTGGCTCACCCTGGCAGCCCGTGTGTGCTCTGGAGACCGAGCTCCAGAGTCCTGGGCTCCGGGGCTGGCCTGGGGGTGGGGCGGGGGTGGTGGTGGTGGAGGAGGAAGACCGGCACTTGGGACTGGTACGCTCCTGCAGGGTGGGGCAAGAATTCCCTCTGTATCCACCCAAACCCAAAAGTCTCTTTCCTACTTGTTCGAGTGAGAATGTCGCAACCTGTTATTCAGGTTACGGAGCTGTGGGGCAAAGGCGCAGGGAGAAAGGTCTTCCTGCCCTTGCGAGCATGCTTGAGGCCCAGGCACACAAGTGGTGGCCCCGGGGTGATATGCGGTCACAAGGTCAGCCGGGGCTGGCGGGTGGAGGGTGGAAAGTAGGGGCTGGGGGAGGAGAAGTGGGGAGTGGGAGGGCAGAGCCCCTTGTTCACCCTCACTGTCCTTGAGCCTCTCCCTTTGTCCTGCCCCTCCCCTCACGCCCCTTTGGACGCTGCAGTTCTTTTGCATAAACCCCAAGCAGGCTTTTCTTGTCCAAGACAGGCCTTGTCTCCCATAGGCCTAGTGCAATGCTGAGGGAGAAAGTGCTCCATGACTATTTTGGGACCGAATGAACTGGATTCTTGCATAGTCCTGAAAGATTACAGACAGTTAAAATTCAGAGAGGGCAAGTGACTTGTCTAAGGCCACACAGCCAATTGTGGATTTCCTTCCGGAAGCATTCTCTGAGCACTCATGGGAAGGCAGGCTGTGCGTTAGGCAGGGGTGTATGGCTACGAGCAAGACACGGTCTGGAGCGTTCCTGGGCCTTTGCACTGCTAGTCCCTGTCTGTACACTGTTCACCGTTCCTCTGCCTCTTTGCCTGAAACACCTACTCAGGTCTCAGCATAGAAGTCACCTCCTCTGGAAAGCCCTCCTGGACCCTCCACATCAAGATTAAATACCTACGTGTGGTCCTGGATGAGGGGACACCCATCATGTCACCCCACCCTGTCATAAGGGACTGCTCAGGCAGAGCACTGTGATATCTTTGTGATTGTGTCAGAAGGGGGCATGTGCCCCAAGCAAGGCCAATTAGAGCTTTTCCTGGGACAGATGTATGGAAACTGGGGCGAGAGAAGCTATTTTTTCCTAAGCTAGACATCTGTGAGTCTGGGGCCATTCTCACACATCACCCCCTGCTGTGGGCAAGTCCTGCCAGAAAGTGTAAATACCAGGGCTGAACAGTGGGGCGTGCTTAAGAAAATCAGGAGGACAAAGCCTGTATTGTCAGGAAGGAGGATGGACGTTGGGTCCATTGGACACACCTGGGTTAGTCACTCAGTACTTGTATGTTTGGGGCACATCTCCCAGGGCCCCTGTTCGTCTTTTGTAAATTGAGGTGATGCTATGTATGTGTCCTGAAAGGGATGTCAGGCAGGGAGGCTGTCTGCCTACAAGGGTTTTGCTGGCCTGATGACACCCACCCCACCTGTCCTCCCTGTTGGCTCCATTCACCCTGCTGCTTCCTCCTAGCACGCCTCCTTGGCAGGATTCTATTCGGACGTTTACTTTTCCTGTGAAACCCAAATGCCATCACAGCCTGCTTGCTTGTGACACTTCTTAATGGCCCTCTAGGAGCTGGGAAATCAACTTCTTCCTGTTTCCTGGAGCCCTCTTTACTCAGGTGCCTTTGGGCTCAGCCTTTGAGCTCTGTCCCAGAGCCAAGATGAACAGAGAAACGGTTACTCTCTATCCAGTCTAGGAGGATTGAGGGAAGAACCTTGCAGGAGAAATAAGTGGATATTTCCCCTGCGTAAGTCTGGGCTATGGTCCCGAAAGCTCTCAGGATAAAGGTCAAAGTAGTTCACGTGGCTTAAGAGGCCTTGCATGATTTTAACCCTGTCACGAGACTGACCTTGCCAAGCTCATCATCTGCTGTCCCCTCTTCACTTTCTGCTCTGTACACTCAGAGCTGCCCTGAATGAGGCTCTGTCCCTCTCCGGCCTCACACATGTGGTTCTCTCTATGCGGACTGCCCTTCCCTGACTTATCCACTTGGGCATCTCTTCCTTGTCCTCAGGTCCTTACCCAAGCAGCCCTTTGTCGTTGGAAAGACAGAACCCAGAAGCTGTTTCCTAGCTCATCCCAAGGGTCCAGGCTCAGGCAACAGATACTCCTGAATCAGCCCTAAGGCACAGGTCAAACGGAAAGAGCTCTGCGAACGTGCTCTGCATTTTCCCTGACTTGGGCATTAGCCACAGGTTCAACTTGGCTCTCTGTTTTTCAGGTCGTTTCTAAGGAGGCGTGAACTTGAGGCCAGATACGGAGCTTGGAGAAATCAGATTGTAATTAACACCAGCTGCAGCTTTATGGCTGCACCTTGTGTTTGCTTTAGCCCTTCAGCTTTCCCGGCACCTGCTGGCAACCAGGTTTCCTACTCTCTGCCCAGAACCATACCTCAAATCACTGCCCAAATTCTAGGGCAGGGGAAAAACCCTTTTAGATACACCTGGGAGAAGAAATGGCAAACACATGGGGTGTGCGCTGCCTCTTATCCTCCGGTGTCTGTGGCAGACACCGACGACCCATCCTGATCTTGGCTTCAGGGTGGGCCCCTAATCCAATATGACTGGACTTTTTCTTTTTTTTTTAATGTTGATATATTTTATCTTGAGAGAGAGAGAGGAGAGAGAGAGAGAGATGGAATGCAAGCGGGGAGGGCAGAGAGAGAGGGAGAGAGAGAATCCCAACCAGGCTCTGTGCTATCAGCGCAGAGCCCCCCATGGGGCTCAAACTCATGAATGGTGAGATCATGACCTGAGCTGAAACTGAATCGGACACTTTATCGACTGAGCCACACAGGTGCCCATGAGTGGGATTTTCCTAAAAAGGAGAAGTTTGGATGCAGAGACCCACACAGGAGTCATGTGCAGCCTGGAGTCAGACTGCCACATGCTGTGGGACTATCAGGAGCTGGGGGACAGGCTCGGACAGCTTCTCCCCAAGCACCTCCAGAGGGAGGGTGGCCCTGCCGACGCCTCAGTGTCAGACTTCCGGGCTTCAGGACTGTGAGGCCCAACACATTTTCAGCAGCCCAGGCTGTCTCGTAACGGGGGCCCAATCCGAGGTGCCTCCCTCACTGTCGCCCATAGTTCCACCAAAGGATGGGGCCTCAGCGGCCCATAGTAACCTGTGGGACACAGCACCCTTTATAGGAGCCTTCCCTTCCCTGTCTCACTATCTGTCCCGTCCCCTGCCAGTGGCATCTGGGAGCACTCCCCAAATGAACTACTTTCCTTGAATCTTTTTCTTAGGGTCTTTCTCTGAGGAAACCAAGTCAAAATGGTGTAAGATTGATCCGTCCTTCCCTCCCCTTGGGCTTACCCATGTGGGGCTCCTGGCCCCCCACCCCAGCACCACCCTTCTGCCCACTTCTGACCACGGCTCTCTCGGAGACCTACCCTGGCCTGTGGTGGGCTCTCTCTTCCTCTTCTTTCAGGCCCACGTGGGAAGCCCCTTTACCTTCCCATCGCCTCTGCCTGGGAGTGACAACCTGTGTCACCCTGCTCCAAGGAGGGCGCGCCCTCGTGCGGCCACCTCCACCTCTTCCGGGAAGCATGTTTTTCTGACTTTCCTTCTTGCCTTAACCCCAGACCCTGGGGGGCTTCTCCCAGCCCCTCTGTCAGGAGAGAGGGGCCAGACTTCTCAGTGAGCTCTTGACAGCAAAATTTGCTTGAGCTCATAATAAAAATAATAAACTATCAACAAAATAGGGGCGCCTGGGTGGCTCAGTTGGTTAAATGTCCGTCTTTGGCTCAGGTCTTGATCTCACGGTTCGTGGGTTCGAGCCTTGCGTCGGGCTCTGTGCTGACAGCTAGCTCAGAGCTGGGAGCCTGCTTCGGATTCTGTATCTCTCCCTCTCTCTGACCCTCCCTTGCTCGTGCTGTCTCTCTCTGTCTCTCGAAAATAAATTTAAAAAAAATTAAAAAATTAGAAAAAACAACAAAAAACCCCAAAATAATCCAACTGGCTCCCATTTATTGAGCGCTTACTGTGTAGCTGAATTAGGCTAAGAATTTTATGTATCTTTCTCGCCAAATCTCCAGGACAACCCTGCGAGTTGGGTACTACTGTCTCCTCTTCTGAGCGGAGGGAGCTGAGGCCCGAAGGGGGTAAGTGACATGCCCAGGGTCTCACAGCTGTGGTGGCAGAGCCGAGATCCACACCATCAGCTGCAGGTGACAGCACTGGTGGCTGGGAGACCTTGGGCAGACTCACACTCACCAAATCCCAACAAGGAAGGGAACTGGGTCCAAAGGGAGTTCTGTGCGCCTAGGAGTAAGGCTTGACTCATGAAAAAGTAGGTATTTTAATTGGAACTCAAAGGATAATTAATTCTACACCAAGAAAGGGTCCTAACCTCAGGCCACTGAGGGCTCCCATTTTCCTTCATTTGAGCAATTGAATCTTTGGGGGCAGGGATGGAATATACAAGGATTTGTGCAGCTGCTCTGTGACCTCCATCCAAGGCAGATCTAATGAAGCAAGCGCAGCGCTTTTTCTGGCTAAGACAGAAGGGGGCTCAGACTCACTCCCACCAGTGTCTTGGGGGCTGGCACATGAGATTTGTCATCCTTGGAGTGGGGACTTTTCAGTGGGGGGCAAGGGCCAGCTGGACTTGGAGCTGGGTCCTCTTCACAGCACGGGCCTTCCGGAAGCAGAGGAAACATACTGGGTGTGATGGAAGCCTCTCTCTTCTCATGGGCAAGCCTGAGACAGCACAGGGTTGTGAGCTGAGCAGGTCTGAGGCTCCTGAGTCTGCTTGGTCAGCAGTTATTCGGGGATCTCTGTGACGTCTTTTTTTAAAAAAGCCAACTCAGTCATCCATCCTACATTTTCTGAGGCTCTCTTCTGTGCCATCATAATGCTGAGGGCCTGGGACAGAGCAAAGAACCAAGTTCTCACCTTCTGGAAATGCACAGCACAGCTGGGAGGGACAAGTATGTGGATGGTTACGGTGCGGTGGGCTAGGTGCTCTGGTAGGAGGACCTCTAGGTCCTCTCTTGGCTAGGAGGCTATCAGAGAACTCTTCCTGGAGGAAGTGGCATCTAGGCAGATAGAGTTCTCCTGGAAAGTGTTCCAGGCAGAGGGAGCAGTGTGTGCAGAGCAGTGTGTGCAGAGGCTCAGAGGAGAGGCAGAGCCTGATACTCTGACAGTAGAGACCAAAGTGAAGGGGGAAGGGGATTATTCACTAGGGCCTTAAGAACAGGGCTAATGTAATGACCTTGGGCTTTGTTCTGAGGGTGATGGGGGGCCATGGGAAGAATTAGACTGGGCCAGTGATAGATCCTCAGCTCAGTGTGGAGAAGGTAGTACCTCCTCCAAGAAGCCTTCCCTGACTGCTGGCTCCTGGACTTTCAGGGGAGAATCCCGCCATAAGGCACCTTGTCATGCTTCATGGTCAGCCTGATTTGGAGGCCAGCTTCCTCTCTAGGCAGTGACTCTTGAGGGCCTTCTTCATCAGGTCACCAGTGCTAGTGCCAAGGCACATAGTAGGCGTGCAGTAAGTGTCATTAGAAGGAAGTGAGTGGCTTTCTGTTTGGGAAATAAACTAAGGGAGAAAAGATAACAAACACACCAGAACTCGCTCCCTCCATCCAAGTGGCTTCTTCCTTTACCCCAAACCCAACAGTGCTCTCCAAAGTGAACTCTGTCCAGAGGATGGGCTCAGACTTTGGAATCTGAGTACCCTCTTCTGGCTAAATGTAAGCTCAGGCCATTTTCCTTGTCATCCTTGGAAATTGCGTGAACTTTGTCTTCAAAGGGAGGGAGCACCATCTACTCTTCCACAGGCTTCTTTCTGTTCGCCCATGCAGACAGGATTTCCCTCGAGGGACAACGTCTGCATGCTTGGGTGTGGGTGGTGGACGTTGAAGGGCTGGGGGTGGGGGGGCACAGGACCTGAGGGAGACACTCAGCATGTAGACAAGAAGACCGAGGTCTAGGGACATGACGGAATGGAAAAGAAGCAGAGACACGAAGAGACTGAAAGTGAAAGACATATTGACAGACACACATGTACTAGCATGTGGTCATGCACGACCCCCCCCCCCCGCCCCCCAAGAGTCAGGTGCTGCTAAAAGTCCCGCCTGGAACCAGGGTCACATGTGACCCTGCCCAGACCCCGTTGCCACTTGGCCTGAGTTTCCAATCATCCCTGAAGGCTGTCATGAATCCTGACCGTGAGGCCCAGGCCTGGGTGAGGTAATCAAAGGAACCAGAGGCTGCCTTTCATCCTCTAAATTGTCCTTCTTGTAAGCCTCCGGTATTTAGAGGCAATTATTGATCATGTCACCAATACGAACAGATAGAAACCGCAAATAAATCTGTAAACAATAAGGATGGTGCCTTGAGCGATTTGTTCCAGTGACATTTATTTCAGAAGGAAATAAGCCCATTATTTCCATTATGCCCTGTTTTAATTTTCTTTATTGATTTTGACGGTCTTCTCCAGCTCTGGCCAGTGGTAAAGTTACTGGGCCATGCAGGGCTGGACGGCAGGAGATGCACGAATGTGTGAGGAGACACCGGATTCTGAGGCCTCTTACTCCCCAAGTTCCTGGGATGTTTCCCAGAATAAGACAAAAACACATGTGCCAGCAGCTGCTCTGAGACTTGCTTATTTTAACTAATTTAATCCTCAACAGCTTAATAAGGAATTGGGGGAAACTGAGGCAGAAAGCCTCAGGTCACAGCTGGTAAGAGGCAGAGGAAGAAAAGGATCCCAGTGATGAGCCCAGGAGCCAATTTTGCGTCACTTTGTCTGACTCGTCTAGACCAGGACTCAGCGATTTTCTGCAAAGGACCGGAGGAAATACTTTAGGCTTTCTGGGTCCGTATGTTCTCAGTCACAGCTACTCAACTCTGCCATTGTAGTGGGAAAGCAGCAGTAGGAGCAGTATGTAAATGAATGAACATGGCTGTGTTCTAATAAAACTTTATTTATAAAAACATGTGGCTGCTGGATTTGGCCATGGGCCTTAGTTTGTCCATCCCTGATCTGGGTGTTACACTCTCTTAGCTCAAGGGGGACACAAATCTGGAGCTCCCTTTCCTGAGCTTCAGCCTGCCTGGATTTGGCACAACCGTTGGTGGTGGAGAAGGAAGGTTTCTGTGGGATAGGAGACAGTTCCTACAATTCTGTCCCTCATTCTACACAGCAGCCTGTGTGTTCCTCAGGGGTGGGACCACCAGCCCCTTGTTTGCTTAGGGTACAGTCGCTTGTCCTTGGACTTTCCTCCAAATTCACCTGACTGGATGATCACCTGAAGGCGCCTTGTTCAGTGCCCGGCATTCAGGAGGCACCCAGGAAATAGCAGCTCTAGCCATATTTGCACCTTCAGGTCTGCAGAGGCCTCATCTGGCCCCAGGGATTTTGAGTCTATATAATATGGTAGCTGAATGCAGGCTTTGGAACTCCAACTGGTCTCTGTCATGGGCCTGTGGATACAGTCCTCTCAGCTTTGGTTTCCTTATCTGTATGTGGCCACCACAACCCCTAATTTAGTAAAAATTAAATTCAAGAATATACCCCAAGCACAGTGCCTGCTATGGACAGTGACGGTTGTTGAGCAAGTAGGCCCCTCGGCACTCTGCCTCGGGGACACCCCTGTGCCTCCCCCCTTCCTCCCAAGGAGACAGAAATCAGAATGAGAGTAAAGTGTGCTCTGAATAGGAAATAGGTTCCTCCAGGCCCTGATAGAGCAGCAGGAGAAAGGAGGAGGTTGTCTGAGCAAACATGCAGCCCTTCCCGCCTCCTCAAGGGGGTGGGGTAACCTCAGGCTGTGGGGCATCTTTGGGTACGTTAGTCAGAGAGAACAGTTTGTGCCACCAGAATTTCTCTTTGCTGAGAGTCTGGCTGTATGTCACTGGAGAGAACTATTGTATTAGGGTGGGACTGTCTGGAGCATCTGGGTTCATCCCCTGAGCCATGGCAGGCCTGCTGGTGGCCTGTCTGAATCACTTCAGCAGGTCAAGCATGACAAAATTCACCTCAGACCCAGTGGGCAATGCTATTTCTTTCCATGAGAGACAGCTGGGTCTTGGCCTCTGATTAATCAAGATGGCGGCCTCTACAATGAAGTCAGTGGTGTTTTGGGAAGGCTTTGGGAGATAAATCTTCTGTAGAGATGTGTGGGATCTAGACATCTCTAAAGGAGAAACAATAATAATCATAATAATGATTCTAATAAGTATTAATACTGTTATTTGGCCAGTATGGAGCCTGGTGTCCTTTCATTTAGTCTTCCCAATAATACTTTGAGGCAGATTCTTTTATTGACTTCATTTTACCAGTGAGGGGCTTAGACAGATTAAGTGATTTGTCCAAGGTCACCAAGTGGAGTGACTGATGCAATCTTGCCATCCATTACTTTGGTAACTGTGACAAAATGAAGTAGGGGTGGTTGGAGCTAGACCGTGGTGGATACCCCCGCTGCTTTGGTCATCTTTCCAGCAACCATGTTCCCTTCCTCTGGCGCTCACCCTGATTTTCCTTTGGGAATCAAACTCCCTTCCTCTGCTCCCTGCCATGCAGGGCTGGCCGCATTCCTGGCTCCAAGTGTGGCCATGTGGCCCAAGCCTAACTCCATTTCTTGGTCACAGAGATGGGCAGGCAGCCCAGGCTGAGGAGATCAGAGCCCTCACAGGGCTTTTGACACACTTGGCAAGAAAGAGGATCTGCCTTTCTGCTGGGATCGCTGACTTGAGATGACTTAGAACTGGAGATGTTGATGGGTATCTGCCACTCTGTGGGGACACCTTGTCTGAGAATAAAGCCACATGGAGGAAAGGATCCCAGAGATAGAGTCAGAGTGCTGGGGATGTCACTGAGCCTCTAGATCCAGCCTTGCCTGAAGGCAGTGTATCTCTGGACTTTTCCAAATGTGAGCCAACATAGGTCCTTCATTTGTTGGGCTGGTTTGAGGGGATTTTTCCTTTTTTTTTTTTTTTTTTTTTGTCACTTGTACCCAGGAGGGTACCACCTGATACACAAGGATTTTCTCATTTTCAACCACAGTTACAACCACAGACTGGTGAGGCAACTTGCCCAATGTAACACAGCCAGAAAAAAGGCTGAGGTGGGATTCAAACTCCAAAAGCGGTGTTCTTTCCATGACATCTAAATTTTTGTCTCCCCGTGCTACGCCCTTGGGGAGCAGACCTTGACATTCCCACCTCTGTCTCCCAGGGCCTCCCAAAGCAAGGGATTGGTGGCAACCGTAACAAGTGTCTGCCCTCTCCACGAGGCCCACACTGTGGGACAGCAGCCTAGCCAGCGGCTGCCACCCCCACGTGGGCTGCTTGCTGCCCACCAGTGTTAGGCAGGCTAGTCTCACCCGAGGAGGAGCTGCCCAGCCTCACTACGTGTTGGCAAAGCATGGCTTCCAGCATTCCCCACCCCAGGAGGTAACCGTTGGCTCTGCAGGCTTCCAAATTCCTATTGGAATGCAGTTGTGTGGCCTGTGTGTAAACACAGGGGTGAGCTCAGAGAGAGGGGTGTAAATGATGACAGTAAGGCAGAACCCTGGGGGCACCTGCGCCTCTTCGCAGGAGACCAGCCCATCTCGTGTATCAGGCCCAGCATGGCATCCGGTGGGCAGTGGCCAGCCTGCATGGGGAGCTGGCGGACGCGCTAGAGCAGACAGACAGATGGACTGACTAGGGCAAACACTGGGTAACTCCTCCCCACAACTATGCTCAGCCTAGGCATGAGCACGGCGCCACCCTCACCTCCCTTTGCCAGCTCCTGCCCCCTCCCTGCAGAACTGCCCTCTCCCCCTACCTCCCCGCTCCTCCTCCCTCTCCCCCTTCTCTTAGATTCTGCCAAAGGCTCACCTCCTCTGCCCTCTTGCTCCGGCTGGCATCCCTCAGCAAATTTATGCTCAGAGAAGTCTGTCCCGACTCCTATCTCCTTATGGTACGTGTCCAAAGCGTTTTGAAATGTCTGTACAAATTGTTTTTTACTGGATGACTAGAGCCATACCTGTTGTTTTAAAAAATCCTGTCTTGTTAATCATCATACCCTTGTTTAACTGTGTAGGAAGTGCTCAGTTAATGCTCACTGAATGTCCTGTACCAGCACTCTTCCAGCCACGGACTTTGAAGCCACTGTGGCGGAGAGGCAATGGTGCCTCGTGCGGGGGAGCATACTTTTGCAGCCACATTGCACAGGCAAGTTATTGAATCTCTCTGTGTCTTTGTTCCTCATCTGCAAAATGGGAGTGAGAATGGTGCCTACCTCACAGAGGTGATACAAAGATTAAATAAGCCCTAGATAAGCTACAGAGCCTGGCACATAATAGATGCTCTTTTATGTGTTTTTGTGATTATTTTTCTAGATGTCTATTATTCCAGAGAGTTACGGGGATTAATAGGGGATAGCCAGACTTTCACTCCCATTTTACATATAAGAAAACTGAGGCTTGGTGAAGGGAAGGGATTAGCCTGAAATTACACAGCTAGAAAGTCTCTCAAGACCACACACCTTTGGGGCACCTGGGTGGCTAAGTCGGTTTAAGTGTCCGACTCCTAATTTTGGCTCAGGTTAGGATCTCAGGGTCATGAGAATGAGCCCAGTGTTGGGCTCCATGCTGAGCATAGAGTCTGCTTGAGATTCTCTCTCTCTCTCTCTCTCTCTCTCTCTTTCTCTCAAAAAAAAAAAAAAAAGACCACCTACTTTGCTGTAAGTTTTCAGATCATTATTTTCAGAGAAAAATGAGATTTGTGGCCTTCTTTGTTCATTCCTCAAATATTGGTGTGGCTCCTGGTTGATGCTCAAATGTGTTTTTTGAATGAAGAGATGAATGAATGAATGAATGAATGAATGCCAAGCGGCCTCTGTGGTTGAGGAAAACAGCCTGCAATGTGGGTGATCAAATTCCTGGCTTGCGTGCCCTGCCTCCACGCTCCTTATCTTCCATCCACCCTACTTCTGTTTTCCTTTCCCTCAATAATGTGGACCCAGAAGGATAGCCCTTCCCATGCTGGTGGAAACATACCTGAGGGTTCAAGGCTCCCACTTCCCTGTGTCGGTGGAGAAGATGAGACGTTCCAGCTGGTGCTTTGGGTCCCTGACCCAGCCAGCCACCCTCCTGGGCCAGCAGCTGAGAGAGGCCTGCCTGCTTCTTCTCAGACGGACGGACAGACAGATGGGCTGGGGCCCCCCAGGGGTCCTCTCTGGATGCAGCAGGCCCAAAGGCAGGGACAAAATGGCTCACAGGCACCTCGGGTGGGCCAGCCCACCCTGCCCTGCCCTGGCTGTGCCCTCCTGTGAAGAAGCCTGCGAAGAAACTCTCCCTGTCCTGTTAAACAATCTTCTCCGGAAGGAGGAAATTAATCTAAGGGCTCACCGGGAGGAAATGAGTCCAAAGTCTTCCCTGGTTGAAGAGCACTTGGAGCCCTGGCTTAGGCCTGGGCTGTGAGTGTCTCTTCCCCACAGATCTCTCCGGGCCTTGGCAGAGGAAGTTTGGGTGGGGTCTTGAACAACTTAACCAGGAATGAAATACCACAGTCACTGTTTGAAAAAGCAAAATGAAACACAACATGACACCACCCCCCAAAACAAACCAACCCCACGCCAGCACCCTTTCCAGGGCCTGGGGGTGAAGAAGGAATAGTCCAGGGAGTTAGTGGAGCACTGTCACCTGCTTTGAGGTTCTAGGCCAGGGTGAGTGCGGCTGGAGGAAGCAGGCATGGGGGGGAGACACACACTGTGGGTGGGGGAGGTAAAGGCTGCTAAAGAGACGGAGCCTGGATGACCTGGATGACGGACAAGGCACAGGGAGTGGTCTGCGGAAAAGATCTGGGTCTGGTTTCAGGGCACAAGTTACAAGTTGAAGCTAGAGAAAGGAGGGAAGGAGGGGATGAGAGAAGGGCCAACAGGTAGTAGAATTTCAACACAACAGTGAACGCAGTGTTAATTGTCTCTCTCTCTCTCCCTGGGACTCAGTGTCTCCCACTCCTCATCCTGCACCCCAAGCTTTGCTACTAGTCATGATCCTCATTCCCAAGAACTTTTCCCCTTAGGGTGGGTTCTTTCCCAGAAGGCACCGCGTTCCACATAGGCTCCTGGGCGTCTTCCTCTTTGCTGGCAGATGGTGTTGCTCTTGTTGGTGATTTCTACCATTTCCAGAAAGGATGTGCTGCCTTCTTGAAATGAATATCCAAGGACATGAGGTCAGATCGCTGGTCAGAAGATAAAGACACATGTCCAGGAGTTGGCATGAACGAAGAGTGGTGGCTGCTGGGTGAGGCGGTTCTGGGGCCCTGGCTGGTCCCCGGGGAAGCAAGGTGGGGGTGCGCTTTCCTGCATCCCGACTGGTTTTAGGCCTGGCCTCTGTCTGCTCCTGCCTTCTGTCTATTCCTCTCGGGCGAGTAGTTCTGGACAGTTCTGTGCATGGCTGGTGTCTTTTCATCTTTCAGGCTTGACCTTTTGTGTGGAGGCTCTCTGCCTTGCCTCCCAAAGTAAACAAGTGAGTCATTGAATTAAAATTTTGGTAAGTTCAGTGAGGGAAACGGTAACAGCGAATTGTAAAGAGCAGGAGAATGCCTTCCAGCAGGTGATTGGGAGAGGCCTTTCTGAGGAGAGAACTGGGAGGGGCTGTCCTGTGTCCTAGGGCTCTGTGGAACAACCACAAACACAGTGTCTTTATTATCTTACAGTCTGCTAGGTCACAAGTCTGATGGGTCTCAGTGAGCTAAAATCTAGGTGTAGGTAGGACTGTGTTCCTTTTTGGAGGCTCCACAGAGATTTCGTTTCCCTGCCTTTTCTGGGTTCTGGAGGTGGCCTGCTTTCCTTGGCTCATGGCCCCTTCCTCCAGCTTCAAAGCTAGAAGTGACCCTTCTTCCTTCTCTGTCTTCTGCTTCCCTCTTCCATTCTTAAGCATCCATGACGACATTGGGCCCACCCACACACTCTGGGACACTCTCCCTGTCTCAGGGTCTCCTGATTAGCAACCTTAATTCCATCTGCAACTTTAATTGCCTTTTGCTGTCTAACTAAGGGCACGTGTTTGCAGGGCTCTGTGTTTTAGGACACGGGCATCTTCGAAGGCTGTTTATTCTGCTAACATCAGGTGCAATCCTGTTTCAGTTTCCTTATAGCACTTACAAGAGCCTGAAATGATACTTCTTTTTTTATTTTTCCTTTTCTTTTTATTTAAAGAGAGCATGAGTGGAGGAGAGGCAGAGAGAGAGGGGGGACAGAGGATCCGAAGCAGAATCCATGCTGACAGCAGAGAGCCCGATGTGGGGCTTGAACTCATGGAGCGTGAGATCATGACCTGGGTCGAAGTCAGATGCGCAATCCACTGAGCCACTCAGGCGCCCCTGAAATGATATTTCTTGAATATTTGTTCCCTTGTCACCTGTCTTGCTTTACTGGAAAGTGAATCCCACTAGGGCTAGGGCCTTGTTGGTTCTGTTCACTAGAACGATGCCTGGAGCACATGCTCAGTAAAGTTTCGCTGAATGAATGAGTGTCAGCTCATTTCTGCATTGGTATCAGTACAGACAGCCTGGTCCAGGGCCGGAAGCTGTGATCCCTACTCTACTCGGAGCATCTGTGTGACCCTGGGCCTTCTCTCCCCTGCTTTGTGTCTCGGACATCCTTGCAAAAGCCTTAGGAGGAAGAGAAGGCCCAGGGCAGTCTCCTCAAGGGCTTCACGTCTTGGAGGAGTTAATAACCTTCATGAAGTCATCCTCTCATTTTCCTTCCAATGGCAAAGCCCTCACTGAAGCATCAGTCTGAGCAGGCTGCCCAGGGGACATTCTCTCCCGTGTTCCCTCCGAGAGGAGCCAGCTGGGTGTCAGCGCTGGGGCTGGTTCCCGTGTGCCTCAGGGGTTCCCTCCCCCTCTCCCCCGACCCCCCCCCCCCCCCGCACAGTCCACAAGGCAGGCCGAGAACGTGGGCTCTGGCTCACACAGGCCTGGGTGTTACCTGACTCTGCTCCTGACCTGCTGGGTCCCCTGGGCAGGTGCCCTCCCATTTTCAAGCCTCGGTTTCCTCTTCTATGAGGTGGGATAGTTCTTGTGTCACAGAGTAGTTATGAGAATTTGTTTGAAGGACGTGGCCCCTAGTGGATCCTCAGTAAACTCCGTGATTATAATGACTTCTTATTCGTGTAATATCATCCGTGACTTGGACTTTGCTGAAAGAGCCAGGATGCCTTCTCTCTCTGTCAGATGACAACACTGGAGGACTGGGGGTCAGTGTCAAAGTCTGGATTCAGGCTTTGGTAAGGGGTCTTAAAAGTACAGTTATTGCTGTGTGACAGTTGATTCATTTCCTTGGGGAGTGTTGGTGCCAAAGGCTGACCAGGTGACCAGGAGGGAATGGTCCGCATCCCTCCCACTGCTGACGGGTTCAGGGCACTGGCTCCGCGGCCAGCATGTCCTCAGGGGAGCGGCTGTAATGCAACCGCTTCTTTCTTTTATCTAATTGTAAAAATAGTATAGTCCCATCATGGAAATTTTGGAAAACACCGAACAGTGTAAAGGAAAAAATATCAAGGCAAGTATAACCTCTCCTGGGAACGATGTTAATATTTTGCCCCTTTTCCTGCCCCTGATTGTTGAATGGAACTCTTCCTGTCCATCCGGTTTTGTGCCCTTCTTTTTCCCTTAGCATTACAGCTGAGGTATTTCCCACATCACTGAAACCCTGTACATGGATTTCTTAACGACTATCACATGTTACAAAGTGCTACCTTCATTTACCCTCCTCAACTGCTGGGCGTTCGATCATTTCTCTGTGTGTGTGTGTGTGTGTGTGTGTGTGTGTGTTATAAATACACTGCAATAAATTTTTACAGGTATATCTTGTGACATTTGTACGCTTTTATTTCTTTTTTTTTTAAATGGGAACAATAATTCCTTCCTATCCCATGAGGTTTTATGAGGCTAAAAGGAGAACACGGATATGAAGAGGTTTTCAAAACCGTGGGAAAAAGAACTGTCCAGATAGAAGGCCGGATTTTGAGCACTGCCTCTTCAAGCATGCGTCTTCAAGGTGTGTGCATGCGTGCATGAGTGTCCCTAAAAAGTAGTAGGATTAGATGAGTGTGGGTCTGGGGATAATAGCACAGATTCAGCATTTATGGGGAATTTCCTATCTGCATGGCCCCCCATTAAACAAGGTCCATGCATAATCCGAATTCATCCTGAAACAACCCTCCGAGGGAAGTCCTATTATTATCTACAGTTTAAGAATGAGGAGCCGGAGGCATAGAAAGGTGAAGTGATTTTCCCCTGACAACACAGCTAGCGAGTGGAAAATTGGGGAGTGACACACACACCGCCTGCCCACCAGCACCTCCAAGAGCTGCAGGGGCTCCAGAACACCCAGGGCCCCCCAGTGCTTCCCAAAATAAGGCACTTTTTAAAAATGGAGCATGGCCCCATGTTCCTGGCAGGCAGAGAAACTAATCTGAAGATTATTTCCCCAGAGCTGGGACCGTTTCTGAATTAGAACGCTTCGTTCAGAGAGGAAAAGCCCAGAGGAGCAGAGCCCACCCCCGGCAAGTCTGAGTTAAAATGGCAGAGCTGCGTCCTGGGGTGTGTATCTAAGTGTGGGTCCCCGTCGTGTGAGTGTGTGTGTGTCTTGGGTACCAATAAGTATGTGTGCGTGTGTGCACAGGGGTATGCAGATGTGTGTGTTTGTGTAGGCTGTATTTAGCCTTCTGGGTGCCCAAAGACAAAAGAGTCAGTTTACTAATGAAATAAATGTTCACCACACCGATTTTTCTAGTTCTTATCTTTGAGAAGAAACCGGACCAGGATCTAGGCAGGGATTTCTGTGTATTTCCTTCAGCATCAAATCACCAGCAAGTTTTCACAGCAACCACAGGGACTCGATAACAAAAGGAAGCCAGGTGTGTGTCGAAGCCAAGGGGGAAAGGCACAAACATTACTATGCCAAGTGGCGCCACCAGAAACTACGAATAATTTACAGTTTTCTTCAGCCGCGTTAATTGACCAAATCCAATGTGGCCGCGTGTGCCTTGTGCCTTGATCTGCTATGTAATAAAATCAGTGCCTTGGCATGAGAGGCACAGCTAAGGACAGAATACTAATAGAGTTGGAGATTCTGTTTGCAAGCATTAATAATTCATTCTTTCATTCATTTCTTTTAGCGCTGCTGCTGTTCTTTTGAACAATAGCAACAGCGACAAAAAACCGTCGGCACCGGGACTGGTGTGGGCCGCTGGCACAGAGGCTGGGCTCGGAGCCCTGGGCTGGGCCTCCTGGGCAGACTGCACCGCTCGCTCGGGGGGGCTGTGGCTCTGCGTTGGGGAGGGGGGACAGCGGGATCAGGTTAGAAGTCTGACTTGGCTCTAGATCAGGGGGTCACAGGGCGGCAGCCCTTTCTGGAGGCTCCTGGGGGTAATTTGCCTTTTTCCCTTTTCCAGTTTCTAGAGGCTACTTTCGAGGCTCTTGGCCCCTTCCTCCTTTTCACGTGTCTTTCTCTGACTCTCTCCTCCTCTCTCCCACTTAAAAAAGTTTTTATTTATTTTTCAGTGAGAGATGGGGCACCTGGGTGGCTCAGTCACTTAAGTGTCCGACTTTGGCTTCGGTCATTATCTCACCCTCTGTGAGTTCAAGCCCTGCATGGGGGCTCTGTCTTGGACTCTGTCTCTCTCTCTCTCTCAAAACTAAATTTTTTGAGAGAGAGAGTGCAAGAGAGCGCTTGTACTTGCGTGAGCGGAGAAGGGGCAGAGAGAGAGGGGGACAGAGCATCTGGAGCAGGCTCCACCCTGATAACGCAAAGCCCAATGTGGGGCTCCAGTGCAGGGCTCCAATGCTTGGAACCGTGAGATCATGATCCCATCTGAAGTTGGTTGCTCACCCGACTGAGCCACGTAGGCACCCCTTATCTCTCCCCCTTTTAAGGACCCTTGAGATTACACTGGGCCCCCTCGGATAATCCAGGATCATTTCCCTATTTTAGATCAGCTGATTAGCAACCTTAATACCACCTGCAGCCTCAGTCCCTCTTTGCCACATAACCTAATAGAATTCATAATATTCGAAGTGGGAAAATCACTTCAAGTGTTTTAGGAATTAGAAAAGTAAGGCTCGCTCATGGTAAAATATTCAAAGCGGTGCAGAGGTGATAAAATCACCATTTAAAGGCCCACTTTGACCTACTCTTCAAGATGGATCTACTCTTCACAGTTTCTTTTCTTTTTTTTTTTTTTTACATTGGAATGTACTTTAATAAATGTAAAATTCTATATATTCATTAAAGTCCCTTATTGCATATTTAATGACAAATGCAGTTTTTTTTCATTGTCAATTTTACAGCAGCTTCTATGATACAAGTCAGATAAGTTATATCTACAGCAATGGGAAAGCACTCAGATGTTGGCTTGGTTTCTTTTGATCAAAGAGGAGTTTT
>CM053574.1:24600126-24699674 GCA_028646485.1 Cryptoprocta ferox
TCCACACTGTTTTCCAGAGCGGCTGTACCAGTTTACATTCCCACCAACAGTGTAGGAGGGTACCCGTTTCTCCACATCCTCGCCAGCATCTATAGTCTCTTGAGTTGTTCATTTTAGCCACTCTGACTGGCGTGAGGTGGTATTACTCTTCACAGTTTCAAAGTATGCTTCTAGAATATTCTATGCACACCCAAGCATATATATGTGTGTGTCCCTTTTGTTCTCTGTCTCTTTCTTTTTCTTTCTGTTTCTCTCTCTATTCCTCCTCTTTTTGCCTGCTCTCCGGACAGCCATCCATCAATCCACTCACTCATCCCCTCAGCTGGTATGAATTTTACTCTACACCATGGGTATAAGAATTGTCATATTTATTTTTCCAAATCAAGTTAAATCTCACTCCAAACCACTTGTCAGGGTGGCGAGAACTTCAGTATTAACCATAATTCAACTTCAGTACCAACCATAATTCTGGAGCTCTCTTCATCTTTCCCGGTTGCCAACAAATACGGGTGAGGAGGGGCTTAGTGATGTTGCAGAAACAGGGTCTGGCATTTCCTTTTCTTTCCACGTAGTCATAGATTTCTAACCGTGTCCTGCGAAGGATCTCAATTAAACGCCGTAAAGAACTAGACACATACAGATAAAAGGCTGCAAGAAATGCAGCCAAGTACGAACCAATGTTGTCTCTCAGAAGTGGAATTATGGCGATTTAAATTTTCTTCTTGCCCAACTCTTCTTCCGCCCCCTACATTTTCTATACCTAATAGATATCATTTTATAATCAGCACAATGAAGTTTATCATCAGTACTCTGTGTTGCCTCTCCACTGGCCTTTTCTTTCAGTTGTGTGCACCACTGCCCAAAACCATGGAGTCCTCCTTGGGTGGGGTCCTCCTTGGGTGGGGGCACAGGTTTAAAAAGCAGATAAACCCTCGTAATGCAAACTGGAGGCTGTCCTGTTTTCTTTAGGCTGTGGGGTGGGCTTGAGTGGAGCAGGAAGTCTGATGCCCTATATGGCCACCTCATCACTTTTCTATTGGGGCTCACAGCTACTGTCCTTTCATTCTAGAGGGGAGGGCTCACCCCTCCCAGCTTCCAGGCAGCCATGCTGTCTCAAACCTGCCCTCTGCTATGAGGTCCGTCTTCTCCAGGGCCTGTGGGGGACGTGGATGTGAGAAGTAAGGGAGATGATTCATTTTCAGAAATACCAAATAAAAGCTCTGTTGTCCAGTTAACGATAGGCTTACAACCTATTGGAAATATGTATGAACTCTCCCCACAATGGAGTCCCAAACCCTTAGACACCTTACTCCCTGGTTCTTCTTCCCCTCTCCGTTTAGTGGCCTTATTTTCTCAGGTTTTGCAATGAGCATGTGCCAAAGAATAAACGGAGGAGAGACTGAAAGGCTCAGTGTCACCTCAGAGAATGTACGTTTGTTCCAGTCAGACTACTTTTTGCCTTATGTGGGCATAGGCGACGTCCGGGAAGAGCTGTAACTTTTGTAGTACTCAGTCAATGAGGAACCAGGGGAGGGACTAATGTCCTAGGAGATAAATTGTCTGTTGTAACTGCCCTGAGTGTGTCTGTCTGTCAGACACCTGCTCTTGCAAGAACATTGATCCCTCCTTTGACTGGGTCAGTGGGCTTATGTCCCACAGGGGGAAATGCAAGTCCAGGGAGCCATGGCGGGAGGAGGGTGATCCGGACCTCCCTCCCAGGCACTGGACTCTGAGTGGGTGAGTCCACCAGGATGTGGGCTGGCGGATCTGGGGAAAGCAGACACTGAACACATTTGGGAGTTTCTTTATTCTGGTCATCTCCAGCACCTTTGGGATGGGGAAGGGAAGGTGGTATGATTGCCCTTCGTGGCATTCATCCATTTAGCTGTTCACCCACAAATGTTCAATGAGTACCTTCTCTGGATTACACACCAGGCCTTGAGTGCAAAGAAAAGCAAAAATAGATCTGCTTCCGGACACAGACTGGATGCCGAAAGAGGGGCTCTGCCGCTTGTCTCTTACTGTCTTCCTTGTTCTTTGCTGTAATTCCCACCCCTAGAATATAGTAAGAACTTCATAAAAATTTGTGAAAACAGTGAAAAATTTGTTTCTTGTTAGCTGGAGGAAGCAATCTAACAGCAAAGAAATCTGAAAGCTGAATGAAATGGAAGAATTTTCTCCCTAGTTCTTATAGATGTCACCTCTTCCTCCTCTTCCTCCTCCTCCTCCTCATCATAATGGATATGAATGAGGCCATATGTTCTCCATGTTTTTCTGTCATGCTCATATTTTGTCTTCACTAAGATGGCAGGGAAAGATCCAGCCTCACCCATCACTGTAATGTGCATGTGGTCCATTTATCTGGGTTCAAATCCTGGTTCCAGCACTGATTGACAGGGTGAGCATGCTTGGACAAGTCACTTCCTCTCTCTGAGGCCCGGTGTCCTCCTCTGTAAAATGAGTTTGGTAAGATAGATGTTCTCACTGGGTTGTCATGAGGATTAAATGTCATGAGCCTGGCTCAGAGCAGAATGCTTCCTCTGTGTCAGCTGATGTCTTTCCTTTTGCATCCTTAACTCCATTGACCTTCTTTGTAGGAGGTCCTAATGGATGCTGAGGACTTGCTGCCTCAGGGGTGTGGCCCTATGTCCCAGGCCACAAAGGGTTCTGGAATCGGGACTCAGATAGGGACCAGCAAAAGGAACTCCTTGGCTGACAGCTTTCTAAATGCCTTTTTCTTTGCATTGAGCTGGAAGGAGATGCAATGTTGGGCCAGCCTATGCCCAGGCTGGGGAGAGGGTGATGTGGGGAGCTGGGGTCTTACCTTAGTCTTTGAACTACACTCTTCCCAACCTAGTTGAGAACAGTGACCTGTGTCAGAAATCACCTCTCACACCCTTTTGGTTAGAAGGAAATCACTCCCTGCTAATGCCTCCGTCTTCATTCACACTTTGACGATTGCTTTGAACTCACTGATAGTCATCTGTGTCTGTCTACACTAGCCGATGTGCTGATGGAAGTTCACAATCAGCTCTTCAGAAAAAATGTAGGCACATCTACACATACCTAGGTTTGCTATATGGCACTGATATATAGCAAACACACATTTAATTTTTTATGTTTATTTCTTTTGAGAGAGAGAGAATGTGCATGTGGGAGGGGGAAGGGCAGAGAGAGGGAGAAAGAGAGAATCCCAAACAGACTCCGTACTGTCAGCACAGAACTGGATGTGGGTCTTGAACTCATGAACTGTAAGATCATGACCTGAGCCAAGATCAAGAGTTGGATGCTTAACTGACAGGTGCCCTTCAAACACACATTTATTATTACATAAGAATAACATACACAATGCTCTTTCTTATAAATTTCATACGGTCATTGACTCTCACAGAATGCTTTCATCCATTTTTGCCTACTCTTGTTTTAGCCAATTTATGGTTCCAATTCAAGCCTAATTTGACAAAAATAGACTATGAATATGTACTTGGTCACTTTCTGATTCAGCAGAAGTCTTTCATGTCATTGAATGAGCAAGTGTAGTTCTGTCATGAACTTTGATTGATATTTTCATTTATGTTCATAAGTAAGATGAAGGTGAGACACTAAAGACGTCTATCAAAACTTCACTTGATTGTCAATGGTATGAGCGACTTTTCTGCTGTATTAGATAACAGGTTTTGAATGCTGGAAGAACACTTCTTCAATTTTTGTTCAATTTAAATGCAATGGCTACAGCACATGTCACACTTAATGTTTGCTGCATTGTTTTTTTGTTGGTTTTATCTTATTTTATTTGAGAGAGAGAGAGAGAGAGAGGGAGAAAAAGAGAGAGAGAGAGAGAGAGAATACATGAGTGAGGGAGAGGGGCAGAGGGAGAGAGAGAGAATCCTAAGCAGGCTTCACGCTCAGTGCAGAGCCCAAAATGGGGCTTGATCCCACGCCCCTGGGATCATGACCTGAGTTGAAATCTAGAGTCAGATGCTCAACTGACTAAGGCACCCAGGCGCCACTGTTTACAGCACTGTTAACATTTCTCCACCACTTTCTTAAGGTCAAGGGTCTAGACTATCAACAAAACAGTAAATCAAGGTCAGATGTGTAGTGGCTGCCAATTTCTGTGGTGTAAACACACACACTATGGTCAGTTTGAAGCTGCCATTGTGAAATCACTAACCGTGGAGTTGGGAAGACACACACAGTAGCACCCCCCTATGTAAATTTCCACCATCCATATACAATATCTTCCTACAGCTTCAAGAGCATAGATAGAAGTGAAGTGTAGAAAAGTAATCAGGAACTGCTGAGTTTTGAGTTTTTATTCCTGTTTTAAAATATAATTTATTTAATTTGTAAGTTGAAATAATTTAACTTTTAATAATGGCTGTGTTCAGCAATTGGGTCACAAGATTACTGAAAATTGAACAGTTGGCTCTTGTGAGGCAGGACAAGCTGGCTTCAGGTCTCCATAATCTGAGTGACACTTCAAGCTGAGCAGGTCCTTATCCGTCTCTGGCCACAGCACTTAGCACAGTGCCTGCCACACCGGCAGCTCTCTGTAAACACGAGCTGATGAGGGAGTGACTCGCATTATCTGTCCACCTAGCCTGTAAGCTCCTGGCAAGAAAAACAATATTATAGACACTTTGAATCCTCAGTCCCCAACACAGAGCCTCATACATCGTGGATGTTGTGACTGAGTTTATGCCCTGAGGAGCACCTAAAATCCTTTGTCTGGGGGCAGAAATGACCCACAGCAGGGCCCTCAAGCAGGCATACAGAGGGTGGGTATTAATGAATCTCTAGTTACTATTTCCTGGGATTAGCTCATGTCACTGCCTGTGTTAGTTGTCTCTTTGCTGCATTACAAATTACCCCATACTTAGTGGCTTAAAAAAACAAATAGTTATTATCTCAAAGTTTCTGCGTGTTAGGAGTCTGGGCATGTCTTAACTGGGCATGTTTAACACTGATCAGTGTTTTATAAGACTGTATTCAAGGCATTATATGTGTTGCATTCTCATTTGGAGGCTCAGTTGGGAAAGAATCCATTTCCAAGCTCATTTGTCTTGTGGTGTGACTGAGGTAGTCACATATTTCCTTGAGATTATATGACTAAAGGCCCCAGGTGTTTTCTGGCTGTGGACTGGAGACTGTCCTCAGGTCCTAGAGAGTGCCCACTGTTCCTTGCTATGTGGGCTTCCTCACCATAGTACTTCATCAAGCCAGCAAGGAGAATCTCTTGCCTCAAGGAGGGGGAAGTCTCTGTTTTAAGGCCATTCACGCAATTAAATTAGACCTACTGAGATAATCTATCTTTTGATTAACTCAAACTGATTTAGGACCTTCAATCAGCAAAATCCCTTCATATCTGCCGTATTCTTTTGGCTAGAAGCAAGTCATAGTTTCCTTCCACACTCAGGGTGGGGGATTGTACGAGACATGAATAGCAGGAGGTGGAGGTCATTGGAGGTCACCACAGGCTTTGTCTGCTACACTGCTTCATATCCCTGTCCCCAACCCCACCATGAAGTAAGACTTTAGCTCTTGAGAAGAGTCAGCCTGCAATCCCTGCATTCTCCTACCTTAGAACATTTCACCTTTCCCTTGTTGAGGTGGTCGATCTACGTAATTGTGGTATTTATCTAATGCTGATGTTGGAACCATGGGAGGAGCCAAGTGGTTTCCTTGGTGCCAAGTCTAGTAAACCCAAATACTTTCGTTCCTCTGAGGCAGATCCTGAGTGTTCTATGATGTCAGGAGGTCTCAGAGAAAGAAGAAATTGTCAAAAACAAACACCTCAGTCTTAGGAGTGAAGGTCACAGTGGCAACGAAACTTCCTCTTGATTGGGCTGTCATGCTGAAGAGAGAAAATTGTGAAATAATGCAATGGAAGGGGTGAGCTCCGTAACTCCATTGACATGCACTCCAATATCAGGAGGGGAGGAAACATCTAACCTTACTTTCACTGGGCCACTGGAGAGGGCTTATGGCATTGGTTTGAATCTTTAATAGCAATATCCTCCAACATTAAGGAGGACCAGACCTTGAAAAGGGAGAGTTGGTAACACAACTACTACAAAATTGGGGAGGGGGTGCGACTTTATCCAAAGTTCTGCAGTAAATACTTATTGGTCTCTAATTCTATGCCAGGCTCCATGGGAAGCAAGAGGAATAGGGTAGAAAACAAGCTTGCCCTCAAGGAGTTTCCAGTCTGGTAGAAAGTCAACAGAAGAATTACACAACAAGATACAGTGTGAAAAGTGCTTTGAAAGAGACAATGTGAAAAAAAGAAAAATAATATAGGGAGTGCTGTTTTAGATGATATGGTCTTGGGAGGTCTTCAAGAGAAGGGACTTTACTTAAAAAAAATTCTTCTAATGTTTATTTATTTATTTGCTTTTTGAGAGAGACAGAATGTGAGCAGGGAAGGGGCAGAGAGAGAGGGAGACACAGAATCTGAAGCAGGCTCCAGGCTTTGAGCTGTCAGCTCAGAGCCTGATGTGGGGCTCAAACTCATGAACTGCAAGATTATGACCTGAGCGAAAGTCAGATGCTTAACCAACTGAACCGGCAAGGTGCCCCAAGAAAAGGTGAGATCTGAAGATGAGAAAACCCTAGTCACTCTTTAAATTTTTTTAACTGTGTTTTCTTAATGTTTATTTATTTTTGAGACAGAGAGAGACAGAGCTTGAGGTGGGCAGGGGCAGAGAGAGAGAGAATCACAGAATCCGAGGCAAGTTCCAGGCTCTGAGCTGTCAGTACAGAGCCTCACATGGGGCTCGAACCCACAAACCGTGAGATGATGACCTGAGCCAAAGTCGGATGCTTAACTGACTGAGCCACCCAGGGGCCCCTCTTTTTTTTTTTTTTTTTTTTTTTCTTAAGAGAGAGAGAGAGTGGGAGAGAGAGCACAAGAAGGGGAGGGGCAGAGGGAGATGGAGAGAGAGAGACTCTTAAACAGACTCCACGTTCATTGTGGAGCCTGACATGGGGCTCAAGCTCACGACTATGAGATCATGACCTGAGCTGAAATCAAGAGTGCTGTTTAGGGAGTGCTGTTTTAGATGATATGGTCTTGGGACCATAACTGCCTAAAGCCAGCCAGGCATCCCATCCCCAGTCACTCTTAATGGGTGGAAGAACATTCTAGGAGGGACCAGAGAAGGCAAAGTTCCAGACTGGCAAAGTTCTGAGCATGGTGATTAAGAAGGAAAGGACTGCTAGATGAGGGAGGAGGTGTCAGATAATGAAGGTGTATTTGGGAGACAGGATTGAGAGCATATGATGGGTTGGAACTGGAGAACGAGCAGAAGGCGGCTATTATGAATGGCTCTTGGATATTCCCATGAGAACTGAGTGGAGCCAGATACTGAGATGGCTTCCTAACCCCCACATTCCTGCAACCTTCCTTCGGTATAAATCAGTGGTGTACTGGTTAACAGGTTCCCTGCTCCTTCCATGAAAAGCCCCGATCTGTAGCATTTGCTGATTTCCGTGCTGTACGTACTCTCACCATGGCCAACTTTGAGCTAGCAACCAGCTTGCAAGAATCCCGCGTATTTGAATTTAGAGCTGGTAGGAGCTCGCTCCAGCACACACAAACCACCATGAGGTCACAGCACATTCTTCTCTAGGGAGCAATTCACCAGGTGGCAGCTTTGAGGCCTGCGAGAGCGCCTTCCCTTCTCTGTCACCTCTGTACCTGTTTCTTTATATTTTCTCACAGCCACCTGAGGTGGCAGCCACAAAGGAAAAACACACCATCTCATTGCTGACTGCTCTCAGGGAGCTGTTCCATAGGTTTAATGACAGTTGTCTAATTATGTCTTAGATGCTCGTTCCAGAAAAAGGTGATAGATAAATTAATGCAATTAGTTGGTCTTTACAGAGCATTTGGGAAAACCCAGGCTGTCATAAGAAGCCCTAGTGTAGACAGTCTGTCTAGTTGAACCTGTTGCGAATGGAGAGAAGCAGGAAGGAATTGCAGCCTAGGAGTAAGCCGCGGCCAGCTCCTGACTGCCCCGCCGAGCCCTGCTCCTTGAATTCCTTTGGATGCACTATGATCCTTTAACCTCATCCTCGACATGTTCCAGGTCAGACCCATCAGCATCCTCCACAAGTCCGTTTCTCTTCAGCTTTCCTCCTTCTGGTGAGCACCCCACCATCATCTTGGGTGTCTCAAGCTCAAGATCTTGGAGGCAACTTTGACCCAACTTTTTCTCTTGTCCTCCACGTGGATTCCATGTTGTGGTGTTTCTCGTGTCTATTTCTTTTCTTTTCTTTCCTTTTCTTTTCTTTATTAAAATTCAAATTAGTTAACCTACTGTTTAATATCGGTTTAAGGAGTAAAATTAGTAATTCATCATTCACATATAACACCCAGTGCTCATCCCAGCAAGTGCCCTCCTTGATGCCCATCCCCCCAGCCCACATCCCCCTTCATCAACCCTCAATTTGTTCTCTGTATTTAAGAGTCTCTTATGGTTTGCCTCCCTCTCTGTTTTTGTCTTATTTTATTTTTCCTTCCCTTCCCCTGTGAGTGAAATCATCTGATATTTGTCTTTCTCTGACGGATTTATTTCACTTAGCATAATACATTCTAGTTCCATCTCATGTCTGTGTCTTTACAGCCGTGCTCATTGCCATTCTTGGACCTTGAAGTCTCCAGCATCCGTCCCTGGGTCTATCTCTACTTCTAGTCCATTCTCAGGAACCCAGCAGCCCAGACTTCCTACACGGCCTGCAGGGACCTGGGAGGCGGCCCCCACCTCTCCAGCGTCAGCTCATACCACCAGCTCCTGGTGCTCTTGCTGCATCCAGAGGAAAGTATTCAATTCCCCCACGTTCCCACGTCCTTGCCTTTGCACATTCTGTTGGCTCTGCATAGAACACTCTCTCCTACTGGATCAGTTAGGATATGTGGTGATAATAAATTAACTCCTAAATTTCAGTCACTTACCACATTGAAGTTGATGTCTCAATCCTGTGAGGTGCCTTGTGGGTTGGGTGGCCCTTTTCCCTCTGGAGAAGTGGCTCCCAGGTCATCCCAAAGAAAAGAAGTTGGAGGAGGTGCTTACCTTTTTTTTTTTAAACTTATTTATTTTGAGAGAGAGTGGAGGATGGGCAGAGACAGAGGGAAAGAGAGAATCCCAAGCAGGCTCCGTGCTGTCAGCACAGAGCCTGACCTGGGGCTCGAACCTACGAAGTGTGAAATCATAACCTGAGCCAAAACCAAGAGTCAGACACTCACCTGACTGAAACACCCAGGCACCCCCCTGAAGCCACCTGTCTTTTAACTGACTCAGTCTGGAATTGCCACAAATCATCTTTGCTTACCCTTTATTGACCAGAATTGGTCACATGGCTCCAAGCTAACTGCAAGGGAGGCTGTGTAATGTAGGGGAGCACATGGATGCTTGGTGCCAAACGCTTCTCCTTTACTGACCCAGTCTTCAGATCACCGTGTCACTTTCTCTGGGAAGCCCTCCCTGATCCCCCAGCACCGGGTCAAAGTTTCCTCCTATGTGTGCCCTATGCACACCCTCACCCTGGCACCCATTCCCCTGGATGGTCCAGTCAGATGCCAATCCCTTGCTCAGGCGGCTATGAGCTCTGCGTGGCAGGTATCTGGTCTCTTTCTTACTAAAAGTCACCTTTTCCCCGGTGCTCAACACAATGCCTGCCACACAGTAAGGGTCAGTGCATGATCCTGGAATGGATGGCCAGTCCTTACCCCGGCATCCAGGGCTCTCCAGGCCTGACCTGGTCCACGCACTTGTCTCTGTGCCTCTCACCCAGCTGCTCTGGGTTTTAGGTCTTTCATATCAGTAAGGTGTATAAGCCTTCGGACTTTCTGTCGGGCAGCTCCAAATCTGATTATCAACTCTAGTATTTACTGGTTATGGGACCCTAGACAAACTACTTCATGCTCTGTGCGTCAGTGTCCTCATCTGTCAAATGGATTTCATTATACCTATTTTGGTGAAGATTCCATGAAATATTGCTTTTAAAATGCATCATCATTAGTACAGAGTCTGGCAAATGCCATACTTCACGGATACACATCTTTTTTTTTTGCCTTTTAAAGCCTATCTGAAATCGGATGCATCTTAACAGTGGTTGTTATGAAAACACTGCATCATTGTTCAATTGTTGGATTTTGCTCTTTCTTTGTGGTACATGAAATATTGGTGTGCCTTAGATTATATGACATATGAGAGTTAATAATAAATTATTAACTATTATTTTTGCCTCCTAAAATGACCTCCACCACTGGTAAATTTTTATCTGTGGACATTTCTCTCTTCTTTCCCATCCTTTGGATTAAAATGTGTGTGAACATTTGAGAAGGTGTCTTCTCGGGACCCTCTAGTGGGGCAGGTGTTGTAAATTTTGCAGTCGAAGTGTCTCCTCATCCAAGAAGCCTCCCTGCTTCTCTCACATGCAACTGTCTCTCTTCCTTTTGTGTTTCTCACCAAGTAGCACTAACCAGAGTCTGCCTGGGACTTTACTAAAAATTAATTTACTAAAATTAGTCACACCTAATTTTTAAGCACTGACAATGTGCTATGTTCTGTGCAATGTCTGATTCCCCACAAAATACAAGACAGACATTATTTTTAAGATGAGAAAATTGAGGGGCGCCTGGGTGGCTCAGTCAGTTGTGTCTGACTTCGGTTCAGGTCATGATCTCGCAGTTAGTGGGTTTGAGCCCCGCATAGGGCTCTGTGCTTATAGCTAGCTCAGAGCCTGGTGCCTGTCTTCGGATTCTGTGTCTCCTTCTCTCTCTGACTCTCACGCTGTCTCTCTCTCTCTCTCTCAAAATAAATAAAACATTAAAAAAATAAAAAAAAATAAGATGAGAAAATTGAGGCACAGAGAGGTTTGGTGATGTACAAAAAGACACACAGCCAGGAGGAGCATGCTTAACTGGGTTCTATCTTATGAGAGACTCCACTAAACAGCCTCTCATATATGCCTGATTCATCTCTTGATGGTCCATGGTCCATGGCATAGAGCACCGGACCACCAGACAGCAGGTATTCGAATCATTTTATTTGCTAGTGAGCGGCAGAGGTCATCTAGGCTTGGCACCTTAGTACCCTTAGCAATGAAAGACCTCAGTTCTTGTATCAAAAACTGTATTAGAGTCCTCTAACCTTTGGTCCAAAGAGAAACGTTCTATTTTTTTTATTTTTATTTACAGCCTTTGCCATTGCCAAAGCCATCATTTGATCAGTGTTCCCATTGTTTCCTTTTGAATAATCCCCCACCCACACCTAGTATGCAATCATATTCCGTCTCACTGCCCCATTCCGGGTAGCCCAGCAGCCTCTTCCGAGACAGCAGCTGGCACTGCTGGAGGGCTGCCCAATAGCACAATAAAGGAAGAGCACGCTTAGAGTTACTGAAACACTTAAATGTACCATTCACTCCCCAACATATGCTAGGAGCTGCCTCGGAAAGCCGATGGATCCAGCCTCTAGGGTTATTGGAGAGGCTTTAAAAAAAGTCTGTGGCCTCTTCTTATGCACTTGTGGGCAGAGAAAACCAACCTCTGCCCATGAGCAGCGAGAAGGTGCGTACAGAACTGGGTGATGATGCCAGATTCTCTCCTCGGGGATCAAGGGGACAATATACCGGTGTTGGTGCACTTATTAAAAAATGGCCTTTAGGGGCACCTGGGTAGTTAAGTGTCCAATTCTTGCTTTCTGCTCAGGTCATGATCTCATAGTTTGTGAGTTTGAGCCCCGTATCGGGCTCTGCATTGACAGACAGTGCAGGAATGCTTGGGATTCTCTCTGTCCCTCTTTCTTTGCTTCTCCCCCACTCATGCTCTCTATCAAAATAAATAAATAAACAAAAAAAATTGAAAATGGCCTCCAGGGGCAAGTCTAATGGGGATGCCAACACACCCCAAATGAAGCTCACTTCCTGGCAGGCAGCTTTGGTAAGCACAGGTGAGGTCTCGGGGAAGAAAGGAAATAAAAAAAACGAGCATTCACAAGTACCTTTGCCTTTCATGGTGGCAGCAAGATGGTGTAGAAACTAAAGGTCACAGTTTCAGGACTCGGTCAGGAGCCCTGGATGATCTGTTGCCCAAATGGGCTGTGGAATTGAACCTGGGCTTCCATTGGCCAAGGCTCTGGGCTCAGGGTGAGGCAACATTGTCCCTACCTTCTCCTATTATTCCTTCCTTCTCCTTACTTGCTTCTTGGTCTTCCCTAGCCATTTCTTCAGGAATTTTCTATAGGGGAGAGGTAGTTGTGACAGGTTGGGTCCCTTTGGAGCAGTTTGTGGGTTTAACTTTGCCTGAGGCTTCCCACTCTGGATGGAGCCTTGTGAGTGTGTCATAATTTTAGGACTCACGAGAGAATGTATCTCTACTACGTTCCACTCCTCTCTGGGTGTTGCTGATTCCCAGAGGTGTTCCCGTGAAGGCTGGATAAACTCTGGATAATACAAAGAAAGCTCCTGATGTTGGTGGAGGGTTGGGACAGAATGAGGTGGGCTCTGGGTCCTTCCAGACTCTTACTTTCTATTTACCCACTTGTTTCTCACCCTGCAGGATGGTGTTTCATCAGACTGTGATAGAGATGAGTGTTTCCTGCTTGTCTTTCCTGCTAAATTCACCTCTGACCACCCTGCTCTGCCTCCTTTACATTTGACACCTTCCCCTTTTCCTCCCAGGAGGGCTTCTGTGTTTACCTTCCCAGTTCTCAGAACTTTTGTCCTATATACTGTCAAGAAAAGGTGGAGAGAGATTGCCAGAGAAGAAAGGGGGAAGGATGTAGCTGAAAAGGCTGAGTTGAAACATGGTATAAAGGGCCGGGATGTGGGTGAAGGAGGGAGAGGAAAAATGTCCTCAAGGCTCGGGGGGGTGGAGGTGCAGAGATGTCTGCAGAGGCTGCTGGCTGTGAGAAACTCTAGGAGGAGGGGCATGATGAGTACTTAGGGGTGACCAACTGGCTCTCCTCTCAGGTTTCCTGAGAAACACAAATAAAAAGATTTAAAAAATTTTCTCTTACATGGGGCTCTTGTGTGGCTCAATCGGTTAAGCGTGTGACTTCCGCTCAGGTCATGATTTCCTGGTTTGTGAGTTCGAGAGTTACATCAGGCTTTGTGCAGACAGCTCAAAACCTGGAACCTGCTTCGGATTCTGTGTCTCCCTCTCTTTCTGCCCCTCCCTCGCTCGTGCTCTGACTCTCTCTCTTTCTCAAAAATAAATAAACATTAAAAAATATTTAAAAGCAGGACTATGCTTACTTGGGTATGACTCTGCAGATGGGCCAGGGAGGCCCCTGAGCAAATGAAGGTTACAAAAAAGATGTCATTGCCTCTTCTACACCAGAGTCTGTGCTAGGAAGGTGCTGGGGGAGCAAATAAAGAAACGATCCATGCCCTGGAGGAATTTTTGAGATTCATTAATTCTAAGAAGCTATGATTCCAAGATTCTAAAATTTCAGAATCCCATTTTGCTGAAATTCTCCGAAATTCCCTCAAGTGGGCTGGGCAGCACATTTCTAGCCCTTGAGTCAGGGAACAGAATTTCTGGGAGAAAGGACTTGGTGTCCCCTCTTCTCTCTTTTAGGAAAAGCCTGGGCTCTCCAGAGGTTTGACATCAAAGTCCAGTTGCCTTTGGGATGATCCCTGTCTCTGACTTAGAGGATAACTTTTCCCAGGACAGAAAACTCCCTGTGGCGACCCATTGCTCTGGCTCCATTTCTGGTCTTTGTCCCAGCCGTGTCTTCCCTCTTGGCTGCTTCTCTGTGTACACTTGGCCACCAGCACACAATGCTTGAAAGCCACTGCCTAGGCCAACCTTGACCTATATCCATAAAGAGCTAAGTAAACTCATTACCTCAAATCCTGTTTATAGTCTCTGTTGAAGGATGCTAGCTTTTAGTTTAACTAAAATCCCGGACCTTGATGAGAAATGTTGTTCAGAGAAAATATTGACTAAGGTTTTGTTCCTATTAGACAAATTATGTATACACTCACTGTGAGTCTTAATCTTTTAGGGAGCAGCAAGAGTGCAGAGATCTCAGCAGATGGGCAGATGAGACCTGAATGAATGGGTGTGCTAATTATCTCTCTTTGCTCAACATTAGTGCCTTTCCATTTCCCTGAAGTTTTCACTCACCTGGCAATATTTCGGTTTATGTCGCAAACGTGTATCTGACGCTGGTCTGCTTTGGACTGTCATATGCTAGAAGCCATGATCTTAGCCTCTGTAATTCTGTTGGTTATTAATAATCACAATTAACAACAGCCATTCCTGATATCTGATTATCACTTTATGGGTAGCACTGCAATTTCACTTTGCATCACTCAACTTGACCCCTGTGAGGTGGGAGGTAGCATCGTCCGGTGGTTAGGAGTATAAATTTTGGGGTCCGAGAGACCTGACACCAAATCCCAGCTGACTCTTGGCTAGCAGTGGGATCCAGAGAGAGTTGTTTAATGTCCTCACCAGCTTTTAGGTGTATTTAGTGTAACTGTATTTAGCCTGGCACATGGTGCGTGGTTGAGGCTCACTACGCAGGAACTTCCTAGGATCATTGTTTCTATTTTATAGGTAAAAATGAAGTCAAAGGACTTGCCCAAAGTCAGACACTCCCAGTTCAGGGTTCTTGCCTCCCCATGAGGCTACCTGACATCCCTCCCTGGAGACAGGCAGGGATGATGCTTGAAATCCCGCTCAAGGGAGGAGGTCAACACTCACCAGTGCTTTGAGGGGTTATCTGTTCACGCTCCCCAGTGGGATGAAATACAACATCAGGTGATGCATAGGCTTTGCCTTTCCCAGGCCCTGGCCAGTGGTTTAGTTTATCCCCATCTCCTGCCAGCGGGGGCTTAGCGGGGATCCCATTCCTTATGCCACGATTGGGAGCCAGTTCTCTTATTTCCTGTTCTGCTCCCTCTATCTCTGCCCACACCTACAAAGTATAAACACTAAGAAAAATGTTTGAGAGGATGTTTGTTCAGAGAGCTGGATGGTTTCAGGTAACAGGGAGTAATCACTATCAAATACAGCTTTGTCATAATTTCCTTATATCCAACACATGTTTCATGGCTGGGTTTATTTTCTTCTTCACACACAGCCCACCTATAGCAGAACAAGGGGCCATCCAGGTTTTCACAAGGGCTTAACTTTCTTCCCTGGCTGCCAACTTACACGTTTGTTGACGGAACTGAAGCAGAACGAGACAGGAAGAGACCAGTGATGTTTGGGCAAGGGTAGATTTTCATGTAGCTTTTTTTTTTTTTTTTGGTAGGCTGGACTCTTCTTGGGGGATGGGAGGCTTTAAAGACCAGGTGTTCTGGCTGAAAGCAGTATTGGGAAACTTCCAGGCATGTTTGCCACTGGATGGGAAAGTGCTGGGTGAGCCCTCATTCAGCCCTACATGTGGCTATGCCCACAAATCAGGCTTCTTTCTTACCCCAAACACAGCTTAATCCAGGGCGCTTTTCACAAGCCCAGTATGCTTTACATGGTACAAATGGGCTTCCGGAAAATGTCTCCCTTAACCCAGGACTGTTTTTAAAGAAAAATATTTTTATCTCTTTTTTCCCCTTCATAAAACAAGACATACTTACTGAATAAAATTAGAATTTAAACTCCTAAAGGAGAATTAAAAGCTACGTGGCCCTGCCCTCCAGAAAAATTCCCCTGTAAACATTCCCAAACTGTGTCCCCTCATCTGGGTGTTTATTACACACACACACACACACACACACACACGTGCTTGAAACAAAAACGGGCAAAGTTGAGAATTTTAACCAGCACAGGGCTCAGCCACATTCTGATGCATGCATGTGCCCGTGGGCTGATGCACACGTTAGATGTGACCTTTTGGTATGAGGATGGGCATCACTTCTTTCAAAGCACTATTGGCGTGTGCTCACGTAAATAAATGGAGTCTGCTGTTTGACCTTTGGCAAGGCCAGGGTCACAGCCAGAGGGAAAGAGGAAGATAAAAGGGCCAGGAGGAAGGGGAGTTAGGAGACGTACTTCCCGTCTCAATGAAGAATACCTGCCCCTGGTCTGTTCCGGAAAGAAACCCCACTTAGTACGCATTAGCTGCCTGCTTGAGTGAGGCCAGAGAGGCTGGAAGGCTGTTTTCTACCTGCTCAGAATCTCCAGCAGTGGAGGAGCTGTAAGTGCCCTGACAGCTGAAGTCCTGTCCTGAGGGACTAAGAACAGTTCATTTAATTAATCACCATTAATTTTTATATGCTTTTATAATGCCCTGGTGGGTTTTATAATGTCCTGGGTGGCGCATGCTAGAGTAGGAGGCTTCTCATCCAGCATAATAGAGACCTGCAGTCTGAGGTTAATCAGAACAGCACTTCAAGTGGGGAATTGGCTGGAGGGGTCAGAGAGCACCCTGAGAGCCACAGAGAATGTTCGGAAAGCCATAGGCAGGCATCGCTGCGCCTCCGAGGGTGTGAGTTAATGGAGTGGGCTGGGCGAGGTGGGTCAGTGACCGGAGGTTTCACGATATTATTATCCTCCTTTGACCAATGAGGAGATTGATGTTCAGAAAATGTAAATGGACACTTACGCTCAAACACCCCTGTGCATTTTAATTTAGCTCTTATTCTTAGAACCATCTCTTCTTTTGTATGTTTCCTCCCTCCCTTCCTTCCTTCCTTCGTCTTTCTTTTTTCTGAAATAGAGGAAGAAGCATGTCATAGAGAAGTGCCTACAGTGTGCCTGGCACTTTAGACATTAAGTTTCTAATTCTCACATCAGTGCTAAATTTGGAACATCATTATCTCCATTTGCCGGGGAAAAACAGAAAGAGACATTCTGTGACATGGCTGAGGTTTCACATTTAGTAAGTGTATTAACTTCCCAATTGCTGCTATAAAAAATTACCATAAACTTGATGGCTTAAAACAACACAAATTTATGATCTTACAGTCATGTAGGTCAGAGGTGGACCACAGGACTAAAGTGAAGGTTGGCAGTACTCTGCACTCCTTCCTAGAGGCTCTAAGGGAGAATCTCTTCCTTGCTTTTCCCAGCACCTGGAGGCCACCTGCATTCCTTGGTTCATGGTCTCCTTCCTTCATCTCCAAAGCCAGGAAAGTGGCATCTGGCTGATCCCTTTCCCGGTCCTCGTGTTTTTATTTCTCTGACCACTGCTGGGAAAGGTTCTCTGCTTTTAAAGATTCACGTGATGAGGTTTGGGCCCACCCAGATAATCAGAGATAATCTCCAACCTCCAAGTTCATCACCTTAATCACATTTTCAAAGTCCTAGTTGGCATACAAAGTAACATGCTCACAGCTTGTGGGGAGCGGATGTGGACATCTTTTGAAAGGTATTATTCTATCATCACAGTAAGAGAAGGAGTTGGGATTAAAAGTGGGTTTGGGGTGCCTGGGTGGCTCAGTTGGTTAAGCATTTGACTCTTGATTTTGGCTCAGGTCATGATCTCACAATTCATGGGATTGAGCCCTGTGTTGGGCTGTGTGCTGACAGCATGGAGCCTACTTGGGATTCTCTTTCTCCCTCAAAATAAATATATAAGCGTTAAAAAAATAGGCTCTGTCCATGTTAAAATTTACTATACAAATGCAGTCCTCAAGGCACTGTGGTATCAAAGGAGGGACACATAGATTAATTGAACATAATAGATTCTAGAAATAGGTTCACACAAGTATGGCCAACTCATGTTTGTCAAAGGTACAAAATGGCAGGATAGTCTTTTCTATAAATGGTGTTGGTGCAATTAGGCAAAAAAAAAAAAAAATATTGACCTAAATCTCATGCCTTGTACAAAAATTAACTCAAAATT
The DNA here is from genome assembly GCA_028646485.1 of Cryptoprocta ferox. NCBI lineage: Eukaryota > Metazoa > Chordata > Mammalia > Carnivora > Eupleridae > Cryptoprocta > Cryptoprocta ferox. The sequence continues at coordinate 24,617,937 of CM053574.1, forward strand.
GATCCTGGATCTAAATGTAAAGTGCAAAACTATAAAACTTTTAGAAGAACAGCTTTGTGACTTAGGCTAAGGCAAAGAGATCTTAGACATGACACCAAAAGCAAAATCCATAAAAAAGAAGAATTTGAAAAATTGGACTTCATCAGAACTAAAAGCTTTGTTTTGTGAAAGTCCCTGGTAAGAGATGAAAAGATGAAGAATAAGAAGAAATATTTGCGAGTCACATATCTGACAAAGGACTTGTATCTGAAATGTATAGAGAACTCTCTACCCTCAAAAGTAAGGAAACAAATAATCCCATTACATATGGACAAAAGACTTGAACAAACATTTCACCACATGGGGATACAAATGTCAAATAGGCACATGAACATATGTTCAACATCACTTGCCATTAGTCAAATGCAATTTAAAACCATAACGAGATACTACAACACACCTATTAGAATGGCTAAAATAAAAAAAAGTACTGACAGTACTAAGTGGTGACAAGGATGCAGTGAAAGTGGATTACAAACACATTCCTGGTGGGAATGAAAAATGGTACAGCCACGCTGGAAAACAATTTGACGGTTTCTTATAAAGTTAAGTATATATTTACCATGTGACCCAGCAATTGCCCTGCTGCGTATTTATCCCAGGAAAATGAAAACATTTATTCACACAAAAGCCTATACACAAACGTTCATAGCAGCTTTACTTGTAATATCCGATAACTGGACATCACCCAAATATCCTTTAACAGGTGGATGACTACACAAATGGTGTTAGATCCATGCAACAGAATGTATTTAGCAATAAAAAAAAAATGAAGTGTTGATACAGGCAAGAACTTGGATGGATCTCAGGGATGTCATGCTGAGTGAAAAAAAGGCAACCCTGAGTAAAGAGTCGTATATTTACACTTATATAACACTCTTTTGTCATAGTTTTGCCATAATTTATATGACAAAATTTTAGTGATGGTTGCCAATGGGCTAGAAGGGGTGGAGGGTGTGATTAGAAAAAGGGAGCCTGAGGGGGTTTCTTAATGGTGACAAAACACTTCTGAATCCTGATTGTGGCGGTGGTTGTGGAAACTTATCCATGTGATAAAATGTCTTAAATCTACATGCCAAAAGAAAGTACATAAAAACAGGTGGAATCCGAGTGATGGTTTAGTTAATAGTGTACCAATGTCAGTTTTTTTTGATGATGTGGCTATATTAGATGTTATCATCAACTTCTGTTAAGTATACGTGGGAGCTCGGTACTGTTTCTACAATTTCTTGTGAATATAAAGTTTTTTTTTTCTCAAAAAAAAGAAGCAAATAAATAAAACTAAACAAAACACCCTGAGTCTTCTTATTCCATGCCCGAGGTCCCTCTACCTGGCAGTGATGATCCTCATCCAATACTTCATTATTTGTCTTTGCCACAAAATCTGAACAGAAAAAGAGAATAAATCCATACTTTGGCTAAAACAGTATTTTCTGTTGAAGATTAATTGAGCAGCATTTCACATTAGGCAAGAATAAATATTCTGTGTCCAGGTACATTTGGGAATTCCTGGGTTAACTAGGTTTCCTTAATGAAAGACTGCTTTGTAGGACATGAATGTGTGCTGTGGAACTCCATGAGGGGGCTACAGAATACAGAGATTCTCTAACTTTTTGTCCATAGAACATATATATTTTTTTCCTTTGGGAATTACAAGAGCCTAGGGATCCATGTGCTTAAGAAATAGTGAGCATTTGTCAGAGAAGAGAAAAGCAAGGAGCACTGCATCATTTTCACTGTGGAGCCAGGCATTTGGCTTCAGGCACTGGATCCTCTCAAGCCTTTTGCCATGTGGTGAGTATAATAACTTATAGGAGACATGTTGGAAAGAAAGAGGGTCAATCCTCATTGTGTGAAGGGTCTGACTTTTATTTTTTTGATTCTCCACTTGGAGTAGAGACTTTGGAGAAAATTCTTCCTCTCTTTCTCCACTCTTTGGGTTGGAGGCCCCATTCCCCATCCGACAGTGGAACTGGATAGATAGAAAATGTCTAACAGTCCATCTTGGAAGCCAAATGTGAGGAGATGGGTCTTTGAATGAGTGGGATAGAGGGGAGGACACAGATCGAGGAGGAGAATTTTCTGATTGTTACAAGGTTGGCCATGTGGTGAAACGCTAAGTTTCTAAAGACGCCTACTCATTAAGAATGAAACTTGGAGCTGGAAAAGACACTTTGAGTAGACTGAAGAAGTCATGCCATATCTCTACATTTCTCTGCACTCTTTCATATGAATTATAGCATGTCCAGTATATTAGTTACCTCTTACTGCATAACACATCACCCTCAAACTTAGTAGTTTAAAACAGCAATAAAATGACTACACTTACCATTGTGAAAATTGAGTAATATATAGAATTGTTGAATCACTACATTGTACACCTGAAATTAATATAACATTGTATGTCAACTATACTTCAATAAGTTTTTTAAAATTGGTAAAAAGAACAGTAATAAAATGTATTACCTCATGCATGTCTGTTGATAAAAATTTAAGAGTGACCTAAGTGGCTCTGGGTCATGGTCCCTCATCATGCTATAGTCTTCTTAAAGTTTTGTTTGGGGCTGGAGAATCTGATTCCAAGATGGCTCACTAGCATAGCTGACCTGTTCATGCTAGATGTTGGCAAGAAATCTCAGTTCCTCACCATGAGGACCTCTGATAAGGCTGCTTGAGTGTTCTTACATCATGGCTTACATCTTCCAAAACAAGTGATCTAAAAGAGATCAAGGTGGAAGCCGCAATGTCATTTATTATGTAGTTTTGGACGTCACACGCCATCATTTCTGCAATACCCAATTGTTTATACACATGAGCTCTATTTAGCTCTATTCAGTGTGAGAAGGGATTACACGTGGCACGAATTCCAGCATGAAAGCATCACTGGGGACCATCTTGAAGGTTGGCTATACTATACAAAACTATAAAAGAAAGAAATTATTGAATGAACATCTTTAAATGGATGGTAAGTGTTCTCGAATGGCTAAGTGCATGACCATTTTCTAGAGGCTGTACCTCTCTTCCTTTCCAAAGAAGAGGCATGATTCTGGGGTCACAACTTGCCCATTCTTTCAACAGAGATTTATTGAACACCTACTATGTGCCATCAGTTTGCTCAGGGCCTTTGCAGAGGGAGCCCTGCTAGAGAAGAATGTCCCAGAAGCACAGTCAGCACTTTGTCAGACAGATAAGCTCAGGGAGAAGTACTGTGTTGATTCGTGACCAGATCAGCATGTTTGCCATTCATCTTATTAATTCTTTTAAGTAGGGGCCTCAAGAAATCGCACCGGCCTGAATAGCACATCTACCCTTTGTTTGTTTGTTGGATAATGACCTCATTTCACGTGCTTTGCTTAAACGGATTCTCCCCCCTCTCTCTCTGGTCATAATTTTTTCTGTTCCCATTTCAGGTGGAGACAGGTGCCCTCTAAACCACACTCCTCACATTTATCAAAGCTAAATGGCTTCCCGCTGCCTTCTCCCGTATTTTTAAAAGCAAGTTCCTCTTACCTTACTCAGAGAGCCTAACCTGAGCAGGGAATTTGATTAACGCACAATTTATCTCTTCCCTCAGGTTATTTATGCCTCAGTCAAAATTCTTGGTTGCCAGCAAGAAGCAGACTCTGGTCATCTTCAGCATAAAGAAATTTATTATAAGGACATTAGGGTTTTCAGAATCGATAGGTGGCTTGAAAACCAACCTAGGAAATGAATGAGAACTGACGGCTTTCTGTAGGGCCAGGCAGCAGGGGCGATGTGGTCAGTGTGGTGTTGTGGCCGCTGTGATACGGCACCTTCATTTGCTCTTCCTGTCCTTGCTTTACAGATTTAACGTTCAAAATTCTGGGAAACAATATCCATTTGGCTTGGCAAATGTCTGTGCTGGGCCCAGGCTCCAGGGAGGGGAAGAAGCAAAACTCGATCCACGTTGTCAAAAAGAAAAAAAAAAAAAAGGAAGAAAGGAAAAAGGCATAGATTTCTACTATTCACTAACTGAATTCACTAATTCTCTAAAAGGGTCTGGCTGATTGGTCACCATGCCATTCAAACCGAAGCTCTCCATTGCTCAATGAGGAGTCAATTACTTCACAGTCCTGAGGATCCACCCAAGCCTCGTAGTTTCCGTAAATGAGCCCTCCAAATTGGCAAACACTCTTGGGAAGTGTTTCAGTTGGATATTCTGTTAATTTACCAATAATCATCTCCTAATGTCATTTATTACAGAAAATTAGATGAATGTAGCAGGAGCAGAAAAATATTGATTGCTGCTCTCTGAATTTTTAATATGAATATTTGATTTATAAATTAATTCTTCATTTTATTAATTACAAGAGTGAGGCAGTTTCCCAGCCCAGGCTATGATGCTGAGGATTATTGTGACTTTCTCATCAGCAATTTTAGGTAATGATTCATTAAAATGAATTTCTTTCCCTGTCCAGGTTTTGTGTCCTGCTCTACAAGGTGCCTCATGCTTGCTTGGGTTTGTGGTTACATTTTTATGGTCTTTCCCTAGCCCTTTGTTCTCAATCTATTTGCCCATTCTGGCCAATTTTTTTCTGAGCGTCTTCCTCAGGAGGTTGGCCTGGTTGACCTCTACCTTCCCCTAGGATCCCATAACCTCATTTAGAAAAGCATTTGGCTCTAGTTGGCTCAAAGGGCCTCTGACTGTCCAAATGTCACTAAAATGTCCAAATGCCCAAATGTCCCTAAAACCTAGCCACAGCTCGGCATGGAGCAGGGGCACCATCAATTACTTGTGGAATGACTGAAAGAATGAGTAAGTGAACAAATGCTCACTGTTTTTTCAAGGATATCCCACAGTGACTCTCCTGTTCCATGTTTTAAACCAACTCCAGATGTGGAGAAAATGTACCCTTTTTGATGAGAAGCTTAGGTCCTGGAGTCAGACAGAATCCTTTCTTTGCTATATACAAGCTATGTGATGCAAGGCAAATAAACTTACCTCGCTGATCCTGTTTCTTCATCAATAAAATGGGCATAATCAGATTCTCTGCCTCATTGGGTTGACTTTGTGGCTGTCTTGTGCAGAGGGCAGGACCAACCTCCCACAACCCAAATCTCGCTCAGATGTTGAGATGAACGATGCCATAGATGTACCAAAAGGGTATGAAAATATTTAATGCATCATGAAATGTTCTAGGGGAAGACAGGGCAAGCTCCTAAACTGGTCAGAAAGTGCTTTGAAAGGGCAGTGCCTCTGGCTTTGCCTGTGGTCTGGGGATGGGGCTGGAGTGAGTTTCCATACATGGGCAGGAGTTTGCATGGTTTGAATTTCCCCTCTGGACCAAGGGATGGAGTGTCTGAGCTTTTATTTGCTTGCCCAGGTGTAGGGCAAAGGGAAATGGGTAAGATAGGGGCCTGAAAGCCGTCAGTGAGCAGACATAAAACATGGAGACAGAGAGGGTTCTCGGGAGAAAATATCTGCCTAAAGCACTTAACACAGTGTAGGGCTAAGTATTTAATAAATGGATTTTATGAATGCAATGGTTGATTTAATCCTTTTAGAAGCTTTTGCATCTACTATCTATTTTCCTCGTCATAACAACCCAAGAAATTGAGAGACTGGGTTGAAAGTAGATCTTGTACAAAGGTCAACAAATGGTAGCTGCTGACCTCATGATCACTATTCCCATAATCTTTTTCTGCCTTGCCACCATCACCATCGCCATCACCATCACTATCATTACCATCACTATCGCCATCACCATTGCCGTTATCACTATCCCCCATCACTATTGCCATCTCCATCATTACTATTGCCCTTGCCACAATCATCAACAGCATCATTGCCATTATCACAATCTCCATGGCATCGTCGTCACTGTCGTCCCAAGATTTCTCTTAGACTACCCACTTTCTTAGGTTGGAGAACTCTATTTTCTGCCTTGTTGTGGACCAAGTGACATTAGCTATGAGTAACAAAAGCCACGGGCTCACCTAGCTTAAAAATAAGGACTTTCATCTCTCAAGGAGCAATAAGTCCAAGAAGGGTGGCTCCCAGGAGCTCAAAAACATCTTTAAAGATCCTGGTTCTTTTCTTCTTTCTGCTCTGCGATCCTCATTACATTTACCTGGTCTGTGGCTGGTTCATAAGATGAAGGACAGCAGATCAACATTCACACACAGAAATGTGTATCTGGTAGAAAAGGGGACTGTTTCTTTCATTAATTGTTTTGTTTGTTTTTATTTATTTTTATCAGCAAGTAAAATCTTTTGCAGCTTTACTGATATCTAGTGGGTAGAGGTAAAACATGCAGCTAAACACCCCCCAACGAACAGGGCAGCCAGCCCCTCCGCCACCTCCAACAAAGAATTATTGTCAGTAGTGTCAAGATTGAGAAATTCTGATCCAGATAATTAACTGACAAAGAAAACAGGCATGCCTTTCAACACTACCTCACAGGAGATGTTTACTCTCTCTGTTTCTGTCTCTGTCTCTGCCTCTCTGTCTCTGTCTCTTTCACACAGTCTTTTTTTTTTTTTTTTTTTTTTATATATGGTGTCACTTTATAAGTGGAGAGAATTATGACAGAGACTGAAGAGACGGCATTTTATTTCACTGTATCTCTGTCCTCTAACACCTCAGTGCTCACAGCCCGGGGCCTCTGGTGCCCCAGCATAAAATCTGTGAGATTTAAACGTATACTATGAGATGCCTTATAAAACATACAAAATATGATCTGACAAGGCCCTTTCCCAATGCCCTATTCTGCACAAAATCTCCAGGCAGTAATTCAATTTCAGGGCCTTTCTCCTATTAAAATAGGTGTGTGACGCCACCCGGGCCCTGGACCAAAGCACAATCTTGTAGTTGGCACTGGGCGTTTCCTTCTCTGGGTAATGGATTTTATTTCACCAAAAGTGAGCATTAAAGAGCTTCGAAGACACCATTGTTTTTAGATGGTTTTGTTTGCCTTGGAAAATGTGAGACGTCACTGCGTAATGATAATAACCATTAAGTTCGGGTTTGTTCTGGGGTTAATGGATTATTATAATGTTGTGGGAGATTATTTTCCAATTAATGTTAAATTTCATTTTTTTCTGAGCCTCTCTCTCTTTGCCACATGTTCAGAGTTTTCTTCTTCGGCGTTAAAGATGTGCAAAGCCCAGAAAAATCGGCTGATAAAACCTGCTGTGTTTTATCATTTCTGATTCTTTTTTCTTTAAATATCCCATGTTAATTATTAGTTTGCCTTGGGGAAAAGGCATGGTATTAAGTATCTTTCCTCAACAGAAGAATCTTGGTGAGCTTCGTGGGTACTTATTTCTGTGGGGCTCACATGCATTAAACATTTGCTGTTTCCACAAAATTCCCAAGTTCATCCTGGTGGATTATGATGGTTTTGGTCACCGTGGGATCCTTTTAAATTCATCCTTTATTATTGTAGTGGCAGAGAATAGTCCTGTTAGGCTGACAGGACTGCTTCAGAAGGGCGTTCGGCACCAGGTCTCGCTGACACATTGCCAGCAGTTTCGGGGTGGTGGCTTACAGTTTTCAAAATGGGTTTGAGGAGATACACAGCTTTCCACATGACTTCTTCCCCTTATCCGATGCCTCCTCCTGCTCTCTGAGGTGTAATCACTGACTGCTTCTGTTGAACAGCCGGGGGCCTAAAGGTCAGTGTTTAGGATGAAACAACCCGAATTTGCTCTGGAAACGTTGAAGGAGCACCCACTATGGTCCAGCGCCCAACACAGAGACTCCCTGAGGGTCCTGACCCTAAAAAGGTCACCGTCCATATTCTCCCAGAGTCTCTACACCTTAAACTCTCCTTAGCCCCTGGGTGTTGAGATAACACAAAGACCGGAGTGCAGAGTCAGACTTGTGAGAATCAGAGATCTTTCCTAGTATCCAACTTAACTGGCAATTTAAGGACACAAGTTATTGCCAGGCATGGGGAAGCTGGGGAAAAGTCCTCAGGCCCCCCTCTTGCCACGTTAGAATGCTCCCTCCTTCAGATGTAACAAATGAAACTCTGAGCAATGCCCATGGGGGCAATGCTTGCATGAAAGAGCTATTTTGATCGAGAAGCATTTCTGTTTTACACTTCAGTGAGTACAAAAGTTACATGAAGTCTTCTTGGGTGTGGCAGCAATGTGTGGCTCTGAGCTCCTCTGAGAAGCCTACCCTGCTCATGTGAGGCCTTGAGGGAGCAGCCAGCTGCTGAAAGTCTTTTTTAACTCGGTTTGGCAGAGAGAAGAGACTCAAACCAGGGTCCTGGGGCTCCAAGGCTTTCCATCACTGTTCTTGTGTTATCTCAGTGGATTACAAGTTCAGACTCTGAAGTGAAAGCACCATGCATCTTCTCCTCCTCACCAGCTACACTCTTGCTCATGCTCCTGAACCCTTAGAAATCCAGAAAGGTGAAGGACCTTGCCAGTCTTTTTTCAGGGCTTATTCTGGGCCAGATGCTGGGCTCAGTGCTTTGTGACTGCAACCTAATCAAATACTCCTCGCTTCCCGACGGGGCGGATCCCTTCATTTTCTCATTTTGCAGACAGGGAAACTGAGGCCCAGACAAGGTTAAGTGACTTAGCCATGGCCACGTATCTTAAATGTAAAGAGGTAGTCAAAGCCAGACATGCAATTGACCAGGCATTCCAATCACACACTGCGTTTGATTAGAGAGGCTGTCTTTGCAAAAGTGGGTTCATCAAACTGCCATTTGTCATTTCCAGCCCTTTTACCTCCCCACATTAAACAGTGTGAGTTCCAAGGGGCTCCTCTTCATTTCCTATGCTATGGAGAGTGAATGGTTGTTATAAGGAGAAAGAGAGGGTTTTCAAACAAGTTGAAGGAAAAAGGGTTGAAAGTCTAAGCAAAGAATTGAGAATGGATTTTATGTGCCAGCACACTGTGTTCTGGCACAGTTGGGTTTGGGCTTGTTGACAATGATCCAGTGTTTGCTGGATGGCCATCAAAATGCATGATGCCACTCCTTGGTCGTATCATGTAGCAATAACAGGGAAAATAGAGCAAGCTCTGGCCTCCAAACCTGTCAGGTCACCCGTGACCTGTCTTTACCTGCTTCTCTTTCCTTCCTAGGGCTTCTTTCCTCTACCTGTTGGACAAGATTGCCTCTGAGCCGTCCTGCCAGCTCTGACCTGTATTTCGCTGGCCACTTCCTTTATGGGACCTCTGATAGAGTCTGAGCATTTTGCAAACAGATGTCTATAAACATTATGGGCAGTGGCTCTTTTATCTTTTTGGATTCTTGATCCCACTTGGAAATCTAATCTCATGGAAAACCACAGATCCTCTTCCTAGCAAAGTCTACATATATCCAACATTTGGCCCACAATTTCAGGAGATCCTGGAACCTGCCTCCAATGCCCATGGATCTTAGGCTAAAAATCCCCAATGTTAGGCACAAAATATTTGGAACTTGGAGATAGAGGCACAGGAAACTGGGTTTCAGAAATGCAATTCGTGCATAGAATATGAGCAGAGTTCCATGAAACTCACCATTGTGGTAGGCAGTTATTGGATGGCTCCTGATGATCCTTGCTTCCTGGTACTCATGCTTCTGTGTGATACCCTCTGCTTGAGTATGACCTGGTCTCAGTGGCTCGCTCCTGATACACAGATTGTGGCAAGAGTAACGGGATGTCACTTTGGAGATCAGGTTATAAAAAGACTCTGGCTTCCCTCTTGCTCACTCTCTATGTGTGGCTCTCTCACTTGCTCTCTTTAATGGACACTGGCTGCTGTGCTGTGAGCTGCCCTGTGAAGACACCCCTGTGGCCAACAGCCAGCCAGCAGTCGGTGAAGAACTGAGGGCCCTCATCCAATGACTCACGAGGAACAAAATTCTGGCAACAATTATGGGAGTGAGCTTGGAAGCAGATCCTCCCTCAGTCGGCTGTAAGAAGAGACTGAATTGGAAACTAGTTCCAGCTGACACCTCGTTGCAGCCCTATGGGGCACCTTGAGGCAGAGGCCCTTAGCTAAGCCGTTTCCAGATTCCCAACCACAGGAATGCTTGTTTTCTTAAGCTACCAAGTTTTGGGGTACTTTGTTACACAGGAATAGGTAATGAGTACACTCACAGTCTAACTCCAGGTGCAAAATACAACCCAAAAGCCCAGGAAGCCTCTGAGAGGGACACTCGGGACTCAGCGCCTTTAAGGAGCACAAAAACAGCAGCCATGGGATCCCAGGCTGGGGAACGCAAATGACCTTAACTCCACAGGACTCCCATGCTACCCAGCCACCACCAACGCTACACTTCTCATGGTATCTGAGGCCTCCTGGCTTTTCCTTCTTGGGCTCTGGCTCTTTTTCAACGACAAACACAATAGGGAAAGAAAGTTGATTGGCTCTCATCATAACGAATGATGAAGTGGTCATCAATTCATCTCTCTAGGGCAGATGTTCTGTCGCCACAGAGAAGGGGTGACCTTTGCTCAACCCATAGATAAGACATTATTATTATTTTTGGCTCCCCAGTCAACGCATGGGAGTCATGTCACAAGGGGCCATGAGGCTGTAGTCTGGACAAATGGCTCTGGGCAAACAGGCAGCTGTGATGAAGGGCAGGTCATCCAGGGGTTGGGCATGCCAAGCTAGATAACCATCAGAGTGCAAATCATGCCAGCAGAAAGACATAATGGTCAGCCACCATAAAGCATGGAAAGTACCAGTAAGGCTCACATGGGCTGGGCTGGAGGTGGGCTGGAGGGGAGAAGGCTTGCTTGAGAATGATAGCACAAGTAGGCTAAAGCCTCCATTCATATTTAAAACTTTCTGGCCCTGGGGCACCGTGCACTGATAGGAAGGAAGTAATTTTCCACCTCATTGGCTGGATGCTGTGCTGTGAGTAGGAAGAAAGCCCAGGTGGAGGGATACTAGAGAAGGAGGGAGACACACTGGGTACCTTCCTCAAGTTTCTTCCAGGATACCGGCATTTCAACAGGGGACTCTTTGGGTTAGGAAAAAAATTAAGATTGAGGAGAAATGAGCTGCAAAAGTTGTGCTGTATTCATCAGTGTCTCTATTCTTGGTTCTAGAAATTACCATCCCTCAGTTGCCCATGCATCAGCTAGGAAAAATGGGAGGATTACTTTGGGATTCTATTGTGCCCCATGCAAAGAAACCTGATCACAGCGCTTACCTCAATGGAACTAAGGTTCTGAACCTTTTTTTGAAGCCATGACCTTCTTTGGCAGTCGGGGGAGTCTTGTGGAAGAATATTTTTACATGCATAAAAAAATAAAATAAAATTAAATTAAAATAAAGTAAAATAAAAGTAGGACTACAAAGGAATCCAATTATTAAAAGTTATCAACATAATTTTCAAAATCCAAATTTGGGATATAGTGACATATGTGCTTTTAAATTATGCATTAAATAACTAATAAACCACCAGGATTTCAAAATAGTGATAACTGTAAGTGATAAATCAAAATAAAGTCAACAATTGTCATGTTAAATAAAAATGTCTGTGATTTTTATTGACAAAGTCACAGGCATTGCTGATACTCTCTGGTCTGCTGCCCACACTCATGAGGGGAGGGCATAAATGCAAAATGTTAGAGCCTTGTAAAAAAAAGGTGTAACATTTCCCCTGCAAGTTTACAAAACTCTAAATTCTTTCTCAGTATGATTTGGGATCCGTAGATCCAGAAAAAAAAAGGCTTATTCTTCTGATGGGGAATATGTTTCGGGAGTGGCAGTTGGGGCCTGGTGCAGCTGCTCAAGGAAGAATCAAGGGTTCAGACTTCTGGCTTCTCGTTCTGATATCCTTAGCATGTGACTTTGGTCCTCATGGTTACAAAATGGCTGTAGTACCTCCAGGCTTTGCTTCTGAATTTCAGTTAGGAAGAAGAGGGAAGAGGAAGAGGGAAAAGGTATGTGCCAACTGAGTCTGTCTGTTGTTATCAGAAAAACAATAATTTTCCTGGAAGCCCCTTTCTGGTTGCTTCAGTTGACACCTCATTAGCCAGAACTGGTGACTTGATCACCTCCAGCTACATGGGAATCTGGTGAGGGAGTGTTCTAACTGGGTACACTGCTGCCCAAACTAGGGTTGCGTTAGCAAGGCGAAGGGGAGGAGACATTGGGTAGATTAACCAATGCTGGCTATGACTATTGTCTAATTTCTTTTTATTTATTTAACTGATTAATTTATTTTTAATGTTTATTTTTTTTAGAGAGAGAGAGACAGAGCACAAGTGAGGGAGGGGCAGAGAGAGAGGGAGACACAGAATCCGAAGCAGGCTCCAGGCTCTGAGTTGTCAGCACAGAGCCCAACACGGGGCTCGAACTCACAAACTGCCAGATCATGACCCAAGCCGAAGTTAGACGCTTAACTGAATGAGCGACCCAGGTGCCCCTAATTTCTTTTCTTTTTTTAAAAGATGTGTTTCTTTCCTTTTTAAAAAAAGTTTATTTATTTATTTTGAGAGAGAGAGAGAGAAAGAGAGAGAGAGAGAGAGCATGAGCAGGGTAGGGGCAGAGAAATTGGGAGAGAGAATCCCAAGCAGGTTCCATGCTGTCTGCATGGAGCCTGATGTGGCGCTCGATCCCACAACATGTAAGATCAAGACCTGAGCCAAAACCAAGAGTCAGATCCTTAACTGATTGAGCCACCCAGGAAACCCTGTCGTCTGATTTCTTGACAGGTTCTCTCCTCATAAGCTTCTGATTTCCACCATTCCCATTTGGATTAGCTATGGAGGGATTCAAGGTCAGCCTCATTCATTCATTTATTCATTCATACCTTCATTCACTGCTTATTGAAGGTCTGGTTAGGCACTGAATCAACTATGTTGAAAAAAGCCATGATCTGGAGTTCTCTTGGAGAGAGATGATAGAAAATGTAGTGGGATTATAAATTCACAGATGGTAAAGAAACACAGCTTCTTTATTTCCTATAACCCGTCCATCCTACCTCATAACCTTCGCCTGCTGGGAAGGGACCAAACTTAAAGGAGCCAATTAATAATATCTCAGGTTCTTATGGTTTCAACAGTCTCTTTTCAGTTTAAATAGCCAGGGTGTTTAAAGTTTACCTGCCTCCCCCAATTGGTCCCACTCCAGAGCATGTGGAAATAGCAGGGGCCTGCCATATGTCCCTGAAAATGGTGGGGGGCTTGGGAAGCCAGACTCCTGCCCCGCTCCACCTTCCAGGGTGCACCCTGCATGCACTCTGGGCATCTAGTGCCTGTGAATTGGGGCAGATGAATCTGGACAAGAGCCGATCCCCAGAGCGATGAATGAAGTAGGCAGGGCCTCTGTCATCACCTGCCCAAGACACCTTTTGGTTCTGGGGCCTTGGCTCAGAGGGCAAAGCCCCACCCCCTTCTCGCTGTCTGTTCCCTTTGCCACTTCTCAGGCGCCTGCATCTGAAGGTGTGAGCTCTCCACTGCGTTTCTCCCACATCTCATTTCTCCCTGAAGCTGGCAATATGGGAATCTTCTGGTCCCATCCACCAATCTGCTCTTCGTATGTTAAGAAAGATCATCTTAGTTAGAAATACCAGTCTCTTCTACCTGCAGAGCCAAGCCAACAGGCTCAGGTCAGTTTTTGCTTTTTCAGTAAGATGAATGTAGGGAAAGCCAGGATCTCGGGAGCCGGATTTAGGGGTGTGTGTGTGCGTGTGTGTGTGCGCGCGCGCGCGCGCGCGCGTTGGGAGGAGGGGGTGGGGTGGGGAGGGGGATTAAAAAACATTCCTTTGCTATTTTCGGTCTATTATCCCTATTACCCAAAGAATTAATGTTTAGAAACTGATTTTTTTTTTTATGGGTGTGCTAGACACGGTACAATTGCTTCTAATAAAAATTCAATCAATCTGTAAGCAAGGAGGCAGGGCAATGTTTTGATTAATTCTCTGGTTCACGAAGGAGTAATTTAAATTCCTGCTTTGTTCCACAATGGTAATGCAAAATCCTTGTAAAGTGTTTGAGTGTCCTCCCTTTCCCTCTTCCTCTGCTGACAATTGCTAGTGGGGACTCTGAAGTCACCACCCTGTAGGTGGGGAGATGATGAAAATGCCTCAGGGCCGCTGCTCCCAGAAGGTGTTGGAAAAGCTCCTTGCTGGATTTAAGCGCATTTTGCCACGTGCCTCTTTATCCTGAGTTAGGGTAACAAAATTAGGTTCCTGTCAGTCAAGTTCTAGTGCATCTGGGTCTTAGGAGGCTGTCAACTCCTTGAGGATGGGGGCAGCGTCTGTCTTGTGTCCCAGCGGCAGGGCCTACCTGACACACAATAGCTGCTTTATGATATCATCTAAATGAGCGAATGACAATGACCCTCATTAGCAAATAGTTCACCCTGCAGGCATGAAGATCTTGTGCTCCACCCAGAGCCCAGATTTTTCCGCTGTGATCCTTCAGGCATCCTTCTGTGAAACAGCTCTGTCTGATAAGATGGAATCTCACCTAGTTGGGGCCGGGCTGAAGAACCTGTTTCACCCAGTTCTCTTTGCTCCATTACATTCCCGGGAAGCTTGTGTCTTCCCAGAAGAGCTGGAACTCACCACGTGGCTTCTCTCTCCCCGAAGAACCAGCTTGGGCTCCCCTCCCTCCGCGCCCCCCCCCGCGCGTGCTACGTCCTCTGGATGGGAGGACATGAACCACAGCGGTTAGGACCATGGGCTCTGGGACCAGACAGGCTGCCTGAAGCCCACATCCTAGCAGAAAGACTGTCCCAGAAGCTCCCCCTCCATCACTACGTGCAAGCAGCTTTGGCCTTCTCCCTGCCTTTGAACATGCCAAGTACAGTCTTGTCTCCAGGCCTTTGTGCCAGTGCTTTTCCATCCAGAAACCATTTCCCAGAGTGGCTCACTCCTTAGCTTTCAAACCTCTGGTCAAATGTCTCCTGGGAGGGCCTTTCTTGCCGACACCTTCTTATGCTAGAAGACAGGATTTAGTAGGCAGACTAAAGATTAGGGGCTGAGGTCCTGGGTGGGGGAAAAAAACCCTATTTTGGAACAATGCTGGGAGGGTTTGACCACAGCAAACCCCCTCAGGCGGAAGGTTCTTCTTAAGAATATAACAGACCCCACCTACTCCCCCTCAGATTTCTCCTCAAGAATTTGACAAAAGACCTAAGTATGGCCAGAGACCACCCCTCATGCAATGGAAACAAGCCAATCAGGAGTAGACAACCCAGCACCTAGAGCTATAAAGCCAATAAGGGTAGAACCTGAGAAGGAACAAGGGGGAAGGGATGGGAGAGGGCTGACCAGAATCTAATAAAACAAGGATCCCTGCCTGTAGTCCTTGGGCCTTCACTTTTGAATGTCCCCTCTCCATAAAGAAACCTTTCCACTATTCTTCCTTTCTAATCTTATATTCTAATAATCTTCTGCCTGCTGCACATTTTGTGTCCATCTCTTCATTCTTCGAAGCAGTGAGACAACGAATCTGGGTATTGTGGTAAAAAATCCTGCAACACTCTCAAGAAAGTCCTCCTTCCCTGCGAGTTCCCTTGTGACTGACTCCCTGCTTTATTCTCTTCTGGCGCATTCCAGCCTGTGCTGTCGTCCATGTATTTATGCAAACCCCCCACGGGAATGTCAGTGTTCTGAGGACAGGGACAGGGATGTTGACTTCCTTGCTCTCTGTTGAACGCCCCCCCTGCCCCGTGCTCAGAACAGGACCTGATACAAGGCAGACATTTGAAATCTATTTGCTGCGATGAACAGAGGAATGAATAGACTCAGTTTCCTCATCTACCAAGCATCTATAAAAATATCTTCCAGGTTGTCACAAAGATTAGTTGAGATCATGCGTGGAAGTGATGGCTTTCATAGGAGCTCTTGATATAAGATGGTGAATTTGAAGGCTTCCTTGGCCAGTGAATATGTTCTGGGCTCCAAGGATAAGTAAGGTAACTCCAGACCTTTTCAATAGCTCTGACTTTTAGCTCTGCTGTGTGGACAGGTAGAAGAAATATCCCTGCAAACAATGAAATTCCTTAAAACAGAACACTGCCACTTGGCACATTATTGTTATTTCAAAGCTAGTGCTTTGAGGCTTTTGGGAGCAATCTCCTTGAAGGCATTTCTCCAGCTAGGCATTATAGCTCAGACTATAATTTCACTGTAAATGTGTCTTTCCTCTTTAAGCAGAGGGTCATTAAGTTTAATAGTGTCAGAGTGCTCTCTGTGTTACATGCAACTTAATTAGCGCACACGGTAATATTAAACAGCCCATTCACACTGAGAAATATATTTATACTTCTTTTTCCTTGGCTTATACCGATTTATCCGGCAGCACACCGTAATTGTAAATTACAAAGGAGTAATTATTTGCTCCTAAAAAGAAAGAAACTGAAATGTGAATGGCCACATGCTTGGCTGGGATGAAGGACTCAGGGGGTGTGCGGTGGGAAGGAAAGCTTGATGGAAATCTCATTTCCTCAAGAAAGGTTTCCTCAACTCCAAAACTGGGTTAGATCTCCTACTTTTGTCTTCTAAAACGCTTCTTCCTTCAACACATGGATCCCATAGGTTTTTCTGTTTATCATCTGTCTCCCACCCTAAATAGGAGTTCCAAGATGGCGGAAGTACAACAGTTTCAGTCACTACTGTATTCCCGTTCCTATTACAGTGTCTGGTGAATGTAAGGTGCTTACATTCTATAAGCACATAACTATAAAAATCTATCCCAACAGGTTTTTATTCAATACCTGCTCTGGGCCAAGGATTTTGTCATTGCGTGTATGTGGGTTGGGGACAGGGTTACAATGGTCATCAAAAACAGAGTTGCTGACTTTATGGAGTTTACAGTTGAGACGAGAAGACAGATACTAAATATTTTAAAAATAATAAACATGATAAGGTATTTAGTGCTACGAGTGTCTATTTTGGGAGTTTGGCCTAGTCAGGGAGGTCGGGAAAGTTTTTCACAAAGAAGCAATGTTTAAGCTGAGACCTCAAGGATGTGTGGGCATTAACACCCTGAAGAGGGGAGAGAGAAAGCAAAAGCACAGGCCCTGAGGCAGAGGAACCCAGGGACAGCAAGAGAAATGTAAAACAGGCCAGTGTGGCTGGAGAGAGAGGGGTCAGTGTTCCAGATGAGTCTGGAGGTGGGGGTTGGGCTATACCACATAGGACTTTGGTGCTGGCTCTTAGGGCACATTTGCTGTCTGGAACATTTGCTGCTTCCCTCTTGGGAAGTTAGGGTAACAAAAAGGCCACACGCACACACTCCAGTCAATAGTCCAGTAAAGCTCAGCGTTCAGGTCACCCCTGTCCAGGCACCAAATCTCTGCATGAAGCTTCCAGATGATTCCAGTTGCCAGATGTCTAGTCACCTCTGCCCATTTCGGCCCTTCCAGCTGAGGCCCTAGACATCGTGAAGCTGAGATAAGCTATCCAGCTGATTCCTCTGAATTTCTCACCCTCGCAATCCATGAGTTTGCCATCATGGTGGTGGTTTTACACCACGTAGGCTTGGGTGGTTTGATACGTAGAGCAGGTAACCAGAATACACATCGAGGAGACAGGATGGGCAATTTTGCCAAGGGTAGCAAGAGGCAGCTACCATCACCTATTCTACAATCACCTGTCCTGCTTCCGGGACCTTATTCTGTGGGGGATGGGGAAGAAGACCTGAGATGTCATCTTCAACGCAAGGGCTTGCCTCTCCGCTTTCAGGGAGGGCCAATGCAGGAGAGGGAGTTGAGTGGACAGGTCATCTCTCAGAGTTCTTTTTTTTACCTTTATCCAGGTGTGAAAGTCACACACTGGCTGTGATGATTAGCCCGAGTCCTTATTTAATTGTTATTTTGGGATCAGTTGTTTCTGAAAGATCCCCCAGTTGATACACATTGCTGGGGTTTTGCCAAGAGAGATAAACAGTCTCAGCTTGTCCTAAAATTGGATTCAGTGTGAGCAAAATACAGCAGCTGTCTCCCAGCAGAGCTTTCTGCCCTGAAAATGCCTGGGTGGCTCGATTCAAATTCACCTTTCAGATCTTTACCTTGTCAATTTTGGTAATATGCACCTGCTGCGGCCCTGACCGCCTAATCCGGTTTGTAACACCTCAAACAGTTGCACTCCCTGAAAACTGTACTGGTGAGCAACTTATCTTGATCGCCTCAAACTAGTGATTATTCTATTCAACCAAAATGGGGAAACAAAACCCAGTGCTGAGCAAATGTTCACTTCTGTGGTCTTTAAAGAATGTTATGAATTAAACTGAAAATTGAAATTACTCAGCACAATAATAAATGCTTACTGAGTGTTGTTATTTTGCACATCAGGTGGTAAAACTGTAACTGTGAATAAATTGCTTATAGTAAGATTTTTTTCCCCCTTTAATGCTGTAGTGGCAGATGGGCTAATAAATATGCAACACTTTGTACCGACATTTGCAATTTCAGAGGGGTAAAGGCTTCCCCCCCCCTTCCACACAAACAAAATGCACAATCATCCAATATTGTACTTTTTAATGGAAAAACTTAACTCATGTAATGTAAATAGCATTCCACTTTCAACAATTTTACTAGTTTAGCAACAGTTATAATGTGAAAGAACACATAAGCTGATATTTATGTTCTTTCTTTGCAAGAGCAGTTTCTTTCTGTATGGGACTTTGCATTTAGGGAGACTTCTTGTAACTTAACTGGCAGTTAAGGTGGGGCATCCATAAGTAAGCACTTATTATATGTTCCATTAGCTTTGAGTTGATATGAGGCAGTGTGAATGATGGTCAGGAGCAGGCTGCCAGGATAGGCAGGTCTCTGACCCTTCTTAGCTGGGTGACCTTGGGCAGATCCCATTCCCTCTCTGGTCCTCAGTTTTTGCATTTGTCACTTGGGCTGTAAGTTCACATTACCCCTTAGGGTTAGCATGAAGCTTAAATAATGCAGGTAATCCCTGACCCATGGTCGTGCTCAATGACTGTTCACTTTTATTATGACAGAGGTGGCTGAGAGAGGTAGAGTTTAATGAAAACCTTTGTTCTGAGGAAGGATGAGTACAGTTAAAAATATACTAGTGATGGGGAATCTGGGTGGCTCAGTCAGTTGAGCATCTGACTCTTGGTTTCACTGCTCAAGTCATGATCCCAGGGTGGTGGGATTGAGCTCCAGGTCAGAGCTCCACCCGCAGTGTGGAACCTGCTTACAATTCTCTCTCTCCCTGTCCCTTTGCCTCTGTCCCACATTCGTGCTCTCTCTCTCTAAAACACACACACACACACACACACACACACACACACACACACACAATTGTAGCTCAGGAGATGCCAGGACACTGAGAGGTCCAAATAATTGCTTTAAAGAGTCATCACTTTCAGATGAAAACAAAGTCATCTGTATTTTTATCACAGACATGAGGGGAGACTTTTCTTTCTAAAATGCGCTCAACTTCTTTTATTTGTAAGCAGCGCAGAGGATTAACAGTGCCTTAGCTGCTCAAGAGAGCCGAGCAGGGTGCCGCTGTCTAGGGGCTCCAGTGGGGCTGATGATTTCAACACCGTTGTAGTCTCTGGATTCACTAAGACATGTGACATCTTAAAAGAAATAATTGCATAGGGCAAACCCTTGGGGTTTTTCCAGAGATGAGATTCTTGGCTCCAGCAGTGTATCGGTGAGAATGAGCTTATGCTGCAGAAACACACAGCCTTCACCTCTAAGCTCAAAACAATGAAGGTTTGTTTCTTGCCCACACTGCATGTTCTTGCAGGTGGCAGAGGTCTTGCTTATCACAGTCCCTCAGGGACCTAGGGACCTAGGGACCTGACAGAATAGTGCAGGCGTCTATGCTAGAAGGAAAAGAGATGTCTGGAGGGCCTTTCAATGGAAAGTGAGAAAAATCCTTGATAAGATGGTGACACATCACTTACACTCACGGCTTATCCATAGAAGAGATGACCTGGCTTCACCTAACCTCAGTGGAGCTGCAAGTAGAAACCTACCATGTTCTGTGAGGTAAAGAACTGGAAATTTGGTGAGCACCATTTATGACAACCACAGTACACTCTCCTGATCACCAAGTGTTTTGTCCCTACCCCATCCTGCAGGCAAAATGTCCTCACCCTCCCTCTAGGAGAGACATTCCCCAAGTCCCTTCCTGTTGTGCTGTCCAGCTTCAATAGGAAGATCTTGGGATAATGGACCGAGGTCTCTACATCAGGTCTAGATAGGGCTTCTGTTAATTCAGAGATGTATGAATTAAAAAGACAAGTTACACAGCATACCCAGAATGCGGAGGTGGAAGAAGGACAGAATAACTGCGATGATGATGGAGTGGCCTCCAGTCCGTGGTGATTCTGAATTTTGCTGGCAGATACCCCTGCCCTGGGTCTGGGGAATACTGCTGGATTAGGGCTGGATTCTGCGGCTTCCCAGTCCATCTGGCCCCATCTTCTGGGTGGTTTTTCTTTACCTTTAATCTCCTTGGTCTCATCTGAAGGAAGCTTTGGAGAACATCCCTCCTTGGGGGCCAGTCAGCTTTCTCAGCCTGCTTCCTGCCTGAGTAAGATTGTAGGTCCAAAGGTGGTTTCAAATCTTGAATAGCCGTAAACATTTTTAGTCCAGATGCCTTGTTTCTTTGGCTATACAACTCTCTCAGACACTTAATTAGATTCTTATCTATTTGATTCTGATCAGCTTCATGTGCCCATAGTTATACGCATAGATTTTTTCAAGGCATGGCTCTCTCTTGATTAGAATCTATTGGACTTGACAGGAAAGCCATGCTCTGTCTCTTTCCCAGGGCCATTTTGATCTCCTCATTCCAGCAGCCAGGCAGACGGGGAAGCCAGCATTTTGATCACTGCAGTTATCCAGGCAGAGGGGAAAAAGCAAGTGGCAAAGTGTGCCAGCTCTTCATCTCCCATCTGGAAGTGGTGCGTAGCACTTCAGCTCACCTTTTATTGGCTAAAGCAAGTGATGGAGATAGTCTTCACTTCCAGAGGGCAGCAGAGTGCGGGCAGCAGAATGCAGTCAGAGAGCAGAGAGAGCTGGAATGTTTGTGAACGCCCAAATGACCACACATTTTTGCATTTTGGTGAGCATGTAGCTGCATACCCGGAAAGTAGGAAGTGAGATTAAACTATAAAAGCCATTGATTATTCTGGTAAGTAGGCCAAGTCCAAAGTAGTGTGTTTATGAGACATAGAGTATCAAGTACCTGCCTTGAAGGTTTTGCATGGGAAAATATTTGTGTCTGTCCCCCTGGGAAGGTAGTTGAAAGAGGGTACAAGTCCTCATGATAAAACAACTGGTTAGAAGGAAGGATTCTTGAAAATTGGTTGTTTCATGGAATTTATGTTAATCAGTAAAGAAGTTTGGTGTTTCTTTGTGTTATTCAAAACTTCTAGGTGGATTATAAAAACTTGTTCACATGGACGCAGGAGAAGATGTACTCCCAGATATTATTTGGGTTAATGAGGAAATTGGATATGACCTTGGGATGAAATGAAAGAAAGGCACAGACTCTTAATTTTTGCTGAATTAACAGAGAACTAAGTCAGTAATTAAACTTTTCTAATGTTTATTTAGTTTTGAGAGAGAGAGAGAGAAAGAGAGAGAGAGAGAGAGAGAGAGAGCATGAGTGGGGGAGGGGCAGAGAGAGAGAGACACACAGAATCTGAAGCAAGCAAGCTCCAGGCTCTGAACTGTCAGCACAGAGCCTGATGCATGGTTTGAAACCACGAACCGTGAGATCATGACCTGAGCCGAAGTCGGACACTTAACCAACTGAGCCACCCAGGGGCCCCCTAAATCAATAATTAAAAAAAAATTAATAAATGACAGCATTCCACTGATTATAGACTTCTGATGGTAGAGGAAATTGCATGCCAGAGTTTTGATAAACATGTTGACTCTACACATTGTATTGGAGAGAACTGACATTGTTATAATATTGAATTTTCTAATCCATGAACATGGAACATCCTTCCAATTATTTAGGTCTTTGTCATGTCCAGCTTCAAAGATGACTCCCTGCCTCCTGAAATTTACACCCTTGTGTAGTCTCCACTCACACTGACTCAGAGGTAGTTTGTGTGACCGATAGAGTATGGCAGGGATAATGGTGTGGGATATCAGAGGCATGTCATAAAAGGCATGGCTTCTAGCTTGGCTTCTTGTATCATTTCTCTGGGGGAAGCCAACTATAATATTCCAAAGTCACCCAAGCAACCATATGGAGAGGCTCACCAGCCTTCAGATGACTGCAGCCTGAGAGAAAATCTTGACTGCAACTCCCAGGAGAGCCTCCAAGCCAAAACTGTTCATCTAAGCCACTCCTGAAGTCCTGACCTATAGAAATTGTGAGAGATGATGTTTAATCTTTTTTTAAGCAACTAAGTTTTAGGGAAATTTGTTATGCATCAATAAATAACTAATGTGGTTTTTTAATTAGCTCCAATAAATATTTATCATTTTCTGTGTAGAGAACTTCCACATTTTTTATTAGATTTATTCTTAAGTCTTTGATGTTTCTTGATGTCCTATAAATAGTAATATATTTTATGTTTAGTTTTCCATTTTTTGTGTCTATTATATAGGAAAACAATTAATTTTTATGTATTGATTTTGTATCCAACAATAGTAATTAATTCTCATAATTTTTAATAATTTGTCTATAGATAAAATAAGACACTGTAGACAAATTTGTTAATTTTAATAATTTATCTGTAGATTCTCTTGAGTTTTCTATGAATACAATATCATCTGCAAATAACAATGACAGTGTTTGTCTTCCTTCCCAACTCATACAGTTTTTATTTCTTTCTCTCGCCTATTGCACTGGTTCAGACTACCAGGACATTGTTGGATAGAAGTGGTAATAGTGGGCATTCTTGTGACATTCTCAATATCAGGAGAGATCTTTCAATATTTCAGCACTAAGTGAGAGTTTTGTTATTAGTTTCTGATACCATCTATCAGATAATGGAAGTTCTCTTCTATTCTTAGTTTGTAAGAGATTTTAACATGAATAAATGTTAAATTTTATCAAATGCATTTTTTTGCATTGAAACGATTATGTGATATTTTTTCTTGTTAATACAGTGCATTAAATTGATTGATTTTTGACTGTAAAACCAAACTCACATTCCTCACATAAACCTGACTTCATCATGATGTTGGATTTATTCCTGTTTATATATCACTGAATGCATTTTGTTTGTTGCTAGGAGCTGAATGTTTCTGTCTTCTCTAAATCCACATCTTGAAGCCCTCATCCCCAGTGTGACGGTGCTGGAGGTGGGGCTTTTGGAAGGGAATTATGTTTTCTTGAGATCATGAAGCCCAGCTCAAATGGGCTTTTCTGCTTCTGCTATGACAGGCCCTGAATATAGACTTTATTTGATTATTGATGTGTCAAAAAAGCCTTTTAATCCTGTTCTGGAGAAGGAAGAGCTAGAGCCTTTTTAGTATGTTTTTTTTTAAGTTTATTTATTTTATTTTTGAGAGAGACTGAGCAAGTGCAAGTGAGCAGGGGAGAGGCAGAGAGAGAGGGAGAGAGAAAGGATTCCAAGCAAGCTCCGCACTGCCAGCACAGAGCTCAACTCTGGACTTGATCCCACGAACTGTGGGATCCTGACCTGAGTGCAACTCAAGTTGGAGGCTTAACTGACTGAGCCACCCAGGTGCCCGGAGCCAGACTAGGGAAAAACAAAACAAAACAAAACAAAACAAAACAAAAAACAAACCCCAAACACTGACTTTAGAAAAGATAAGTTTCTGAAACTTTCCTTTCTTGGGTGTTACTGTATCCTGGGTCAGTTAAAGTTTTATCATGAAAGTAGGGGAAGGGAAAGGGCATGAAGGAACTTAGGTTGACTCCCCAGATCCCAGCTTGGTTCTTTGTATTAGTTGTGGAGTGGAAAGCTGAATCCTATAACACCACATTTCCTGATATTTTCACTCCTTTGAACATGTGAGTTTAACTCAAGATAAGAAATGCTTCGAGTCCTGTTAAACTTACCCACTATCTGTTGTGTTATGACTTGAAGGGCGCATTTCAGAAAAAGTGGAAGACTGACTATAAATGATCTTTTAGTGCCAACTGAAAGGTGGTAGCTGAGGGTGCCAGGTTACTATAGAAACACCAGGGGGATGAGAAGAATTATACCTCATGGAGAAGAAGCAGATTTTTGAAATGATACTCTGTATGCCTTGTCTAACGTTTTCCTTTACAAAATGTGTAGATAATAGGAAGGAATTCTCCTAATATGCAAAACTATCAATAATCTTAAAATGTATTTAGGCATAGATAGTAAATTTCTCAATGACTTAGAAAAATATTTTTTTAACATAGACCCCCCCCCTTTTTTTTATTGTTTATTTATCTTTGAGAGAGAGGGAGATAGAGATCTCGAGCTGGAGAGGCACAGAGAGAGACACACACACAGAATTCAAAGCAGGCTCCAGGCTCTGAGGTGTTAGCACGGAGCCTGAGGCGGGGCTCAAACTCATGAACCATGAGATCGTGACCTGAGCTGAAGTTGGATGCTTAACTGACTGAGCCATCCAGGCTCCCTTAACATAGACTCTTTTTTTTTTTTTTTAGTATAAAATAAACAGAAAAAATATTTCACAAACTGCAACCGTGGAGATAGCACCTAAGCAGAAGCGAGGGGCCATGATGAACAAATTTTCTTTCCTCTACTCATAAGCATACAGATCCCAGCCACCATAAGAACCATGGCCAGCCGGTAGTGTTGCCCACAGCCAAGTCACGGGATTTGATGCCAGCCAGTCGGAGAGATCCCTGAGTATTAACTCTGGGGAGCTCTTGAAACTGTCTCTGCCTCAGTTTCCTAATTTGTAATAGGCAAATGCCTATTTCAAAAAGTTGTTAAGAGCAGTAAGTGAGATGCTTGGGAACACAGTGAGAGGTGAATAAGTGGTCGTAGTGATGACAGTATAGATGGTGAGGACAGTTGCCAGGAAAGTTATTTGTACCCCATGATAATGGAATTTCTGGGGCAGAATAAAGTACTGAGCATGGTCATAGTCCAAAGCCTACTTTAATGAATCCTTAGATTAAATGAAAAAAAAAAAAAAAGGATAGTTTTCCCTTTGCTTTGTAATCTGATAGTATTTGTCAAATTCAAGTCAGTAGAAATGCCATCAGAATACCATAAGAGTGCATTTAAAAAACCACCGAGTTTTGCATATAAGCCAGAAGCAGTACTTGTTATGATAAAGATGTAGATGTAAATGGTTATGATCATTTGGGCAGAGTGACACCAGAGCCTCAGGTGGTCTAGCATGAGTCAAAGGGTGCTTTAAATGTCCTTCATCCCTTCAGGTGGATGAAATTATAACTTCCAGAAAGCATTATGAGAAATTTACTGTACACACTGTTTTAGAGGCTGATGGATACCTTTTTTCTTTTCTTTTTTCTTTTCTTTCTTTTTCTTTTTCTTTTTTTTTTTTTTACAGCTTGATATTTGGAAATAGAAATAAAACCCGAAGGTGCTGGAATTAGCAGGAGAGTAAAGACAGGAGAAAAACGGCTTCTCTCTCTAATGGGTTTCTAACACCCAACGTGGCATGAAAGCTGTGGCGAAAATGGCCACCAAGGGGGTTGTGAATTTCCATTTTCTTCTCCATGGTTGAAGGCAGTAAATGCCACCAAAAGTGATAAGAAACTGGGTTTTTTAAGACGTTGATATTTCTTTGGTGGACTATTCTGTGTCTATAATTTGTAATGAGGTTCTAGACAGAAATGTGGAGAGAGACATTTGTAGATGATGGCTGACTTTCCAAATAGCAATGAAAAGCAAAGCTGGAGTGAATGATTTCTGTAACTTCTTCACACGATTTACTCAAATATTAGAAAAAACTCATTAATGTAGCCTAAGGAGAAGAAAGCCAGCCTGAAACGATACAAAATCTGGATTACAGTTTTTCTTTAAACAAATATAGTTTAATTATTTCAAATACTTTTCATCTTCCCTAGGATAAAATATGTATTAACAGATAAAATGAGAGAACTAGAAAGACTGCTTGGAATAACATACACCACACCATGAAGAATAAAAGTAAAAACCTTTAACATACAGGAGCTGCTTGGCTTGGAATTGATCATTTCTGAAATCTTTATTTTGAAAAAGAACTGTTGATTTGGACAGAGAAAGACACCAGAAATTCATAGGAGAGTCAATTATTTCAACTCTATGGGTCAGACCCAAGTTATTACAGATATTGAATAAACACAGCTTTGAGATTTTCTGCAGTGTCCATTTTCCAACGACAGGTACATAGCCCAGGCTTTAAGTCTGTAATCAGTGTTGGGGCACCTGGGTGGCTCAGTTGGTTAAGCGTCTGACTTGATTTTGGCTCAGGTCATGATCTCACAGTTGGTGGGATCGAACCCTGTGACGCGCTCTGCACTGACAGGACAGAGCCTCCTTGGGATTCTCTCTCTCTCTCTCTCTGTTCTTCTCCCCCTCCAAATAAATAAATAAAGCTAAAAAATCTGTAATAACTGTCAGTGCTGTTTCCCCCAATTCTTAGGAAACTGTTAGTTTTCTTTATGACTTACTGGAAGAAGATGATGCTCCTATTCTTTCAGAGTACTGATAAAACATTTTTTAGCCTAGTCTTATACCAACATTCAAAATTCTAGCTTACATACATGAAAGTATATATGTATCATTCACACTGTCAGGAATAATACCATAGCCATGCATATCACCAGAGGTCCAAATCTGAGAGCCTGTTGTTCACTGGGCCCAGGCAGAAATAATAATCACAACAGCAAACATTTACTGAGGACTCACTTTGTACTAAGTGCTTTTTCATAGATACCTTATCTATCTACCTATCATCTGTCTATCCATCTATCTATGTATCTATCTATCAGTCGATCATCTATTATCTATCTATATCTGTATCTATATATCTGTATTATCTATCTATATCTGTATATTATTTATTTTGAGAGAGGGAATGCATGCACACAGATGAGCCGGGTAGGGGCAGAGAGAGAGAGAGAGAGAGGAGAAAGAGAATCCCAAGCAGGCTCTGTGTTCCCCTGACTCAGGGCTTGATCCCATGAACCATGAAGTAACCTGAGCCAAAATCAAGAGTCGACGCCTAAACGACTGAGCCACCTAGGTGCCCCTGAGGTACCTCATTTATTTGCGTCTTGTATGTCTCTATGTTTTCCCAATTGCTGGGGTCAAATTGTCCTTTAAGATTTCAAAAAAAAAAAAAAAAAAAAAACTAACCCACAGTTTCATCCCATTTACATTCTGCCAAGATACTTGGGCAGAGGTCCTAGGGTCCTCCATGTCCCGCCTGACTTGGTAGGAGGCTTTCTGGTTTCTTGACGCTTGTCCCTTCCCCTTCTCTCCCTCTCTGTTCTGCACATATTACCCCATGATTCAGCAATGGTCTTAATTCCTTTACAGCACAAAATACCTCCCATTCAGGGCTGTGTACAAAATAGACTTTACAAAAGACATATGACTCTTAAGGGAGAGATATAAGCACATTTTTAAATTCCCAGAGCTTCTCCTGTAGTCTTATATTTAGAAGTATGCCATATACATAGGAAAATTGAAAGCCACTGCTCTACATCTTTGCTCAGATTGGGAAAAAATGCTATTTTTATATGAAAGAAAAATATATCTGACTCACTAGGAGCTACTATAAATGGAAAGACTCTAAACTTCTTCACAGTATTTAACTTAATGATACCAATTCATGAATAGTTTTGTGAACTGATGGATTGTAGTTATAAAATACACACTCAGATATATGCACACATGTACTGATTTCAATAGCCTAAGATAGGGGCTCCAATCACACTTAAGTCACTTGATATTCTTCCTTTGTTGATTTTGAAACTGGAACCCAGGTATGTTCATTAATGTAAAATATAATCTGAGCCAGGAAAGAAAATGAGTGGTTTAGCTTGAAATGTGTACTAGCCAGAGTGAAGAATGCAAAACAAAACAAGCTATATCTTCCATTCTAGGGGTCATCAACCACATGAGGCTAAAGCAAGTTGTTAGAACATTATTGGATTGCCCACAGATGAAATCCATCAAGTGATGGTTAGTTTGTTGATTGAAACTGTTGAATGCCACTGATACCACATGCCCTTGGGAATCCTCAAACTGCTCATTCTGGCACCACAGGAGGTAAAGAGGAGAGGTAAAAGCAAGAAGTGAGAATGCGTTAGGCCAGAGGGTCTCAGCCTTGGTTTCTCTGTAACACTTCGAT
This sequence comes from Cryptoprocta ferox, assembly GCA_028646485.1. Classification (NCBI taxonomy): domain Eukaryota; kingdom Metazoa; phylum Chordata; class Mammalia; order Carnivora; family Eupleridae; genus Cryptoprocta; species Cryptoprocta ferox. The sequence goes on from CM053574.1 coordinate 24,646,147, forward strand.
GCCTGGGTCACAACCCAGGTCAGGGAGGTAGGAATCTCTGGGGCTGGACCCAGGCAGAGTGTTTTTTTTTACTCCCAAGATGATGCAATGTGCAGATGGTTGAGTTTTCTGATCAGCTTGAAATTGACAATTGGTCAAACGTGGAAAGGGATCTCAGGAATTATGAGAATGCAGTCAGTGATGTCCCTTTGAAATTAAGGCTCTAGACATTAACAGGGAAATGCATTTGCTGATCAGAGTGAATTATAACAGGAACCTCTATCTTTTTCTGTTTATCTGGACTTTGAAGCATTGATAGATCCTTACATTTAGCTAGCAAAAGAAGCCATGATTTTTTTTTCTTAAATCAAATTTCTTTTGATAATGGCAGATGTTCTTGAAAAATACCTGATCTAAAAGGATTAAAACCTTTTGATATAAGTGAACTCAAAGGGATTATAAATATATTGTGCAGACCTAGGCACCTAGATGAATTTTAGAAATATTTAGATATCATAAGTCAAAGAAAAGACAAGAATTAGGGGTGAAAAGATATTCTGCTTACTAGAATTAGCCTACAATAAGTGGCTATCAATTTCTTTGACCAGCCAAAAGCTTTTAAAAGAAAACAAAAGCTCTTTTCAACTGACTTGGCTAAAAGGTTTGTAAGTTTCCAGGGTTTGAAATGTATGAAGCACTTTTGCATGTAGTAGGAAAACCAGAGGGTGAAATTTTGATTGATTTTCTTTAATTAAGATAATCCCGAGTTTAGGAAGCTGTAAAGCAAAACTGGAAATGGTTTAATCCCATCTCATGATTTATTTATAGATTATTAAAACTCCATCATTAATAGAAATTATATTTCAGAATGCCTTTTTATCAGAAATAAACAAAGAGTGATTTTCCCTCCTGGACTTCTTAAGCCAGATATGCCTAGATGATTGGGCTTAGCTCAGTGATTAAGATCTCAGGGGTACCCTCCCCACAACCACCATGTTTTTGGAAGTATCCTTTACAGCAAATAAAGATAATGTCCCCTGATGTACAGATTAAAACATTGGCAATACTTATTACTATAAGGAGCAATTTTATATGCTTAAATCTTGCCAGGTTCAGCACCACCATTGACAATGATAAGTTGGGCTGATGAAAACCAATCAATACCATTTCCCACACTTTACTTCTGTAATGCCTCACAGGGTTACAGGTGATTAACTACAGAAGAATATGTCATCAGTAAAAATTAGAGTTATCTTAGCCTGTGTTTATTGGTTATTTAATTCTTATAAGTCAAATTATTTTGACTTATGTGATTTTAAATTATATTAAAACCACCCAAACCAGAACCAAAATATTCCTTAAGATGTAAAGCTCCAATATTCATGATGAATGAACTTTAACTTAGATTTATCCTTTGTCGTAAGTTAACTGTATTACCTACGGTTATAAGTTTGTATAATTTAAAACAAGAGAAAGAAAATTTCTTCATCTTAGGTGACCAATGTTTCTGACTTAATGAAAGTTCAGACATCAGCATACTTTTAGATGAAAGGTGAGTGTCAAGAATAATCCTATCATGTGGGGCATCTGGGTGGCTCAGTTGGTTAGGTGTCTGACTTTGGCTCAGGTAATGATCTCATAGTTTGTGGGTTTGAGCCCTGCATCAGGTTCTGTGCTGACAGCGTGGAGCCTGCCTCAGATTCTGTGTCTTTCTCTCTGCCCCTCCCCCATTCTCGCTCTGTCTCTCTCTCAAAAAAAAAAAAAAACATTAAAAAATTTTTAAACTAAAAAAAATAATCCTATAGTATGGTCAGGGATCTGTATGAAATATCAGGGTAAAACAAAAACAAAAAGGAGTAAAAACCCACTGCCACCATTAACACCATCAACCCACTGCCAACATCAACACAGACACTACCTACCACCCCACCAACTTGAGGAGACACATTTCTGGGCGTTGTGGTGGAGGTCAGGGCTTATAGGCCTGGGGTGCAGAGGTGATTTTTGGCAGCATTTCTCAAAGGAGGTTCTGGGGTAGATAAGCCCCCTGGGATGCTCTGCTGCAAAAGGGTTCTGAGGACAAAGAAATTTGAGAGGTGCTACGTATTCTACTCTTTGGACATTTCCTCTGCGTGTTAATTTATTAAAGCCATTGAGAACTTCTCCAGTTAAGACAAACAACCATTTCTGCTTCTCTAGTATTGGATAGCATTAGTCAACATTGTTTGACCATGGGCTTCTTCCTCAAACCCACAAAGTTTATTAACATTGAATGGGATTTGTTTCTTGAAACACACTTTGGGAAATGCTGATCCTTGACATGTAAAGGTTGACAATGGAGAGAAGAAAGAATCTGCACAGAGCAAAAGAGAAGGGACCAGAGAGCGCAAGCTTCTGGTTGCCAGAGAGCACGTGCCCACTGTACAGTGCGTGTGATGTCCATTTCACTCTGTCCTTTGAATCCTCAACTTAATTCCCTCAGGGTGGAAAGAATCGGGTTGGAAGTGAGAAGTCATGGATTCCGTTCTCCCTTCTGCAACTGAGTGCCTTCCCAATCCGAAGCTGACTTTTCTCCATCATAAAATCAGACTTTAAAGAAATAACCTTGGGGGGTGCCTGGATGGCTTAGTCTGTTAAGTGTCCGGCTCTTGATTTTGGCTCAGGTCATGATCTTGCAGTTTCGTGAGTTCAAGTCCCATGCCAGGATCTGCAGTAACAATGTGGAGCTGGCTTGGGAGTCTCTCTCTCCCTCTCTCTCTTCTTGTCTCCTGCTTGTGCTCTCTCTCTCTCAAAAAAAACAAAAAAAACATTAAAAAAATAAGGAAATAATCTTGATTGTCCCATCTAGGCCCAATTAGATGATTCTATCTCAAGTATTTTAATGGGAGAAAAAGAGAAGATAGGATTTGCTTGGATCCTCTCCATGACCTTTTCTGGAGCGCAAAAGGAACAATGTAAGAAATAGAAATCCTATAATACAACCGTATGTGGATAGGTGATTTCTAATCCTCCTTATTCTTGTTGTTGTGATCGAAGGTTAAGAGTCACAGGGGCAACCTGGGCTAAAGCTAGTTTTAGTACTGTACTTGCTGTCATTCAACAGCTTTTTTTTTCTCCCTAAAACAGTCCAGAAACTTTCAGCAGCTAGATCTTTAATTAAAGCCAAAGGGCAACATGAAAATTAGTTCTTTTAATTAATTGCCCTTCAGGTTGTACAATCTGTGATTGCACAATTCTTAGTTATTAAGCACAGTTTGCTCTTCAAAAAAAAATCAAGATATGGTTGAAATGACTGATTTAAAATGAAGTTAGTCTAAAAATATGGAGAAGTATAACAGGGCAAATTATTATGCAAAAGTGTTTATGTATTTTGCAGATGCCACTGTTTTCCTTTAATATAAAATAAAATAAAATAAAATAAAATAAAATAAAATAAATTGGAGAGAGAAGTTATCATCGCCCAGGGAAGCTAAATCATTGATCTGATGCCGCTTATTAGCTGACTATTGTTTTTCCATAATTCTCATTACCTGGGCTCTGTAATTAAATAATAATTTAGAGACTGAAGACAAAGTCGCTTGCAAGTTGCATCCCAAATTATATGAAACAAACTGATTCAGTCCCCAAACTGATACCAAATTATCTTAGGATGTATTTTTATAGTGAATCGAACTATTTTCTCAGGATCCCTTTGTAATATTCATTTTCAGATATAATGCTCAGTACACATTTGATTAGAAAGGTAGAAATCAGGGTCTTGAAAATTGAAATTAATGGACTCTTCCCCATTGATATGTCTGCTATTAGGCAAAGCTTCTGCCCTCTCATCATGTTGGATCTGATCTATAGCAGTGATTCTCAAGCATTGTGACACATTAGACTTGCCAGGGAGGTTTTAAAAATTTCCAATGCCCAGGTTGCACCTGTGACCAATCAAATCAGACTCATTGGTGGTGCAACCTAGGCTTCCATATTTTTATAAACTTCCCACGAGATTCTAATGTGCAGCAGCATTTGATGACCAGTGAAGCAGTATAGTCCAGTCAATGAATTTCCAGGCTAACTGGCTATACCATTTTGGTTCAAAATTGGCAGTGTGAAGCACATCTGTTTTTATTTTTTAACTCTTCAACTCTTCTGGAGCATAGAAACCACCTCAACAGAAATGAAGCTACTCTTCTAAAAAAGGACAAATATAATGTAAAAGGTGGATAATAAGAGCTTGTGGTAGATAACATTTGGAGTGTCTACTTGGTTCATGAGAAACTCTTTAGCTGCCTTCCTTTCTCCATCCACACCACAGGCTTCTGGTGGCCATTGGACCAAAGAGGCAACTTTAATGACCAAGTCTGGGATTTTTGAATTGAAATTCAGAGTTCATATTTCTTTGTGGATGCATGAATGTGCTGTGGAATGGCTGAATGTTCTGGAAGGTGGACAGTAGCTGAGAATTAAGGGGGGAGAGAATTCATACCCATAGGTGAACGGCAAACAAACCATAGGTGAACGGCAGCAGCAATGCTTCTAGACTCTCAAAGTAGACATCTGTTGTTTTTGCTTGCTTGACATCCCTCCCTGTTTTGTTAACAATGCCTTCTTCTTCAGGGACCCTCTCATTCCCATTCCATATGGTCCTGGGGGTAACTGACAAGTCAAGCCGACCAGCCTCTTGTTCCTGGAGCAGAGACTCAAAGCAGAAAAAGGCTGCACTGTCATTTGGTGACCATTGTTGGGAGAAACCATTAGCTCCTGCTATAGGATCCCTGGAGCTGCCTGGATTCCTGTGCCTCCTGGGGTCTGCGTGTTCAACAAGTCTTTGAATTCTAAGATCAAAGGTGTCTGTCTGGTGCTTGCAATTTAAGAATCCCAGTGTTTTAGGTCCTAGCTCAAATCCCTGTGGAGGTTTGTAGCATTTTGTCTTGGGGTCCATGAGGCACTCTTGTATCCTTAGGTATTTTTAGCTTATGGTGTTTTTGATATTTGTAACTCTAAGTCTTAACTAGCACAGACCTTTAATTGACTCCATTTATGTGGTCTTGAAACTCACTAAAGCAGGATCCAGGCTCTCCAGGTTCTCCTCCAATCTTCAAGGTCATAACCAAGATAGCCCAACTATTTTATCATTTTGTATGCTTTCTGAAGCCTCAGTTATTTATTTGCATTTTGTAAGTATGAACATCTTGGAGAAAAATTCATAACAAAGGTATACTTTGTGAACAATGGGATTAAAAGCTTATCAAACAGAAACATGGCTCTAAATAATGTATGATCTTTTGAACAGCAGCCCAAATCTATTCCTGAAAAAGGAGCTCTTATTTTCTCTATCAAGCAACATTAAATGAAATTATAGTATTGCCATTAAATCCAATTGTTCACCAATAATTTTTCATTTCCAATGGTACTCTTCTTTATTAAAAAATCTTTATTAAATAACAAAATATTCCAGCTAATATAAGTACTTCCTTGTGCTCAATATTAATATACTTGGCACACAATTCGAGGCCATTTCCTTGATTTCAAGAAGTACATGATTTTTTCCTTGTAGCACAGCAAGTAGTTGTAGTGATCGCTTCCTCCATTTCTCCAGGCTAAGTCACAGAAGTAGTGAGGTGTGCAGGGTGTTCAAATGGATGGCTTCTTAAATCTGGATCCATGGAGCTAGATTGAAATATTATTAGAATTCAGAGATAATTGGTAAAAAACATTTTTTTTTTTAAAGGACAGCACAGTGCGAAGCAGCTTAGGTGATTAACAATGTTGTGATCTTTGGCAAACTCTGGATGAACCTTCATGTGATCGTAAAGTCTGACCACTGCACAGTGTTTCATTTTCTCAGAGTCTAAGGGAAGGGTAAACATGATCTTGGAATATTCCGGTAAAGAATGCAAGGTAAATAAAAGGAGGCAGTTTAAAAGGTATTTTTCCAACCATCATACTTTATTTTTAATACAAATAGGTAATAAAATAAAAGGTACCCAGATATCTTTAAAACAAGAATACATTTTCTGTGTATCAAGCCATCATTTACAGATTAACACTGCAAAAATTTTGAATTAATAACTCTTAATTTGTTTCCATAAGATTATAGGAGATAAAAAAAATTCTATGTAGGAGAACGAACAAACAAGAATCAATTTGAAGTCCTAAAATCTGGTCTCTGTATTAATTCCTTCGCTGCCAAAAAGATCACACGCATCTACAAAAAGAGCGTAGGCATCCTTACCATTGGACATTATTTACAAAATAACTTTATTTCTCTCAGTTACTTTGGATTCCGTGGGCCTGCCGGATACACACGCTCTGCAGTGCCCACGCAGCGGAGTCACAAGCGCTCTTCTGCTCGCCAGCGAGGCCGGCGCATCTTGGCCCCGGAGGGAGGCCTCACACCAGCTCGTAGTACTTCCCTGTCTGGGGATCAAAGTAACAGTTCAGACATGGGTCATAGAGCAGGGTCAGCACCTCCTCGTCCTCTTCCACGCTCGGATCTTCTTCACCTGTGGGGACGGGAACCACAGACACATTAGCTGCATGCATGGCCAGGAATTCCTGAACCAAAAGAGCAGAAGGTCAAGGAGGCAGGAACTTCCATCCCTCCCAGGAGATGTTCTTTCTGTGGGCAGAATGGCAAGGCTGGAGAAGTGGGGGAGCACCAGGGGTCTGCAGACTCAGTACTGCAGCATGAGATGGGCCAGCTTTGCTGTGAAGGACAAGAGAAGCTAAGCGTGGAGAACTGGTGGGGAGGGAGACAAGAAAGCGGCAGGGCCCAGGGACTACAGGGATCAGGGATATGGGTGGGACTCAAGACTTGGGGGTGACAGTTCCAGACTTCATCATGGGCCAGAGTTGTGTGAATGCACCCTAAAAATGCTACCAAATAAACCTGAATTAAAATGATAATGTTGTTTAGGATACAGAGCATGGAATACATATGGAAAATTGTTGGGTGATGTGTAATTTTATTAGTGGTAGGAAGGTAGCAAACGTCAAGTTTGCTAGCCACATGGACATGGCTTCATGTTTGTCCCTTGTGACAGCCATTTAGATGGGTTGCCTAAGTTATTTATCATTATTTTTAAACGTTTATTTTTGAGAGAGAGAGAGAGGGAGAGAGAGAACAAGTGGGAGAGAAGCACAGAGAGAGGGAAACAGAGGATCCAAAGCAGGCTCTGCGCTGACAGCTCTGAGCCCCATGTGGGGCTTGAATTCATGAACTGTGAGATCACGACCTGAACCGAAGTCAGACGTTCAACCGATTGAGTCACTCAGGTGCCCCACTGCTGCCTGTTATTAGCAGGTTTGGTTGGTTTTCAACACATGGCATGGAATGAAAAAAAAAAAAGACTGTTCTACTAAGATGTTTCCTGAGCACCTTATATATGCCAGTGTTGTGCTAAGTACTTGTGCACTTGATGCCATCACCAGGAAGTGAATGCCTTCTGAGTACTTCTGAAAACCACGTAGTAAGAGTCCAGGAGTTGGGAGGGCAAGATCTCCCTGAGCTGGAGAGGATCCAAGCAGGCTCAAGGAAGAGGGGTGAGTAGGACAACACTCCTCTCTCTTCCTTAGCACAGGCTCCTCAGGACCAGAGAAAAGCCAGTCTTTGGGCTGTGAGTTTCAGAAGGGGCAGGGCTGGCATGTAACAGAGGCTCAGTCAGTACTGGATGTTTTTGGAAAGGGTGAATGCAGGATTGTGAAAACAAAGTCTATGATCCTAAATCACCACCCAGAGTAAGAGAAGGTGGTGGGACCCCATCTTTTCCAGCCCACATCAGACCAAGCTGGTGCATGGACACTGTCGGGGCAGTGACAAATCAGAGTGAAGTCCCAGGGAGCGGGGCCCAGGTGGTGGAGTGGGGGTTTGAGACTCTACCACAGCCATCCCTCTGACCATCAAAAGACACATAACATGACGGTCCCTGCGTCAGGCACTGAGCGAGGTGCTGGGGACAAGGCGGTGTAAGAAGCAGGCCCTGTTCTCACGGAGTGTGCACTGTCTTGGGCAAAACATGGCATCAGCTGACTCTCTTATGAGCTGCATCCGGTGCCAGCAGTGGAGCTGAAACGTGGAGCTACCCGGAAGGAATGAGGACCTCTGCCTTGCTTGCTAACATCTCAAATGGTGGCGCCCTCCATGGCCTAGAAAGCACTTCCCCACACAGAAGCTTGCTTGACCCTCTGGATCCTGTGAAATAGGAGTTAACACGCCTGTATGGAGGACGAGGGAAGCAGGGTCTGCAGAGTTCACCAGCTCATCCAAGGTCACTTGATGAGTCAGAGGCAGAGTCAGGGATGAACCTGGGTTTTCAGACTCTCAGTTCCGTGTTCTTTCTACCATACGGGCATCATGCTTTTAAGAGGGTGATGTGGCCACATTCAATGGGGAGCTATGACACTATGGGAATTTAAACATGGAAGAGAGTAAAAAATTGTAAAGGTGTCCTCCATTTGAAAACCTCAGGTTTGGAAACAAAAGAGATTTCATCTCTCATATTTCAAAAACCACAAAGATGAGAGAGTCCATTTGGGAGAGGAGAGGCAAGATCTGGGCTTATTCCCTCTGGAAAAGATAAAGCCTGAGGTAACAGCAGCACATCTGGCTTCAAGTAGATAAAAGGTGGTAAGTGAGAGAGAAGTTGAGAAGATTCTGTGGGGTTCCAGGAGGAAGCAAGAGGATCAATGGGGGAAAGTTACAAGGAGGCAGGTTTTGGCTCAGCCCAAGGAAGAATTTTCCACACAGTAGAGCCAACCGGGAAATGGAATGTGGATCCTGGGGAGGCTGAAGCAGGGATTGGGGCGGCCATTTGTGTGAGATTTTATTGTACACGGGGTGGGAGCAGATCCAATGATCCCTGCAGTGCCTTTGATGAGTTTCTGGGACTCTTTGCTGTAGTGGCTTATGTCCTTGAAGTATGACAGGACTGTGCTAATGGCCACGCTAATGGTGGTAGCTGACCTGAGCACCCTGCACGGTTTCTAATTAAGAACAGGAAATCAGAGAAGGCAGGCTGCTTTTCCTTTATTTTCTATTGTTACCTTAAGAGTGGTTCCCAGGGTCCTGCCTCCACCTTCTTTCTCCCTCTAAGTAGGAGAGACTGGGAATGCTTTTCAAGTGGCTGTTTCCCATGGAAGACGACCCCCTTTAGGTCACTTCTGCATATCAAAAGGAGGATGCGCATGTCCTTTACCTTCAGGTATTCAATCCATCATCCCTTTCTTGTTTGGGCTACTTCAGGGAACAGAACCAGTGAGTAACTAATGTGTGCCTGCTATGTGATGACATCTATTCGGTCTGTACTATGTCTAGGTGTGGATGGGACATTCACACATGAAACAGAAGCAGCTACTGAAGATTAGTGATGGGGTAAACTGGATGTTGCAACTGCAGAGTGGCAGACGGGACAGAGGAGAGATCTGCTGTTGACTGCCTGAATGACCTAAGGGCACTCACAGGCTTACTTTGCCTCCCTGGACCCTCGTCTCCTGATTTATCAAATGGGAATAACAAAGCCTCTTTCATAGGGTTTTGTGGAAGATGAAACTGGACACTGGATAATATGCATAGCCCAGGGCACATAGTAGTTGTTCAATAAATGATCATTACTATTACTGTTAAGGATAATGAAAATATTGAAATAAATCATGAAGCTCAGGCTGTACATTTTTTTTGGTCAGTCAGAACAGGGCCATTGATAAAGGCTGAAGTCCTAAGAGAAGTCTTCATAGAGAGGGACAGCATGACATTTAGACAATGGAGTCCGACCAACCAGGTCCATAGCCCATTTCTACCACTTCATAGCTGTGGGACACTGGGAAAATTCACCACTCTGAGGCTTAGCTTCCCCTACATAAGGACAGTTAACACTACCTGTGACAGTACCTAGGGGAATTAAGTAAGATACTTAGTGGCACTCTGCACACATAGTGAACACTCAATAAATGTTGTCATTATAACCGTCATCATGAAAAATGCAAGATACAAGAGTGAGACACAAGAGGGGTATGTTCGCTTACACCTTATTCCCTACACCCAAACTGGACCTGTTTCATTTTTTTACTACCAAAAGAAAATAAAATAGTGGATTTGAACAAAACAGAAACCCCCAACTAGTTTTACAAAGTACATTACGATGAATTCATCGTAAAATAAAACGAGTTCTTACACCATAAATCGCGTATTTTCAAAAAGTAAAACTAAGTTTTCCATCAGGCGTGATGTTAAAATCACATATCACAGAGGTAAATGATCATGAGTCACCATATCTCAGGGGTCTGCTGTCTGATGCTTTGTTTTGACTCCATCCCCACACCAGGGGGGAAATTCTGACCTCTGCATGTCAGAGTTACATGCCATCTAATTGCTTAGCGCACTCTGGGCTGGTACTTTCCAAAAAGATAGAATTTTAAGCTGGCACCATTAAGTTAGAAAACTCAGTACGTTTTACGGCCAGTCAGGAATCTTTCAAAGATGAAAATAACAGTTGTAATGGGCCATGGGTCTTTATCACCAACTGCAAAGGGATCGAGGTGGATCCAATTCATTAGTAGGGGTTTTGCTACATAATGCATCCAGACTGAAGCAATAACGGCTATATAAATGCATTCGTTCCAGTACATACCACCGTAGAGCTGGCTCCTCGTGCGTATGACCACGGGACTAAAGCGGGTTTTTGTGGCTTTTAGGACTAAAGCTTCAAACGGATGAATTTTAAAACTCTACCAACAATGACACTTGTACAAAAATTGGGTGACATTATGTATAATTTTACATCGAAATAAGTGCTTTACACTTGCATAAAGGGTTTTGTTTTCATTATAACTTAATTTTCAAAGCCTCCAATTTACATCATTTTGAGCCATTGTAATCCCTACGTAATGAAATTATAATATCATTAAGCAATTACCACTATGATGTCAAGCAATGGGAAATGTTTTGAAAGGTAATTATTGTGCATGGATATGGGATAATTTTCAATTATATTCTTGGATGGTGCAGAGTTTGTTTTTCCCCCCAAATGCTAAATTGCTCTATTTAAAGACTGGCTACAGAAACTCTAAAAGGACAAATTAACAAATAAAACCATTCTCTGCTACCAAACTAAGAGCATCTGGACAGGGGTCCAAATTACATTTTTACTCTTCTCCACATAATAAAGTCATTTCCAGTGAAGTAAAATTGCCTTTCAGATAATAATCTATTTACAAACTTCCAGCTTCATCCACTTTGAAATTGGTTAACAGCAATAACAGAAGAAAAACCAACGGAGCCAGACCAAAGGCAGCAATATCAGCTGCCCTCCCCTCTATTAGATCAGCTCAGGCAAACAATCCGTCCAATCCACTTTTTGAAAGTCTATTAATATAAATGCTTAATTATCTATATTTATTGCATTTTAACCATAGATAATAGAAAACCTCTATGTGCAGGCTGTGTTTTCAAGCTTGAAAATGAATGATGTGGCACCAGTTTATCATATTTTAAATCTCTGAATCAAGACACTGCGCCTGATTTTCGATTTTCTGACGCTGCCATCCAGAATTTTTTTTAAAAAAGTTAATGCATTTTCTTTCTTATAGACCTTGAGAACTGATTGACCGTATTTTTATGTGCATACTAATACACTATTGTTTAAACAATTCAATAGGGAGGGATCGCCATTCCAAACAGTCAGTCTTGGGATCAATAAAGATGACATTTTAGATAAGATCCTGCAGAACACCAAGTGCTTAGAAACTCTTCCACCAATGCCTCTCACAGTAGGGCAAAATTAACTTGCACTGAGAAAGTCGACTGTGAACTGCTGAATTTTGGTTTTCAGCAAATACACGTCCTCAAATGGGAGAAAGATAAATGACCAACGATGGGATACAAAAGGAGGAAAAGAGACTTTCTTCTATTAGAAAACTGTGTTGCTTCTTGGAAGGCAACTAACATGCTATGCTTACAGTTCAGGTTTCATTGGGGAAATAAGTACATCAAGCTCTTTAGCAAAAACCAGTGGCTATATTTTACGTGGAAAATGCCATTTGAAGCAACATGTTGAAGGGTTTGGTTGATTAACTGGGAATTGCTGCACTTTCATTCTTTCCAGGTATTCTCTACTTATGAATGTGCAGCGATTCAATGGTGTGCTTGTGTATCAAATCATGGAGTTAAACTTACACAGTGTTACATCTTAAACTTACACAATGTTACATGTTAATTTTATCTCAATAAAGCTGGGAAAAAAACCTGCAAAACAATTGTGCTGCTTGGAAATGTGTGGCTTAGAACTCTGAATGCATTTTATTACAACCCCGGGGGGTCCCTAGCCAGACTATCAAGCTCTGAAGCCTATGGAGCCCACAGGGTCTCAATGGCCCGATTTCAGGCAAGGCAGCAACACTGCAGCTAGGGGAAAATGCATCCCAATTCCAACATGGGAAGCTGAAGTCCTGGACCAGGACCCTGTCTGGGGTGCATCTGGGGAATAAGTAGGTAGGGAAGGTTCTGAAATAACAGAGAGAGCTTCAGACACCAGCAATCTATTTACTGTTCTACTATAGGGCTCACTTCTAGGACTCCTAAAAAGAAGACATCTCTTTATACTAGTGAGGGTGTTGATCACCAGCTCCCCACCCCCTCCCTCAACCCCTTCTGTGCAGAAAAGACACACCCAGGTAACAGATAACACCCCTGTTATCCTGATAGCTGCTTAAGAGAAAATATCTCCCTTCCCCAAGGTTAATCTGAGAACAAAAGGCAACTACTTGCCTAACAGGGGAAGGGTGGGGACTCTGGGTTCAAGAATGTCATAAATACTAATGAATCATTACACAAGCTGAGCATTGAGGTGGGGATGCTATGGGTCTAAGGATGCTATGGGTCTAAGGAGAGTACTGAAGAGAACACTATCTTATCCAGAAAGCTTCAAGAAAGAGAACCTCCTAAAGGTAAAAAATTGCAGTGGACATTTCAGTCTTACGGTTCTTATTGACCTAAAGGGAATTCTGGGGTCCTATAGCAGCGTGGGGGTTAGGTCAGACAGGCTTGGGTCAGAGTCCAGCTCTACAGCGGGTCTGTGACCTAGGCAGTGACCTTAGTTTCACCTGTACAGGGCGGGACATAACATAGCCCCACACCTGGGAGTGCAGGGAGAAGTCATCGTGAGGTAACACAGGAAAACTCGACACTGTGGCGGGCACATGGTCCGGTGGCTTATTGATGCTGGCTTCTATTATTACTTTTACATTGCCTATACTGCTTTTCTGGGGGAAGGTCTCCTTTGCACCTTAAATAGATCTTGAAGATACAAGGAAGATCCAGAGAGTAGACCGAATCATCCTTCTGTGTCCCATGATTCATGCATTCACAACTCATCAAACATTTATGAAGTGTTTACTGTGTCCTAGGTGCCAAGCCAAGCACTTGGGCATACCATGGTTCTTCAATGAAGCATAATGTCTGTATGATCACTAATAAAACAGATTTTAGAAGACTGCCTTTAGACTTGGAATATTAGGTGAATGTTGAATACTTGTGTGGCAGGAAGTAAGATTCTGGAAGGACTCCCCTGTTGGACCCAGAGCAGACAGCCAGATTCCCCTCTCTCTGGTTTAGCTTCAGGGAGCCATGAGGTTTTTCTAAATTCTTGACTAGTAATTTGGATATTATATCTATAAAATATGCATCTGTTGCCTATTTATGTCTCCTGGGAGATTAACCAGTGTTCATAAAGGAATATCCTATGTGGCTTTGCCATAAAAAAGGTACAAGAATGTTATTTTTATGAGACTCTGCCAACTCGAAAAGCACTTCTGAATGTCCTTCTTACTCAAAATCTACGTAAATGGCAGGAGAGATTTTGCAGGCCTGACGAGAGAGGTCATTACTATTCCGTTGTGGAGCTGGTACGCATGAATAATTTAAGGGTCCTATCTGTAAAGGAACAAATGTCAAAAACAAACTGACAACTATTCTTCCAGCAAAGTCTGCTTTGTTTTCCAAAGGTCAGTTTGGTAGTTGTCTTGAGTAAGTTCTGAAATCGTAACTTCCCATTTTTACATTTCACATGCGCTCCAGGAAAACACATTTTTGGTTAAGTGTTAAGGGCTCGCGTGCCCGTGGTAATCGACATTCAGCAAGTGCACCGTGGCCCAGGAGGAAGCGCGGAGAGCTACCCATCTCTCCCTCCAGTCGAATGGCATGAAGTTCGACGCTGTTCTGCCGGCCGGGTGGCTCTGCTGGCAGATGGGCTGTGTGCTTTTAAGGTGGCATTTATGCACTTGATGTGTTCTCTCTGAGCAGAAACTGTGGACATGACACAAACTTGTACTGAATAGAGACTTGAAGGCCAAATGTAGCGCATGCATGGACATTAATGGAGGGAGACCTCATCTGAAATGGAGCTGGGAAGCCCAGAAGGGGGAGTGCCCATGCACAAGCTCTCTGTTGCAGCCTGACACCATATTCCTGGGCAGAAAGAAGTTCACTTTACTGCCCCAGCAGAAGGAAGGAAGATTTTCTCCTTGACAAGCAATAGCTTAGCCAACCTAGAGAGAAACCATCGCTCCCCTGAACCCTTGCTTCAGACTTTTAGACTCCCATGGACAGTCCTTCAAAGCAGCCTCTCCCAACTTCCTCCTTTTTCTCTACAAAGTATGGTTCCTCTCCTTTGGTCTCCAGGCTTGCCCATGCTTTGCCATAGCTTACATGTCCCGAATTGCCATGCCTCTGCTATTCCTAAATAAACTCATTTTGCCGGTAAAACAACTTGCTCTTTTGTTTTTAAGGTTAAAACATGCAGTTACTTTTGTATGGCAGCGTTTTCTAGGACCATGTGTTAGTCAGGTCATCTTCCCTGCTGTTCATCTGCAGTTATGCCTCTAGCTCTACAGATAGGTCCTGGCCTCTCCACCTGTGATGGAGCTGTGGGGGTTCAGCACATCACTTCCCAGCTCCAGACGCCCGTATCCTCATGTAGATGGGCAACAACAGTAGCTACACCTCAGTAGGCTATTATGTGAATTAAAAGGCACTTGCAGGTGTGGGTCTCAGGAAGAAGAAATAAACCTTAGCTATTATTATTTTTATGCTAGATATCTGAAGACGGGAGACCCTCCTTCCCTGTTGACCAGCCCTCAAAACCACCTTCATGGGTTCTGCAGAAAGGCATGGATGTGGAGGAAGCCTAGGTCCTAATCCTAGCTGGGGCTCAGACTGGGCACTGGCCTTACCCAAGGTCAAATAGAGAGCGGTGGACTGCATCAGTGTTTTTAGTTGATTCATCGGAGCCCCAGGGCAGGGTTCTGAGACCCTAACTGCCCCCTTAAGGCAGAGCAATTCCGGTTTTATTTCTTTTATATGTTGGCATTTCTTATGAAATTCATTTGAAAGAAAAGTTTTCACGGCCTATCAATAAAGTTTAAGAGCCACTGCATGGGTGGCCTATAACCGTTTTCAGTTGCTCAAATGCATGGGTGTAGGTTCAATACTCCTACTGTTGAAGTTTCAGAAATATACTTAATATACTAAAAAATTGGAATGGGGGAAAACTGAAAGTATGAAAAAATGGATGACCCATCCCCCCCCCCAAGGTTGGTATAAAAAAGGACATTTCTCTCCCTGTTTTCTCCCCTTCCTCCCCTCCTGTCTTCCTACGAACAAAAATTTAGAGAGTATCTAATAACCTATAGAAAATGTGTAGGGTACTTGGAATCCAGGAGTAAGCAAACTGACAAAATCTCTGCCTTTAAAAACTCACAGGCTATGTAGGAAAAAAGACATTAAACGAGTAAACAAATCATGAATTACAAACTGTGAGAAGGGCATGAAGTAAATGTAACAAGGTGAAGGCAGATTGACCTACTTAGATAAGATCGTCTAGAAGGGCCTTTAAGCAGGTGGGTGACAAGCCAACACCCAGGCCTGCCAGCTCAGCAATCTGGTGATCTTGTCTCAGTCAGCACCTCGGTCCCTTAGACCTGGTCTACATAGGTAGACCTGGTCGCCCCTGAGCCCCTACTCCCACGGGGAAAATGCGGCCACTTGTCATTTTTGACAAGGGTGATGGGAGGGGCAGGTAGGTTCAGGGCTGAAACAAAGGACCAGAGGTCTGCTTTTTTTTTTTTTCCCCTTTAAAGAACTTAGCTGGGGCGCCTGGGTAGCTCAGCCAGTTAACCGTCCGACTCTGATTTTGGCTCGGGTCATGAACTCACAGTTCGTTAGTTCAAGCCCTTCATCAGGCTGTGCGCTGACAGTACAGAGCCTGCTTGAGATTCTCTGCCCCTCCCCAGCTAGCGCTGTCTCTCTCTCTAAAAATAAATAAATAAACTTAAAAAAAAAAAAACTTAGCTACTTAGCCCTTGAGATGTTTTGTTTTTTCCCCTGTAGATCAGAACTGTGAATAGAAAAATAAAATTTCAATTCCTGATTTTATATATATTATTTTTGAAGTATGTAATCTAGGTACTTGGTTCAAAATCAAAAAAGTATAAAAACAGTGGTTGGGCTCTGGGGCCGGGCTGTTTGGACTAAAATTCTGGCTCTGCCAATGACTCATTGTGTGACCCTGAGCAAGGTATTCAAGAACTTTGTGCCTCAGTCCTCTCAGCTGTAAAAAGCAACACGCACAGAAACAGTGCCTTCCTCGTGGTGCTACTGTGACAGGTAGATGTTACGACTTAGCACGGTATCTGGCAGATGGCCCTAAATTAATGCCATTATGCATCAGGAGCCCAGGAAGAGCCCGGCACTGCCCACAGCCATGTCTCACTTTTCCTTCCGATGTTACCAACCGGATCCTCGAAACCCTTATTTTTCTCTGACAAACACTTTCTAAGAACGCTATCTTGGCATATGGATATGTCGTCTAAAACTAAGCCAATAACATGTAAAGATTAACCAAACAGCAAAGACTAATTTTTGATGTTATTAATTAGCTACAAACCATTTGAGCATATCAGAGAAGGGGAAAGGACAGCCAATAAAAACCTAGGCTGCCAGGCAGAAGTGGGGCCAGATCTGGTTAACATGGGCTGGAACATTTCTACAACCCTCGGAATTTAATTTGTTAATTTGCCCTCAATGGAAGTTCTGTTTACCTTCAACATAACTGAGCTCCTGGCTGTCAAAACATCACTTTGCAATGGTGACTTTAAGACCTCCTTTCAGCTACTTATCACTAATATATATCTTGGGTGCCTTAGCTCAAGGACCACGTTCTCTGTTCCTGTGGTTTATTTAGGACACTTAACATAACATATTATTTGTTCTCTCACGGCAAGGTTTCCTTCTGACAGCCGAGATTCTATTTTTCTGTCATAAGTAATTATAAATGTACACCTCTAAAAAGATTCCCAATTTGAGGGGCACAATCTATTTCAGACAGTAAATCACGGAGACATCTCCATCCCTTGGGCGGTCAAAACGTACAATTCAGATGTATGAGCTCTCACTCTGAATTCTCCATACCTGAAGAAAAATGGGATGCTCCACTTTCTCCCTGGGGCCGTTAGGGGGAAAAAACACGGCACCTTTGTCGGAGCAGTTTATATTGGCTTCAGTTCCTTTATTATTATTTTTTTAACTTCAGATGTAGCACCTCCATCTTCAAGTTCAACTCCGAAAACCGTCTCAGGGAGCCCCACTCTGAGGTTATTTGCCACTCCAGTTATGCACTTTAGTCTCTCCTCCTCCCATCTCAAGCCCTCTGTTCCTACCATAGATTCTTTTCCCTGCCTCCTCTATGCACTCCTGACAATCATGTTCCCTGCTCACAACCAAAAACTAATGATTCATTTCTAGGATTCTGACCAACAAAGGAAACCCGAGGCAAATATTCACTCCTGCTTCCTTCCCATTTTTCCATTGTTACTTCTTATAACTCTGTACCAGCCTTTTCTTTAAAGACAAGTAGCCGTATATTAATGAAAACACATATCTAGTGATGTGGGAGCATCGGGTCTGCTTTATAATAATATGAACAGCTAGTATTGGTAGGTGCTCTTCTAAGCACTTTGTGTACAGTATGCCTTAGTGAGCCTTCATGAAGAACTTTCAGGTGGACACTATTATCAGCCTAATTTTACCAATGCGGTAACCAAGGGACGCCTGGGTGGTTCAGTCGGTTAATCGTCAGACTGCGGCTCAGGTTGTGATCTCGTAGTTTGTGGGTTCGAGCCCTGCCTCGGGCTCTCGGCTATCAGGGCAGAGCGCACTGCAGATCCTCTGTCTCCCTGTCTCTCTGCCCCTCCCCTGCTTGCTCTCTGTCTCTCTAAAAAAATAAACAAACTTAAACAAACAAACAAACAAATGCAGTAACCAAAAGTCATACAGGTCACACAGCAGAAATTGATAGAGCTGGAACCCAGATGAAGGTCAGTGTGATATCAAAGGACTATCATCCTATAAAATGAAGGCACAGGCTACTTCATTTTGGGGCTGTGAGCCTAGATGATTAGCATTTAATAAAAACAGTGGCATCTCAAAGTGAGTGATTTCCTCTATTTATAGTTAACTATTTTAATTTTTTTATACATAGCATTTTTCATATTCCCACCTTGAGCACTCAAGCTTCCAGAAGAATCCAGATGCTGTTCTGTTGGCTGTTGACTAGGAGGAACAATTGGTGGGCTCAACATATTTAACCAGTCCCTAAAAAGAAAAGAAGAAAGTAAATAAAAAACAGGTCTACAATTTCACATATAAATTTCATCTTTCCCCTAGAGTTTTAATTTCCTGGGGCTTCCACAACAAAGCATTTTTTCCCCTTTCATATTTCAGAAGGACAAAATGTCTAGAAGTTAATATTCAGTTCTGTAAATTGATTAATATAATGTCAACCACTGAACTAACTAGTTGTTCCGCAAATATATCAACTAAAGATGACTACTCCTCTTGAAAGTTTATCATTGTGGCTATTACACTGTACACAATCCCTCTCACATAAGAAAGTTATTTCAGTGACTCAGATGAAATGCAGCAAAGACAAAGCTCCTTATGATCCTAAGAAAGCCTGGCAAAGTCACATGTCACCTCCATGACAACATTCCAAAACAGAAGGTTGGAGTGGTCAGGCACCAGCCACAATGGTGGGGTCCGCAGGCATTCACTAGGCGCCTTAGAGTAGCATAGGGCAAAAGCAGGGAGAGTGAGGGGAGCTGGGTCCCTGAGTGACCCATTCCTTCAGTTCTCCCAGTAAGAATGGGGGCAAAAACCACTCCAGAAAGCCCCTCCTACATTCCCTGTCTTTCTGCCTCCAACTGCCAACCTCATTTCTGACATTCTTCCCTTCCCTTCCTCCTTCCTTCTTTTCCGGTCCTCCCGGTCCCCCTAGGATGTAGCTGTATGGATGTGATGCACGTGGGTGACCTCCAGAGGGCGCAAGTCACTGTGTGTTCTACTTCAAGCCTCTCTCCTCTCTAAACTCTATCCTGAGCTTCCTCAGGGGAAGGGAGCAGGAAGGAAATGTGAAGGATGTTCCAACGTGAGCTCTATTGCTTGCACTGATATTGTTTACGTTGCATCTGTATTGTTTACCTTATTCTTCTCAACAGGAGCATGTCCTCATGACTAAACAATGTTTTTCTAAATTTCTGTATTTCCTACTCTCTTTATCTACAATGGGAGACAGTTCCACCAGTAACTAAGAGCACTGGCTCTCCAGGCTAATCTCGGCTCCATGTTTCCTCACATGAGAACATGGCCAAGCCACTTTACATCACAAGCCTCTTCTATAAAGAGGAGTAATAATAGTACCTTAGAGTTTTATGTTAGGATTAAAAGGAAAAAAAAGGATGAAAAATATTTGGCATGGATCTGGGTATAGAGTCACATTCAATAAATTTCGGCTATGACCATCATAGTCTTCATTATCAATGAAAATTATAGCACAGCTTTACCTACAATGATAAACCAAGGAGGAATTGGATTTTGTTGGAATTAAACAAAAGATGGTAGAATGGTTACAAGTCTCTACAGTAGAAGTTTTCCATGAAAACCATTCACTCTTCCAGTAAAAAAAGTATCTCAATGTAAAAATTACCCAATTCCTGTTTGCAATATTTTAAGACACTTTGGTCACTTCTCACCTTAGCTATCACTAGATTATGGCTAATGAAACAAGGTGAACATTGTGTATAATTGAATTTTATAATAACACATTAAGGACATCAGAAAGGATTTGTCACGGACTTCCAAGCTAATGGGGCATTTTCTGATAAGCACCTTTTATTTAGTCCATTCAATTACAGTAGACCAAAAACTCCTACATTATGGAAAATTATAAGGTCACATACAAATTACCAGCTCCAGTGACCTCATTACTCAGTAAGAGTGTTGGAGAGCGAGGATGAACAACAACAGAAATAATAATGTTATCATGTGATGACATCCCCAGTGACAAATAAACGCTGCACTGGCACGAGCTGCTCCTACTCATGGTCCATGGACATTGGGGAAAATGTAGATGAGGGTTGTGTGACTATTATAAAAGGCAAGACATTCACTTCTTAGGCCAATGATTTGATTAATGTTTTTCCTTCTCAGAAGTAGCTTTGAGAAGCACAGGGTTCCTCCTTTCGTGAATTTTTCAGTTGTTTTAAAATAATTTCAGATTTACAGCTTTTCTGTAAGCAATACAAAAAATATTTCTTCTTTGCAAAAAGAGTGTAAAGAACTCCCATATATCCAGATTCCCCAATAAACACTTTATCACATTTGCTATCTATCTCTATCTATCTATCATCATCATCATCATCTATCATTTCTCTATCTAAATAGAGGTTGGCAAACTATGGCCCACGGGCAAAGTCTGGCTTACTGCCTGTTTTTGTATAAGCCTATACAAAACAAGAATGGCCTTTACATTTTTAAGTGGTTGGAAAATTAAAATAGCATTGTTTCATGATATATGATCATTATATAAAACTCAATGTCAGTGTCTGTAGATAAAGTTTTATTGGAATAAAGCCATGTTCACTTGTGTATGTATTGTCTATGGCTGCTTTTGTGGTACAAAGACAGAAGTTAAATATTTGTTATTTGGCCCTTTACAGAAAAAGTCTGATGATTCCTGGTCTATAACTATAGGCTCATTTCTCCAATACTAATACAACCACAGATTCATTCTCATCTCTCTTGCCATATTTGTAACTCCTTTTGATGGTGAGGAACATGCTCCCATTATCCTCAATAAATTTACTTATTTTCTAAACTATAGAACATACCAAAAGTAGTTTCAGAATTACTAGAGAAACAAATCAAAACTCCAAACCTACTCTCTATTTAGGGTTCTTTTTATTCCTTAGTCAAAATACTAGGTTCTAAATTTACTTGGGTTAGTTCTTTCCCTCCTCCTTTTCAGTGTGGTTGTATTATTTGCTTGAAATATAGTTAGAGTCATCCACTTCTGTTCGTATTACATTTTAGGCATTTTTTAAAATCCATTAACTGTTGATTTTTATTATTTTGTTGTTGTTGAGTATGTAAAATGTTAACAGTTCAAAGTAAACATATGCAGAAAGTCATATTCAGGTAGGAGTTACATTTCCCCTGTGCCTCCTAGACTGTTTCCATCTCCTCATCACTTCTATGCCATCCTCACTTACCCCTGTATAAGAAATCAATTTCATTAGTTCTGGTAACTCTTTTCTATGTTTCTTTTGCAAAAAATAAGCAGCTATACCTCTAATGCAAAAGGTAGCATATTATTATGACTCTTGAACTTTCATTCTTTCAACTTAAAGTATAACCTGGAAATCACTGATCCTGGCTCACAGAGAGCAGCTCCTCATTCTTTTCCACAGCTGTGTACTACTCCATGCACGGCTATGCCATTGTGTATTTCACCACACTCTCCTATGTTTGGGCATGTTTTCAATATTTTGCAATTTTTGCCATTAACACTGCGATGAATAACCTTGAGCTATCTGTTTTTGTATAGTTGGAGATATATCTTCAAGGTAAATTCCTAGAAGTGGAATTCCTGGGACAAAAGGTAAATGCATACTTGGTTTTGGTAGATATTGACAAAATCCCTCCATGAGAGCTGTACCATTTGTGTTCCCACCAGCAATGCAGGACAGTGCTGGTTTCTCTACAGCCATGTCACAAGAGTATGTTGTCAAGTTTTTAATGCTTTCCAATCTGAGAGATGAGAACTGGTATCTTAAAATAGTTCTGACTTGCATTTGTTCTCAATGTGAGCATTAGGAATGGAGTTGACTCCATTTGCATAAGGCCATATGTGTAATATGTAAATATATGCCTGCATGCATTTTATATCTATATTTTTTGATCTGTTCATTTCTTAGCCCCTTCTTCTATCAAGTTTTTTGTCTTTTCCCTTCACTTTGTCATATGTCTTTGGCTACCCCGTTTTTAAAATTTTTTTGCCATGCAAAAGTTTAAAAAAATCTTTCTGTAATCAAATGTATTAATCTTTTCTTTTATCGCCTCTGTACTTTGAGCTATAGTATATGATGTGAATTTATTCTGGTATAAGGTGCATCTAGTTTTATCTTTTAAAAATGACTGCAGAATTCTCTTGACAAGTGATGTGATTTTAACTTAAGATTTAGAAGATTTTATACAATTAAGAAATTTTGATCAGAGTGACACATTTGTTTGGCTTCTTACTAAGTATGCATCTACAAAGTATATTTTGGAAAAAAAAAAAGAGTTCTATGTTAACTCCAAAATCAGGACGTTGTCTTGCAGGACTTTTGAGAGCTTTTAACACACTGAATCTCCCCAGAGGAGGACAGAGTATACAGCACTGGCCACGTGCATGCACCTGGAACGGTTACATCTCTTGGGATCATGAGTCCACAGACCACACTTTGAGAAATGCCACTTTAGGTTCTACCATTTTCCCATCTGGTGCCATTGTTTTTGTTTGCTTTGTTTTTATTTTCCTTTGTATATATTTAACAATTTCATTTTCTCAAGAGCATTTTTGGGTGGCTTGTTAATAAGCACAAGTACGTAGTTTAGCACCTGTATCTTTTATGTTTATATTTTCATACGGGATATTTAATGCTAATCAACTTGACCCCTGATCAACTCCTTTAAACATGGCTTCCCCACAGGAAGCAGCAAACATCTAAGGAAGCGGGAGTTTGGCTGAGGCACACTCACAGCGTGCCTGACCCGGCGGGAGATCTGAAGGGCTCCCTGGCCAGCTCTTACCCTGGCCCAGCTACCACGCTCTGAAGTTTGTTCTCGCTCTTTGTTCCACCACGTTCATACTCGCCTTGTCTTTTGCACTCGATACTCTGGCTGCTTTCCTGAGCTCTGATTATAACCCTTTTCTCCCAAGGATGAACTCTTGTTTTATGAGAGTCTCTAACTCCTCTGGTGCATGGACACCCTTTACAGTCACGCCTCCTCTCTGAGCATGCTCGGGTACTGCCGGGTCCTCTCCCCTCTTATCGTGGGCTCATGCAGGCGTCCCCCCACCTTCCAACCTCTCCTCTCCTCCCAAAACTGGAGAGAAAGGACTTCCAGGCACACCTATTCATGCTGAGCACTGCCACTGGAAGATGTGCTTTACTTAAGAATCAAGACAATGGATTCACATTAAATACCACATATAAAAATATAGTGCGGATGAAAAATAAATACCATCTTGTGAATTTTCACAATGGCCAGATTTACCCAATATTAAAACCTTGGCCAAAAAAGAATACCGCACTGTTTTCCTCCAACTTATGTGCCAGATTTTTTCAAAGCACTGAGCATTAAACGAATCAGATATTCTTACAACTGAGGATGATGCCCTCAGTTAAGATAGACTATGGTTTCAGTGCCTTCATTTAAAAACAAGATTTTTTGCCGGCGCCTGGGTGGTTCAGTTGGTTAAGCGTCCGACTTCAGCTCAGGTCATGATCTCACGGTTTGTGAGTTTGAGCCCTGTGTCCGGCTCTGTGCTGACAGCTCAGAGCCCAGAGCCTGCTTCAGATTCTGTGTTTCCCGCCCTGTCCCTCTCTTGGTAGCTCTCTGTCTCTCAAAAAAAAAAAAAAAAAAAAAAAAAAAAAAACCCAAACCAAACAAAACAAAAAAACAAAAAAAAAACATTAAAAAAAAAAACACTAAGATTTTTTTGGAGTGGGGGGGCACCTGGGTGGCTCAGTCAGTCAAGCATCAGACTTTCGTTCAGGTCATGATCTCACGGTTCCTGGGTTCGAGCCCTGAGCTAGCCCCGAGCCCCGAGTCAGGCTCTCTGCTGACAGCTCAGAGCCTGAATCCTGCTTTGGATTCTGTGTCTCCCTGTCTCTCTGTTCCTCCCCTGCTCGCACTCTGTCTTTTTGTCTCTCTCAAAAATAAATAAAGAATAAAAAAAAAAGATTTTTTACAAGAACAATTTTACATACATTTATTTCATTAATGTGTTTCCTGTAAATACATTATATGTGTGCATACATATATACTTATATACAAATACATGATATGAGGTCAACAATTTAGCTTAATCATCTCTACATATTTGGTAACCGTTTATTGAACTCCTGTGTGTCAGGTCTTGGGGAATCAGAGAGCTCATAGTCAGATGGAAGAAGCCTTTTAACCAGCAGAAAATGAACTAGAACATGGGCTGTTCACAAAGGTTGCTGTGGGGCCGATCAGATCACCTGCTGGTTCCCTTCTAAGACCTCTCTTGTAATGAAACTTCTACAATCTTGTATACACTGATGTATGTATTGGGGGAGGGGGTAATTACTTGAGAAATCTAAAAAAGATCTAAGAGATCTAGAGACATTTTTCATCTAACTCTTATTTACAGCTCTGAGCTACCTACTATCATAAAACTCTGGGTAAGAGGAGCCAGTTGGTGAAATATTTATATGGGAGATCTTATAGCAGGAATTTCGCAATTTGCAGCAATTTCTATCCAATACTTAATGGTATTTATCATGTGGTGCCGTGCACATTTCTTATTCATTGAGGGAAATGTGGATTTTAAAAATCTTGTTATGGCCAGGGAACAGACTGGGGACAGGCCTGGGAACTATCTTTCTCTGGGGGAATTCACAAATTTGTTTCATTTATTTATTTATTTGTTAGTTTTTGACTGAAAAAAATTTTTTAATATTTATTTATTTTTGAGAGGGTGGGGAGGGGCAGAGAGAGAGGGAGACACAGAATCCAAAGCAGGCTCCAGGCTTTGAGCTGTCAGCACAGAGCCCGACGTGGGGCTCAAACTTATGAACCATGAGATCATGACCTGAGCTGAAGTCGGATGCTTAACCCACTGAGCCACCCAGGCACCTCCATAAATTCGTTTTCAAAGCTGCTGAATACTGTTTTCCCAGAAAAACATACACAAATACCAAAATTTACTTCCAGTTTTAGGAGGTCAGAGATCATCTAAAGCCCAGTCATCAACTTCTGGACTCCCAAGTTAGGTACCTCTACACCTTAGAATATCGTGGGGGTGGTGTTTCTAGCACCGCAAAAATTCCATGGTTGGCAAAGTTTTTCTGTGAAGGGCCAGAAAGAAAATACACTGGGCTTCAGAAGCCATGAGGTCTCTGTTGCAACTATTCAACTCTGCTGCTATATTGTGAAAGCATACATAAACAGTAAGTAAATGAATGGGCATGCTGTATTCCAATAAAACCTTACTTAGAAAAAATCCCACCATGAGCATGATGTGGCCCTCTAACTATAGCTGAATGACCTCTGTGTTAGAGCAAGGAGCCATGAAGTAAAACATTCTCAAGGCTCTAATGAAAATTCCTGTCGATTTTCCTCCTAAATGCATTTTGAATCTGACTTTCTTACCAACTCTACTTCCACCACCAACACCGATCGATGATCCCGCCTCATGTTCTCTGTAGCAAACACTTTTATTTTTAAAAAATTTTTTTTACATTTATTTATTTTTGAGAGATAGAGTGAGACAGCGTGAGCAGGGAGGGTTGGAGAGAGAAGGAGACACAGAATCTGAAGCAGGTTCCAGGCTCTGAGCAAGCGTTCAGCACAGAGCCCGACACGGGACTTGAACCCACAAACCGTGATATCATGACCTGAGCCAAAGTTGGACACTTAACTGACTGAGCCACCCAGGTGCCCCGCAAACACTTTAAATGGACACCTCATTGCTGTTCATTCGGGCTTCCCTATCTGCAGCCACACTGGAGCCAAAATTCCTATCTGATCATGTCAACCTCTGGTTTAAAACCCCTCAGCATCACTGGGAGGATACTGTACTTGAGAGAAAAACCCGAATCTTTATGCCAGCCTTTGAGGCTTTGCATAAACAAGTCTCTATGTATTTTTTCCAACCTCATCTTGCATTATTCTCCCTCTCACAAACTAAGTTCCAGCATGCTGGTCTTCCCTCAATTTCTGGAATATGCCATGCTCCCTACTATCATGAGACGTTTGGCCAGGCTGTGCCCCCTTGTCTAGAGCACGCTCTCTTCCACTTTCTAACCTTTCCTTGGCCTGGTAAAGTCATACGCAACTTTCTGATTTTACCTCAAGCATCACTCTCTCAGGAAGTCTTCTCCAACACACCCTCTCCAATCTAGTTGAGGTGCTTTGTTACTCCTAACAGAGCTACTGTGATTTTCTCATTAAGAGCTCTTGTCTCAGCTTATAATTATATTCTCATTTGTTTGATCATTTGATGTATATATTCTCCCCCAATTGCCTCTTACCCAGCAGAATGCCTGGCATGGAGCAGGTACTTCCTCCATATTTATTAAGGGCATGACTATTGAAAGAGTCTCTTTGGCAGTTCAGAATACTGAGTGCCACTCATTGTTGAAAGTTTCCCTAACAATCGATAATACTGTTGGTTGCAACCTTCTCTGTATTTTCCCTCCATTTTTCTCCTTCTCCACCTGCCAGGAGCATGCTACAGTTTCTTCATCATGTGCTTGGTACACACAATTTGGGGCAAATCTGGAGACACACATCTTGCCTCTGTATAGCCATCACAGAAAAATTTAATTTTCTGCCTTAGAAAATAGAATGTTGGTTCAGATATATGTTTACTAGGATAAAAAAAAAACTAAGAAAATATGTTTCTTTATTTCTTCCTGTTTTTTTTTTTGGAAACCTGAATAGCTTTTCTTCATAAGATTTATCTCCCACTTGAAGTAAGAGGATCAAACTATAAGTCGGGAACTCTTTTGTATATCTCTTAGGATGAACTGGAATTAAGTATTAAGATGCTATTGTATAATTTTAGTTGGGTTTCCACAAGAATATTCTAACCTCAGTGTTGGATTCTTAGTGTTTGAAGGTTGCCTTCTATAACATTCCCACAAGTGGTGATCTAATCTATATCTGAGTATCAGTAATTGTGTATGCACTACTTTCAAAAGACCATATTTATTTTTCAAAAACTTTGACTGTTAAATGTTTTTTCTCATGTTGAGGCAAAACCTGTTTTATTTTCATCTCCAATTATTTTTCCTTTCTTTCCCCTTGGCACTTTCGAGGAACAGTTGTAACCTCTCTTCAAGGCATTGTAGAAGAGAGCTAAGGGACTGTCCAGAACTCCTCCCCCGGCTCTCTGGAACAGCAGCCTGTAGCCACATGGCCTCCTGGGAGTTACCATGTTCCTACGTGAGCCTGAAATCTCAGCTGATTGGTCCATATGTGGACACCTGACTTAATCTGGGGCAGTTGTGTTTCCCTAGAACTTCTGAAATTGGATTTGAAGAGGAGAGACAGTCTCTAGTAAAGATGGAAGTCAAAAGAAGTAAAATTCGGATGCCACTGGTTACCATATTTCCTATCATACAGAGGAAGCTAGTCTGAAGAGAGAATGAGGAATCTTAAAGTCTGGATTCTGGGAATGAAACAGTATTGGTACCATTGAATGAATTTGGAACCTGGGGAGAGGAAACCAGTTTGGGCAATCCAGGATCTTGGTTTAGCAAATGAGGAATCTGAGGTCTTGGTAGTTTCTCCAAGGGAAGATGTGCTGGAAATACTTGGGGAACCATTACTAGGTCCTAACCTTGGCTCTTGAATATGTTGGCATGTCTCTAATACCCACTGACACCATCTTAGTCCATGCTTCTAGAATCTCTCCCTTGCTCTTCCCCCACTCAATCTGGATTCCCACTAATCCAATCCAGAGTGAGTCTTTAAATATTTGCTCTTAGGGCAAAATTCAAAATCACTACATTGGCCTTAAGTTTTACATAGTCTGGTCCTATCTCTACAGAATATTACTGTGCCTTCCCCTCACTATCACCACCATCTACCCCCAGGCTTCAGAGGGAGTGCCACATGCTTAGCCTCTTTTCTCATAATCACCTAGTGCTATAGAGGAAGGTTCTTTCCAAAATTCTTATGTTGAAAATTAATCCCCACTGCAGGTGAGGCTTTGGGAAATGCTTAGGTCGCGAGGGTGGAGCCCTCATAAATAAGATTAGAACCCTTATAGAAGTGATCCCAGAGAGAGCTTTT
Source organism: Cryptoprocta ferox (assembly GCA_028646485.1). Lineage (NCBI taxonomy): Eukaryota > Metazoa > Chordata > Mammalia > Carnivora > Eupleridae > Cryptoprocta > Cryptoprocta ferox. Next base: position 24,674,537 of record CM053574.1, read on the forward strand.
GCCCCTTCTGCCATGTGAGGACACAGTGAGAATACAGCTGTCTCTGAACCCGGAAGACAAGCTGTGACCAGATTATAAATTCCATCAGGTCAGGCAATCATGTCTGTTTTCTTCAGCGTGGGCCTGATGCATAATAGATGCCCAACAAATGTTTGTTGAATGATTGTACTGGAATTAAAAAAAATGTTTTTGAATGAAAACTTGTAGGAAGGAAGGTCAGGGCTATAAGAGAAGGAGTTCCAGGTGTGAATGGGAAATGGAGGAGTTCTTGAGAAAGACCTGATAGGCAGGTTAGAACGTGCTCTGAGAGCAGCAGGAACAACAGCAGGGGCCAAGGAAGGCAGCTGGTTCAGAACAATCTGGGAATTTTTTTTCCCCAGATCTTTCTCCTCCTCCCATCCTGAAAGTGCTCAGAAGATGTTTACATTATGGTGGAATTTGGAATGGGAGTGCGTTTCTTCCATAGCAAAAGTTAAGAAACACGTTGTATAAAGAAACACTGTATTTTCATCTCACATCAGCCTATGTTTATTTGGAGACATGCGACAAACAGTCACACAAAGGGGAAATCATATTCTTTCTTCTTCTGGCCTCTGCAAAATTATCTCTCCTGCCAATGATTTTGTCAGAAAATCCATAAAATGGAGAGAACCCAGTTCCCTCCAAGTGCTCAATGCTCCAACAGATCATAAAAATCATTAATTCCTCTTACTCTATTAAATATACTTTATATGTTCTCTGCAGAACTGAATATCTTTCCTGTTTGGCAGTATTTTCCCTCAGGCTAAAAAAATATTAATGATATAGCATCTTGGGACCATTTTACAGACAGTGACTCATTAGATATGGCAGATAATTCAACTCTAGAGGCACAAATCCAGGCATCAGCCATCAAATTCAACTACAGCATGTGAACAGTAATAGCCCATCTCCTTGAGACGACATGGAGAAAGGCTGAGCCCTTCCTTGCCTTCTCTATACTGTTACCAGCATAGTTGTTTTATGATTTCACATTGAATAGAGGTTTATTGAGCCTCCAGAGTGTCTCAGACTTTATGCCTGGTACTGAGGAGTAAGATATGATTCTGCCTTTGAGGAATTCAGTCCTGTGGAGACGGATCATTAGACCAACATTTAGGAGAAGGTTTCAGGTAGGGGTTTCAGAAAAAGTGAAGAAAGGGCTGTTCCTGAAGGATCAGGATGAGGCAGCAAGACAGGGAAAAGAGAGAAAGATATTCTAGAAAAAATAGTATGTTCTATATCAGAAAGGTGTGGAGCTGGGAGCACCCCCTACTAGTATGAAATGATGGGCACGGGGCACACACACGTATGCACTAGATGACGGGACTGTAGTCAACTGCTGAAGAAGGCAGGGGTCTTAGGTGGCAAACTAAAAAGTTATTACTTTTAAGGGGCACCTAGGTGGCTCAGCTGATTAAGCATATGACTTGGCTCAGGTCATGATCCCACGGTTCATGAGTTTGAGCCCTGTGTTGGGCTTTGTGCTGACAGTGTGGAGCCTGGAGCCTGTTTTGGATCCTGTGTTTCACTCTCTCTCTGCCCCTCCCCTGCTTGTGCACTGTCTCTCTCTCTCAAAAATAAATAAAAATTAAAAAAAACATTCTTACCTTATTCTAAACGCCCTGAGGATCTACCAAAGGATTTTAAGAGCTAGAAGAATCTTGGATTTCCTTTTAGAAAGATCGCAATAGCAGTTGTGGATTGGTGGGGGAATAAGAAAGGGGCCAGAAAGATGAGTTAGGATTTTGTTGCTGAATAATCTAGACAAGAGCTAATGGTATTCTTTTGGAAATTTAGTACATATGGGTATGAAAATACATGTGAAGAACACAGAACCTTCTCTTTGACAAAACTGATTTCCCATCATATCAAAATAAGGTTGTAATGTGTAGAAGTCTCCTAAGAAGACCCCTTGTTTTTGTCTTCCTAAGAGAGCGAGGGTCTCTAGAGATGGCAGTGCCTCAAGCATCTTACACCCTAATTAGGAATATTTTATATTTTTTCTGTGTGTCCCATATATTATCTAAGGAAAATTCAAATAGTTATTGAGGGCCCATGTGCCCAATTCTATGTTGGATATATAAGGATACTGAACAAACATGAGATGTGGTCCTAGAAAAGTAGGCAAAGATATGAATGGTCAGGTCAGAAGAAAAGACATATAAATACACACCCCCCAAGATGGAAAGATGTTTGACTATGTAAATAATTGCAGGAATACAAATTAAAATAATGAGATATCACTGACACAGAGCTGCTTGGCAAAAGTTCTAAAGTTTCAGGAGACTCAGTGTGAGCTGAGTAGGAAGGCAAACTAGTGAAAAATCTGGTAATATCTAACAAAGTTATCTTTTGACCAAATAATTTCACCACCAGGCATTTATTGTAAACACATACTTGCCCAAGCTCACAAAAATATGTGCATGAGGATGTCAATCACAGCACTGTTTACAGTAACAAAAAGCTAGAAACTACCTAAGTGCCCATCAGCAGAGAACTGGCTGAATAAATTATGGTACATTCAAACACTGGAATAACGTCCAGCTGTTAATGAAGAATGTGTTCACCTATATGTGCAAATTCAGAAAGATGTCCAAAATCTATTCAATAAAAATCTAAAAAGCAAGTTATAGAACAGTATAGAGTCTTATTTCATTTATGTTGAAAAAACATGAATGATTCATGTATTTCCTTGTAATAGGCACTGAAAGTTTCCGAAGGATGCACGAGAAACTGTTAATTGTTGGCATACCTGGGAGTGGAAACGTGGGTTTGGGGGTGGGTGGAGTAAGACCTGTTTCTCACCTTCTATCTTTCTGCTCTGATTGAGTTTTCTTCTACTTTCCTTTTTAAAGTCAGAGTCTCTCTCTTCAGGAGCTATTAATTTGATGACATCTGTAAGAAGACTTTTCTGAAACACAGTTTCTGGAAACAGGAGTCTAGGTTGGCTCCTCAATCAATAGGGGAGGAAAGAGGAAAAGAGTGCATTCCTCATGCCAATGTGCCCATCTGAGCTGATCCTAGCAGCCCTCCCCATTGGAAATACCAACTTCAATGATGAAAGCAGAACATTTTGGGTCTTTATAAACGTTCGTAATGTTCCTGGAAATTGTCAAGTTTTCATTTGCATGAATAATAGCTGCTTTACCTAATGTTATAGATACAACGAAAAAAATAGTTGGTGGCTTTTTATTATTATTATTTTTTAACACATCATCTATGATCCTGATTATTAAAACAAAATGCTTCCTGGGCTGAGATCTGAACTGTCATGTCTGACAACTCAATGAGTTAACTTTATAAAGAATGGTTACAATGAGAAAGCTGGAGGATGCGAAGAGCTCAGAGGGAACACACAGACTTTTTCATTCTGGAAGATGTATTCATGAAAATATGGAAAAAGAAGCTTAATATTATGTTTTAATCTGCTTTTCAGAGAATCTCTCCCTCCCTCCCTTCCTTCCTTCCTTCCTCCCCTCCCCTCTTTTCCCCTTCCTTTCATCCCTTCCTCCCTCCCCTCCCTCCCTTCCTCCTCCCTCCCTCCCTTCCTTCCTTCCTTCCTTCCTTCCTTCCATCCTTCCTTCCATTGTCTATTTCCGTCCTCCATCCCTTCCTTCTTTCTTTCTTTTAGTTGCTGTAAGAGTAAAGGTCTCCGTGTCATGGAAAACCAAGCAGTGACTCACTTATCCTTCACCTTTCACTGGAGAGGAATCATTTTGGGGTGAAAATTCTCAAGCAAGTCAGTTTATCTCCTCAAAACAGAAAAAACTAATCAAGCATTGTCTGATTAATTAGAGACACTTGAAAAAATGCTATCAAGGCCTACAGCTGTAATCAATTCAATCAACATGCAGAGAGCCAATCTGGTTTTCTTGATTAACAAAGCTGAATGTTAAACAGAGAAGTGTGACATTGTAGTGCCATTAGCTAAGGTTACAAATTGAGCATTTTTCCTACATGTTCAAAGTCAGGTCAGGATAAAGTGAAAACTCTCTTATGATGAGGGCCATGGTCATGAACACTGCAATTCTCCCTCTTGATATTTCCATGCCAGAAGAATAAGTTTTATCCAAGTAGTAGAAATGGGCAGTAACTACAGAAGGCTTGTGCAGACACGCAAAAAATCAAGTACTTGAAAAGATCACACAATAATAAAACAAAGACAAAAAAAAGTGATGTGAGATTTCTGTTTAGTGTCACCCAAGTTGGTTATGGAATTCACCAGGAACAGACATGCCAGACATAAAGAGATAAAATTTTTCTTATTACATTTTTAAGATGTGGATGTGAAACGCATCTATATAGTGGCTGATGAGTAAATTGGAAAATTCAATTTTCTTATTTTATTTGCATGAAGTCAATTTAAATGTCAAGATGTCTAACGCAAGATTGGTTTATTAACGGTTTGTTTCTTGCTCTTAAAAATCACAACTATAACTATAAAGTGATGATATTTTGTGTAGTTGATCTTTGCAATACAGTCTGGAATTCTGTCCATGAAAACAGCAATTCTCAATCTTTTGGGGATAAAAAATTCTCTCTCTCTCTTTTTTTATGTGCTTAGAATTTAGTAAGAGCACAAATAAATACTTGCTAACTAGTGTATTGCAATCAGATACATTTGTTGCATGTAATGTTACCAAAATAGTTTAATTATGGAAATATGGAAATAATTTACATAAAAATAAATTGAAAAGAATTCAAGGTAATTTCAATATCATTCCCATTCACATGTTTTCTTGAAGAGAGGTGGAAAGCAAAGAGTATGCATGGCATATAGAAATCACTCCATAAATACTCTGGAGTGAACTCCTGAAGAGTTCAAGCCTGCCCACTAGTAATGTATCTAGTACCTATGATTCTGGTTGGCCACTTTTCCTCTCCCTCTTGTGAGAATGTAGCTTTTCTTTCTTATGGGCAGCCAACTTCATGTGGTTTGGAGAAGTGCTAAGACCTTCCTTCACTCTCACTATGGGGGTAGACATGAGACTCACGATAGGCCAGAGTCCACTCTTGGACTTTTGCTGGGTTTATGAACAGGGTCCTGAATCATGTCTACCAAAATGTACATATGCTAATGATATCTATTGAGTATATTTTCCTGACAGAAAATGAAAGGTAAAGGAAAACTGTATGAAGCTGTGATATTTCTTTTTTTTAATGTTTATTTTTGAAAGAGAGAGAGAGAGAGAGAGACAGAGAGAGAGAGAGAGAGAGAGAGGAAGGGACAGAGAGAGGGAGACACAGAATCTGAAGCAAGCTCCAGGCTCTGAGCTGTCAGCACAGAGCCCAAGGTGGGGCTCAGATGCACAAGCTGTGAGACCATGACTTGAGCTGAAGTTGGACACTTAACCGACTGAGCCACCCAGGCGCCCCAAAGCTGTGATATTTAAGAGGTCCTTCCGACACCTTACATTTCTATGGGAGACAAATACTGTTTTACCCAGCAGAAGGATGCACATAGAATAAGGACTTCTCATTCAAAATAAACACAACATCTTTGAAGATGCAGGGCAAACAGCTGTCTTCTGAAACAACAGGTTTTATCTTCATATCTTAGAAGAAACATTAAAAAATATTTGAATGCCTGCTCTTGCCACTTTATACTTTTGTTCCAAGTATTGAGAATAGAGTGCTGACCAAGCCACAGTCCCCATTTACAAGGAGCTTAGAGTCTAGAGGTGGAGACAGGTAATAAATAAGTATAGAGAGAAGTGGTGGGGTTCAGAATATTCCATCCCCAAATGTGCCACTTTGACATAGGGATTATTTTGAGCTGAAGGCAATGACAAGAAGTAGACACAAGAAAAAGTCTTTGTCTTCTCCCTCTCTACCAGGAAGGGTTGGATGGTTTTTACTCACTGGAGACAACTCTAGACTCTTACCAGATATAACACAACTGGAATCTACAGCAAACCTGACTAACTTGCGTTTGTCTTCCACTGGTTCCTACCATACATTTACCCTTCCACAATCTGCCACTTCTAGAAGCTCAAAGTCCCTTTCCTTTGTCTTGTCACTTTTCTACAAAATAGATTTTTTAAAGGTGCTTTATGAGCCCAAGTTCTAACCATTCCTTTGAGTCACGCATTACTGAGAGCTTCTGTGTGTATGCACTTTGCAGGTGTTAATAAGTCTCTATTTTTCTCTTGTTATTTGTCTTTTGTCACTCTAATTTTCAAGTGAGCCTGGAGGGGTAGAAGGAATAAGGTTTTCCTCCCCTACAGAAGGAATATTATTTCAGATAGCGAAAAGTGCTCTAAAAATCTAAAAATAAAAGTAGATTTAATAATTTTGTTAATTAAAACATGAATTAAATAAAAGGCTATTTCATGTTAACAGCTCTAGCACAAAGCAAAGGTGATGGGTCCTCGTAAAAACTCCAACCTGTTTCATACAGACTGGTCCTAAACACACAAGGAGAATGGGAGCCACAGAATGGCTGACTTGGTGTCATCTCTCAGGGATGGATGTTTCTAATATAATCAGCCTCTCAGATGAACAAGATAAATTCATATTTAAACCACATTTACTGAGAAGTCCTATTACTATCACTGAGAATCTATAGATATTTCCAAGCTCCTACTTGTGTAGAGCATTTTACAAGGAGTAATGGGGAGGCAATGGGGAATCAGTGAGAAGTCCATGACTTTATTTATTTATTTATTTTTGAAAGAGTGAGAGAGAGAGAGAGAGAGAGAGGAAAGCAAGTGCACACAAGCAAGCAGGGGAGGGGCAGAGAGAGAGAGAGAGAGAGAGGGTGAAAGAGAATCCCAAGCAGGCTCTATGCTGTCAGCATGGAGCCTGATGTGGGACTCGATCTCACAAGCCATGAGATCATGACCTGAGTTGAAATCAAGAATCAGGAGCTGAACTGACTGAGCCACCCAGGCGTCCTGGAAGTTCATGACTTTAGACTGACCACCTCAACTTCTAAGATCAATTTTCTAAGACCCAGCAAGGCTTGGTTGGTCACAAAATGGAATGCTAACATATTCCCATGCTGCATATCTGGATATAGTGGCTAGGGGTGGGACTGTAGCAACAGCAATGACTATACCCAGGGCAAGAGAAAATACCTTGATAATCCAGACTGGAGCTGGGCATTAGACATGTATTTGGGGTACCAACATACCATATAATTTAAGTTGCACAGTTTTTGATTTGAGCTTACATTTCCTTTTAGGCTTGCAATCTTTGGGTTAAACTGTGCCTTTTTTTTCCTGCCTGGAATATGGGAACACCACACCAGGTTGTGGCAGGGAATAAGTGAAGCAACAATAGCCTACGGAAACTCTCACCACTTGGGGCCTGTTACAGAGATGGAGACAGTAAGTGACAGATTTGGTGACAGTGTTAGTAGTTACTAGTATCTGAAATTACAGAGAAAGATTCACTCTCAAGCAACTTTATATAACACCTTTTTTTGGAGTTCTGAGACAACTATGTGTTAAATGCATTATAACTAAATCATTAGCAAATAGAGAGCAGAAACTTTGTAACCTTTTCTAACTTTAACTAGAGAATAATTACCTTAAAATCAGAATACAAATAAAACCATCTAAACCTTTCTACGGAATGGTGGGACTTAATGCTGCAGAAAAAGTAGGTGGGGTTTAATTTAATGCTTTAATTCAGCTCTCTGGGCTTTTGTAAGGAATACCTACAGGTATCATTTTCATCACTAAGTGTGTCAGATTATCAGATGCCATATTTATGTACTGATTTCCATTTTCCTTTCAAAGTTTGGTTATTCTTTTATGTTCAGGAGTCAAATAAGACAATGATATGCTAAAAAGAAGGCTCTGTGAGGTGAATGACAATTTAATTCTTGCCCAGTGTTGGCTGGTTGCACATGAAAATAAAGAAGTGGGGAAAGTTGACAGGATCTTTAGTTGACTAGATTTATTTCCCAGAAGTTGCAGGGTGTGTTAATTGTAACATTTTGGTTAATGAAAAATATTGTGAAAGAACGCTGATATGGATGATAAACAGATTTTTGAATAAATATGGTAAAATGCTATTTTTAAAACATTGGGAAGTAATAATCAGAATTCTTTTGCTGCTTGGACCATTCTAGTGAGTAAACTGGGCTTGCCAGAAAGGACAATAATTCTTTTGCATCACCAAGTTACCATCATCATCATCATCATCATTATTTATGGTGTTACTCCAGCTTCTATTTAATCTAAATATGGTCCTTGTTCTAAAGAAAACTTAACATGGTAAATTGCTAAAAAGGTAGGAAGATAATAGAAACATTAAAATGCGAGAAAGAGCAAACTGACTATATTAGGTTAAGAATCACACTAATGGTTCTTATTGATCAATTCTTTTATTCAAGTGAAACATACACATAGAAAAGTGCACAGATAATAAACGTACAACTCAATGAGTGATCCCAAAGTGACCATAATCACCACCTGGACCAAGAACAGAAGCTTCCCTCGCTCCTCCTGATCACCACACTCCCTGCTCCTCAAACATAGCCCAGATGGTGACTCTCACACTACCAACTAGTTGGCCTGTGTTTAAATCTTTTATGAATGGACTCCAGCATGTATTCTTCAGGTGTCTCGTTTCTTTCCCTGAATAATACATACAACATTACATGTTTTTGAGAGTAAATAGTATTCCAGTGTGTAAATATATCACAAATTACTCATGCCTTCTACGATCGAAGGGGATTGGGTTGTAAACAATTTGGGGCTATCACAAATGTGTTTATGTTGGGAGAAAAGACTTTTCCCTTCCAGCTTGGGTCTAATGGTTGAACTGCAAATGAACTGACAATGAATAGGCAAATAGGAGAAATGACAAAGTTTATTTCCATACATACATGGGAGTTGTTTAGGGAGAGAAGAGGAGTTCAGATATGATTTCTTTCCACATCCTCTGTAGCTCAGATGGTTTTGCTGTAAAATAATCCTTATATCATCTCTGCGGGTCTGAGTGGGTCCCCACAGTTTATATGTTTTTGGGTGCACATATGTATGCATTCTACTGGCCATATCTATAAAAGGGTAACCGTTGGGGAAAAGGGTATGGTAATGTTCAGCTTATGTAGATGCTGTCAAAACAGTTTTCCCAAGTAGTGGTGTCAATTAATTCCCCCACCAGCAGTTCTAGGTGTGAGAGTTCTAGGTCCCACAGATCCTCACCAAAATTATTGATATTTTGTATTTTAGCCATCGTGATAAGGTGTAGTGGAATCAGTATTCTTTTAATTTGCATCTCTCTGATTTTTAAAATGGCTGTGTACACTTTCATGCTTACTGGTCATTTGGAAACCTTCTTTTGTGAAATGTCTGTTCAAGTCTCTTGGCCATTTTTGTTTTCTTTTGGAGTGCCTCTTTTTTTCTCACTGATTTGTGGTTCGTCATATATTCTGGACTTATATCTACCCTGGATCCTTTCCTGTGTTGCAAATATCTTCTTCCTCTCTGTGACATGCCTTTTTACCTTGTTGAGTAGTGTTTTTTATTAAGTTCCTAATTTTAATATAGTCCAATTATCAATATTTTCCTTTATGGTTACTGAAATTTGAGATCTACCTTAAGACCATGAAGTTATTCTTTGAAATTGCTTTATAGAATTTTATTGCTCAATTTGGTAGTCACCAGTCACAAATGGCTACTGAGCACTTGAAATGGATCTAATCTGAATTGAGATGGGCAGTAAATATGAAACACACACTATTTCATAAGTTTCAAGGACTTAATATGACAAAAAGAATGTAAACCATCTCATCAATACAATGTTTTATCCTGATTATGGAGGGACCAACAATCAGAATGATATAAAGGCTCCTCTAAGCTGAAAACATTTGGGCAAATAGCACACACAGCAAGAAATCTCATCTGAACTTCCTTTATCTGACCAAAGCAGAGCTTTTTCAAGACTCAGCTGCTGTAAATCCTCCTATTCTGGGAAAGTCTTCAGTCAGGGAGGTGACTGACCTTTAGCAACTAGACATTCCAAGAAATTGTGTAAACAAGCCTTATCAGGACCTTCCATCCTTTCCCACTGAAGCCCCAACCCCCTCCCTGACCCCATTTATTAGGCTGATGTATAACCTTTACCCCTGGCTGTTTGTGGGGAGCGGTCTCCTTACAGAATGCTTCCACGTGCATGTGTATAAAACTTTTCTCCCATTAATAGGCTGTCAATGAATTCACATTGTGAATGTGATTCCCACCAGTCACTCAAACCTTAGTAGAGAAAAAAGGCTTTCTCCTTCAAATGACATCTGAAATGACAGTATTTTGGATATACTGGGTTAAGTAACTTTATCAAATTAATTTTACCTTTTAATTCTTAAATCTTACTAGAAAACTTTAATTTAAACATGTGGCTCACACTCTATTTCTATTGGACAACAGTTCTAGTTGAGTTTTATTCCTCTAGATGTGATCTTTTGCTTCTGGCAGGCAATGAGGGTAAGGTCAGAGGCTATCGGCATTCAGGATGATTCAAAATAAATGTGCCTTGAGGTGTGTGGGAGGCTTAGTGGGTTAAGCCTCTGACTCTTGGTTTCGGTGCAGATCATGTTCTCACAGTTAAGTGAGATCCAGCCCTGTGCCAGGCTCTGTGCTGACAACACATGGCCTGCTTGGGATTCTCTCTTTCTCTCTTTCTGCCCCTGTCCTGTTCGCACTCTCGCTCATGCTAAAAAATAAATAAACTTAAAAACAAATGTGTCTTGAATTCTCCAGAAAGCTGGTCTATGTCTGGTTAACTCATAGGCCTGAAGGGTGGCATTCTGGGGTTTACTATGGCCCCTTCTCTTCAAAGATCCAGAGACTCCAACTTTTGTCCCTTAAGCTGATGAGGCTGTTGGAGGCTATTCTTGGCTCCTCGGCCTCTCAGCTGCTGCCTTTCTGAAGTGGATTTTGTCCTGAGAAAAGTGCAAGGGCATGCAGGCTGCCTCTCTTGCTTCCCTTCTCTTCTGGAGTAAGGCCCCATAAATTCTCACTGTCCTGGAAGGTCTTCAGTGGCTTTAATCAAATGATTCTCATATTTTCTCTGGCATTTCTGGTTGTTCTCAGAGGGAAGTTCAGTGTGAAACAACCAAGTCTGCCATTGCCAGAGGCAGAACTCCTATTAATTAATTAAAAAGTATATCATGCGTGCTATTTAATGTCATAGGATTTTAATCATGGTTGATGTGGAGAACGGAGTTCAGGGTTCTGGAGAAGGAACGGTCTTAATTTCACTTCAGTCAAGGAAGGCTTTACGGAAGAGCAGGGATGACTTTTAGAGTAGGAGATACTTCAGGGGTTTGGGAGTCCTGTAGGGCTGGGAATAGATTCTATTTGATAACCTCAATGACTAAATGAATAATAGAAATTCTAGCTCAAAGAAGACACATGGATTATAAATCACATGCTAATTCTGATTGGGAGTAATGCCTGGAGTATGTGATGGAGAAGGATTTCAAGTTTCCAGTGGGGCTCAGTAGGCAAGGGGACTGCAGTCCACTCGCAATGTCTGCATTGGACAAAGGACAGGGGATAGCTAGCCGCACATGAGTGTGAAGCGTAACATTCCAGGAATCGTATGCTATGAATGAATGATCATGCATCGCAAGTATACTATGGAACAGTTTGTAACTTAAAATAATTTAGATTCATCATGTAAAGTTTCTGAACTTGCCACACCAAAATATGCAGCTTTGGCAAATTGATTGTTTTGAAGACACTTGAGAAAAGTAAATTCAGGAAGGGCTCTCTGACCTTCCCCTTTCTACCTAAAAACAGGGCATAAAATTTCCCAGGAGCAAGGGGCCCTTTCTAGTACACAGTCAGTTCAATCACCAGGGACACAAATGACAGGAATCTACAGAACAAACCTTATTAACACAGCCCATGTCTTCCATTAGTTTCCATTCAGCTATGACCTATTTAAGGTTATAATGAATGTCATGCAAAAACAGCATGCTTTACACATTTATGGAAAACACTGGGCTGAGAGAGAGAATAGGTTGGGGGACAGACTGAGATTCAGAATGATCTTGATAGTCAAGAAAATTGGTTTAGATACCAGTATTTATTCCACAGCTATCTTCCAAGATCCAGTTTTGTATCAGATCCAGGCACATTTTTTTTTTTTTTTTGTAGAGTTCCTGCCCTTTAGAGCTTACAGTATGGAGAGTGAGACCAACATCAATCAGATAATCACACAGAAATGGATAGATGCTGTGAAGTTAAATGGTGCTGTGAGAACACATGAATAGGGGCTTGGGGGTTCCCTATGGGAAGTGGTACTTGTGAGGAAATATAATGGATGAATAGGTATTAATCAGGTAAGGTGGAAGACAAGGTAGGGGAAAACAGTCTAGGAAGGTGCAGCAATGGGAAAAGGCCCTGGGGTAGGCAGGTTTGAGAAGAGGAAAGGAGGCCAGTGTAGTTAAAGCACAAATCTCCAGAGGGGAAATAATGCAAAACAGGGTTGGCCCAGTAGGCAAGCACTACGTCACCCAAACCTTGCAGACCACTGAAAAATTTTGGTCTTTATCCTATGAGCAATGAGAAGCCATTGAAGGGTTTTAATATGGGAGTGTCACAGTCAGATCTGTGTTTAGAAAAGGTTGCTCTGCAGAGAATAGGTATGGGTTATGGTGAAAAAGCACATGTGAATATACAGAGATAACTACATATAGCTTATATATTATAAGGTTATAGCAATGGCCCAAGAGAAAGAGTGATACTTTTAGGTGACTGACAGCCAAAGATAAGCCATTAGTGGGGTGTGGGTACTAATAAAAAAATGAATGTGATTCGAGCCACACTAGTACATACTGTGTCCTGGTCAAAGGTCTAACTGTAGTCTGAACTGTCAGATTAGCCTGTTCAATTTAGAGAATCCCAATCTGATAAACTCAAAGGTGTCCAAAGGAAGGCAGTCCGGACTATACCAGGACCAGGAATGGCAAAACAGACTTGAAGCTGGAGAAATGAGAGATTGGAAAAGAAAATGGAACATCCAAAAAGCAATATTCAAAATTCAAGGGGTATTATGTGAAAGCGTGATGACTCAAATTATTGTTCTGGAAAGAGAAGTAGGACCCAGAGGGAGAAGCTATAGGGAACCCCTGTCAGCTCAGTGTAAGGGATGCTCAGTAATGGAAGGGGCTGTCTTATGCTTCACCTGCCTCCCTGGCGAAGACGTGCAGAGGCAAATTTTGAAGAGATGCTGGGTTAAATCATCTCTGTAATCTCTTCAAACTCTCCAGGATTCTCGGATTCTTTCAGCGTGTGATCTTTTTTTTTTTCCTGAAAACTTTATATTCCTTATGTTCCTATCAACACCCCCACCACCACTACCATCGCTTTTTACCATTTAATGAAAACACACATGCCAGGCCCTGTGCAAAACACTTTCACATACATTTCATTTAATCTTTATAATAACACCGTAAGGTAGGTAGTAAAATCCAATCTGTACTTTTTAGATAATTTAATTGAGGCTTAGAGAAGCAATTTCACAAGAATACAAATCTAGCATTTTGATTCCAGAGACGGTCCTTTTAACCAGTGCACTGTATCACTTCCTACAACCACTTATTCTACTATATGCCAATAAATCCCATACTGAGCTCAACAATATTAACCAATTTCTAACCCTTCAAATATTAAAGTGTATGAAACACCGCATTTCCTAAGACAAAATATATTCAGTGTCATAGCTAGTAATTGTGTCAGGTAGAATAAGGCTGTTATGTTTGGTAACAAACAGCCCCCAAATCTCAGTGGCTTAAAAACAACAAAGGTTTATTTTTTGCTCATGCTATATGTCCATAAACAGATAAGCAGGGAAACTGTTTATCAAAGTCATTCATTGACCAGGCTGACACGAATAACCACCATCTTGAATGTTGCTGGTAAGTGTCAGAGGGAAAAAAAGAACTCCTCAGGGTCTTACATCTGCAATCAAATGTTCCAGCCAAGCAACCACATGGGCCATTTTGTCCACCATGCATTGGTTAGAACTGGTTGATTAATTGGCTCCATTCCAAACCAAGTGGACTTAGAAATGCAATCCAACAATGTGCTTGGCACTGGGAGATGCGGGAATAGCCGACAAAGTGTGGTAGCTGCTGCCGAAGACAGTAAACATGCAAGGAAGCCAGGAAACATGCAAATTGACTTTGTTGTCTACATTTCAGAGTTTCTACCAAGAAGAATATTGACTATCTCTTTACATTGGCTTGACTAACTCCAGGTTGAGAGTATTAATATATTACAAGAGGGGAAATGTACAAAACATGCTGAATTCTGGTAGAAGCCTTCACTGTATATGTAAAACCTAATTCGAACCATAATCATGTCTGGGATTCAAGCCCTCGGCATGCCATGTTAGTATGCTTATTTGTACTTGGGTTAGATATAAGTGCTTAGACAGAAAATGTAATATTTTACTCCCTTACAAGTTTCACTGTACCTAACTATGTCAAGCCATCACTGGTGAACTGAGAGAAGATAAGAAGCAGTTCAAGCCTTATATTAGGTTTTGCATATTAAGATGTTAGAATAAAAATCATTTAAATGCATTATAGAAATGTTATTCTGAAAATTCTCGGCCATGCCAGTCCATCACTGTCATATTAACTGAAAGTGTGCTCCTCAGATCCCAATTTGATTTATATAAAAATGCAAATCTCTTAAAAAAGTTTTGCTTTCTGGCAAATATTTATAATAATATAAAACAAGTAATTCATCTTATTTTTTTGCTATGACTCGGAGTACTCAATTAAAATTTGAACAACTTTTACCCACTATCTGTAAGCCTTCCATGATCTCAACTACAAAACTAAAAACCTGCAAAGAAAATATGAAGACAAATCAGTGGCATCTATGAAGCATTTCACTGGAAATGGCTGTTTAAGGAGATAACAATTTCTTGTTATAAGTGATTCAAATGCTCAAAGAAAAAAGTAAGAGTGGTGTTTGTGTACTTAAAAACATAATTAAAATTTGTATTACAAATGCTAGTTTAGGAAAGAACTGGTTTTAAAACGCAATTTCCTGTAAGGTCATTGCTGTGATATTTCAGATGGTACCTTTTTCTAATTTTGAAAGCTACCCATTTTAATAGAGAATGGGCCAAAATGTTTTTAAGGTCAAACTGGAAATATGTTGATGATTTAAAAATGCAAGCAAAGTGCTTTATTATATTATACTACCAGAGTGTTATTGTAGTTTAAAAATATCATTAAATCAGCACAAACCCGCACTTATCATTTCCTGCACATTTTTCACACTGAGCTGCCTTCTGACTATGAGTAATCTGTTAATCTCCTCTTCGCCTCACAATCCGTCAAAGTGACAGATTCATTCCCTTCTCTAATACATAATATCTTCATTTACTGTATGCCTTGCTGCAACTTGCTTTTTTGCTAGCACTGAAATTTAGAAAATCACAAGCAAATTTAGAGCATGTCACATGGGTGGTTGTTCTTGTTTGTGTCCCATTTCTTCCATCACTCCAGCAGGAGAAACTAAAACTTTTCTGGACTCTTAATGGGAGTTAACAGTGTTCCCAAAATGAAGGCAATCTCAGGTTTCAATACAAGTATTAAAGAGTTTAGATGAGGGCAACTGGTAAACACAAAGTAAGCGTACTGTTCACCACATGAAAACACTGACCATAGTGGAATTTTCTCCCAGTGCTGGTGGAAAACGAATAGATTTTCACCTTTAAGCCCCACTCCTGGGCGTAAAGAAAAAAAAATATTTACAAAAAAAAAAGGAAAGAAAGAAAGAAAATGACATTCATTTAGTAGTTAAGGGATGAATTTCTCCCTGCAAAAGACACGCTTCATTAGCATAAACACCAGCATTTAATTGAAAGCCACATTGTGATTTTATTTAAGCTGAGACCTTCAGTTTTTATAGTGATCAGGCCAGGCCAGATCTCAGGTTTCTTGCTCATTGCTATTTTTTTTTAATGTTTTTATTTATTTTTGAGCGAGAGAGAGACAGTGTGAGCAGGGGAGGGTCAGAGAGAGAGGGAGATACAGAAACCGAAGACAGACTCCAGGCTCTGAGCTAGCTGTCAGCACAGAGCCTGACGCGGGGCTCAAACCCACGAACTGTGAGATCATGACCTGAGCCGAAGCCGGACGCTTAACCGACTGAGCCACCCAGGCACCCCTCATTGCTATTTTGATAATACAAATGGTTCTGCTGTTTCAAAACTGTTCCCTATTAATTCAACAGAATATATGCTAGGCTCCCCTTTCCCCTTGCTTTGGTTCAGTTGCTTATTAGTCTATAAATTCTGCAAATAGAGTGAATTAAGGAGTGAAAAATAGGAGAACATGTAAAATTCCAGCTAGTTTCATCTTAAATAAGAGACAAAGTACATTCTCTACAAATCACCATTCGGCTTCACTTGTTACTGATCCAAGCATTCACATACTAAAACAAAGGTCACTACTGTTAACCTCAAAAGTCAAAAGCAAGGAAGTTGTTTACAGCAAAATATGAGCAGTCGCCTTCTAATAGGTTCTGTTTCAGCACATATATAATTTTTTTCCATGCATTTTCACCCAACACCCAACAGCATTTTCTTGTCCTGAGCACCAAATTGCATCTGATTTGTCTTAATGGATGGCAAGGGAGCTAAAGGCTTTTAAAAATCAATGGACAAGAAAGAGTCAATAGAACAATAATGTTAGTGTTAATTCAATCAAATCAGCTGAATGTTGTTTGCCTTTTCTCCTTTAAGTCATTTTGAACGGGACGGACATTTGACTCATGTGGTATTTATCATACTGAGTGAGTTTTTATGTGGTAATGAACAGCAAAATATGAAGCTGTAAACTCAGGTAAACATAATATACTGTTAGAGTGAAAAAGTGTGTGTTTTAACATTAATCAATTTCAAAATGTAATGTTTTTCATTAACAAGTGAAACAAAATAATTACTGGGAAGAAACAGAACCAACTGCCAACAAAAACAGTTCGTGAGTAGGTGCAGGTTTGGAAGGACTGTGACTTCTCTGTGACAGGCTAGCGACTTGCCCCGATGGCCCTCGGCACCTTTCCGAAAACATTCACACCCCACCTCTAGGACATGCAGTGCTGGGGGCCTCGAGCTCATGGAGGGCACGTGAAAGTCACCCCTCCAAGGCACTGTGCACCTAGTAGGTGCCTCAACAATACTCTGTGACTGTTGCTGAAGGTCTGAACTGTGCATGCTTTCAGTCATCTCCTGCTGTACTGGTTCCTTGTTTAGACAACAAGGGAAGTATTCCGCATGGGGTTGCAAGATGAATGATGAGGCAGTGAGTCTATGGATGTGACTGGCTATGGCCATTTAACCATAATTACGGTCTTCCATTTCTTAGGTTCATGTCATTATCCTGGACCTCAGCCTACAATCCCCTCCCTTCCCCCTTGGACAGAAGAGAGGTGAATGTTATAAATGGGAATTAGTACTTCGACTTTTTAAAGGTGCTCATTACTCTAGAAGGAAAAGCTGAATCTTTTAATTAAAAGCTGAAACGGTAACATGTTAGAATGGTAAATAATTGCTTTGGTAATTACCTTCTTTACATTGGACCCTGGGCCAAAGGTAATCTGAGTTCATCATCTGAATGGATAACAGTGACTGGGGAGGCCTGGGTAACCACGGGAGTTCTTCATTGTGCTAGTTAAAAATGCTAAGTCTTTAGGGATCCATCATTTCAGGCACAGAAGCTTTGGGGAGGTGGCGGGGGGTGGGTGGTGGTGGTGGAGAAGATGCAATCTGTTGTTCTAGACTCTTATGGAAATGGGTTTCTTGAGTTTGCAATTTTGGAAAATACGACAATAACTAAAATAGATGAGTATTTCCCCAGCCCTCATGGCTTAAGATTCTCTCACGGAGTGCAACTGAACTCAGGTTGAAATGCTGAGTCCTGTGGGCCCAAAAGAGATCTGGTCAGAGAGCAGGCAGACATTTCAACTGCGAAACTGAAGAGTGGGGTCGGCAGAGGCCCACGCAGGCAGGGCCAGAGTGAGCAAGCAGAGCCAAGCAAAGAAAGAGAAGTATTGGTCAGGTGTGGGCCAGTTAGGACAGGTTAGGGCCTGGGACAGGGTGACTGGAGCAGGTGTGCCATCTGAGCTTACAGGCGCTGGTGAACTGAACAGTCAGAGTCAGACTCACAGTGGGTTGGGCAGTCATGTGCCAAGACAGGAGGAAGGAGAAGTGATGGGGTAGTGGACCGCCAGCTTCCCAGCTCTGGTAGTAAACTGCTGGAACCCAATGGAGAGGGTACCCTCGTGCCTAGGCGTGGTGCTAGGGGCAGAGAGGTCAGAGGCGAGAAGCAGGATGATTCTCGAGGCATTCGGCTTCCTACCAGTGCCTGTAGCTGCGGTGTTCTCAAGGGTAGGACTAGAGAGTCCACTCTGAGCCGGGACTTTGCTGTAGACCAAGGAGGGCAGGGCCACAGCTGGGTCTCTTTGTATCGCATGTTTTTAAAGTCTGTTGTAAAGCTTCCACCAGTGGACTGAGAGCCTCTTGGGGAGCAGGAAGGGCAGGAGTCCCCTGAATTTAAAGGGCACAAACTCCATAAGCTCAAGTCCTCTCTCTATATCTGCCTTTTTGCTTCCTTTTCACGTACGTGTCTAGATTCCGTTAGCCCGGTGAGGATTAGGCACATCTTCTGCAGCAGGGGCAACCCAAGCACATTTCTGGCAAGTGGCACCTGACTCCACAAAATCTGTATTTGGGTAGGCAAATACAGATGAGCAATTTCCAATAAGAATACAGAAAAAACACAGGAGTTCAATTTCGGAAAACTGTGTCTGTTGAAAGGTTTAACATGATACTTCACTGGAGACTCTAGATTGTGGCTATCTTCTAAGGGCTCATTTAAAACAATTTGATGAGATTTCATTTACTACATGTAGGAACAGGGCCAGGGCCAGGTCCCACATGCCCTCAAGGGAGGAAAGTAGGTAGGTACTTCTCTCTGGGTTCTGGCTAGCAGTTCAATCCATGGTGAGG
The DNA here is from genome assembly GCA_028646485.1 of Cryptoprocta ferox. Lineage (NCBI taxonomy): Eukaryota > Metazoa > Chordata > Mammalia > Carnivora > Eupleridae > Cryptoprocta > Cryptoprocta ferox. The sequence continues at coordinate 24,693,554 of CM053574.1, forward strand.
CAGCTGGTGTAGGGAGACGGGGGAAATTCATTCTTGTGAGTGAGATTCAAAACATGTTTCTTGAGCATCTCCTCTGTGCTTGGCACTGTTCAAGGAGTCAGGGATATAGTGAGCAAGAGTGATTAAGTCCCTAGGCCCATGCAGTTTACATTCCAGTGTATTCTGGAGGGGTGTGTGTGTGTGTGTGCGTGTGTGTGTGTAGACAACAGGCAAACAAGCAAGAAGATACCAGGTAGTGAGGAGCTCTCTGGTAAAAGCAAAAAAGATGATGTCATGAGGCAGACAGGACAGGGGCTATTTTAGGTTGGCTGCTAAGGAAGGGCCTCGTTGAGGTGATGGCATTTAGATGGAGCCCTGAATGACAGAAGGAAGCTGCTACCTAGGGTCTTTTCTAGGGTAAAGGATACTCCAAGCAGAGGGGCCATCTCATGCAAAGCTCTTCAAGTGGAAGCAAGCCTGGAGTGTCCAGGAAAAAGGGACACAGCCATGGGGTTCGATGCACAGTGTACAGGGCGCACAAGGGAATGAGACATGGACTGGGCGCTGGGCACTCAGGGTGAGGAGCACGATCTGATCCTAAGAGCAGTGGGCAACGTTTGGGAGGTTTTGCACGAGGCCATGCTTGGCTCCAGTTTAGATGTCATACCACTACTCTGGCTGCTGAGTGGAGGACAGAGCATAGGGGCCGAAGGAATAGAGAAAGCAGGTGGGAAGCCGTGGCATTTGTCCAGGTATGGGGTGAGGGCAACGGGGGCTGGGACTGCAGCAGTGGAGACAGAGGCTGGATCTGGCGTTGCTTTGGTTGAGGCATCACCAGCACAATTTACTGAGGAAGGACAGGGGGTGGGTCAGGGTGAGGAAGCAAGGGAGTACTCTTGGTTTCTGCCTTGAGTAAAAGGGGGATGGTGGTGGCATTTTCTGAGATGGGGAAGAAAAAAACAGATGTGTAGAGGGAGAGAAAGCCAAGTTGTTTCCAATGCTTGGATTTGAGGTATGTGCTAGAGATCCAAGTGGATATCTGTCAAGTTGGCAGCTTGGATAGATGAGTCTGGAATTCACGGGAGGGTCAGGGCTGGACATATAACTTTCAGAGTCATTAGAATATAGAAGGCATTGGAAGCTATTATTAAATAGCTTGTATACATAATAGTATATCACGTATTGAAGATTAGGGCCTTTCTAATGGTTATCAGTGTCTAGGGATCTCTGGTCAGCAGGGAGTGGAACATGCATGGAAATTAGATTTAAACTCTATCCAAACAAGAGCCTCCCCTAAAAACACAGTGTTATCCTGTTTATGAATAAAGTAATACCGCTTTCGGGGAAAGGAAAGGGTAATTCTTACCAAGATGCAGGGAAAGACTTGACATTTAACTTGTTAACATTCAGGATGAAGACTTTCATTTCTCAGTGTCATCTGGGCATAATTCTACTCCGCCTCCCTCAGTGCAAATCCTGACGGAGCTCCCACCCGAGCCAGGCCGGCTGAACAGCACCAGCAAGAGAGAACAGGATGCCATCCTGCCCTTGGGAAGCTCTACCAGCAATGACACTCAAGGAGCTTGAACCAGACTGGGGACTCTGAGGATGGAGAATCGCTGTCCTCAGATGAGTGGGTGTGAATTTCTGGGGATGGGGGTATGAAACGAGAGGCGCCGATATGGACAGCTTTTCTTAAGCTAACAAGAGAAAGGATGAAACTAAAACCTGGTGCATTTGGTTTTATACACAGATCCTTAAGATGTAATGCAAAAATGCAGATAATTGAAAACAACGATAACACAACTAGTTTAGAGAAACTGTTTGCATAGCGAATCAGGAAATCCTTTGTTGCGCTTTGGTCTGAAGGAGGAACATTTACTTGTTTTAAAGTGATCCAAACTTAATCATTTGAGGAGAAACAAGGCATGCAAGTTGCGCACTTAATTCTATTTATTTACACATTTTCTTTCTTTTGTGTTGGTGGGGAAAAAAAGGCTTAAGCAACAGGACAGCATTTCAGCTTGAGTCCTGACAATTGGAGAGAAAAGAAAAATGAAGCCACTGCGATCGGTCCAGAGTAGTATTTGTAGGTTACGATGAAAGGCCAGCTTGCCTCAGTCAGGCTCGCTGCACCAGCGTGAACTGCGGTCAGTGGTTATTAATCATTTGTCAAAGTCCGCAGGGCTTTATCATCTAATTATAGTTATAAGTATGTTTATATCACACAAACATGTGGCAAAGCTGCAAAGGATTCAAGCCTTAACACAATTGGCAGTATCATTAAAAAAAAAACTACAGATAGGCGATAAATCATAAAGCAAACACTTCAGAAAACCATGCCATTCATTACTGTTTGGGCATTCAGGAATTATTTTCTAAACTGTTTATTTCTATAAACATTGAGAACCTTACAGAGCCTTTGACTACCTTCCCTCCTCCCCTGAATTTTCCAATGAGTTGTAAACATACCAAGTATAATCATCATTTGGAATAAAAGACTGGTTATCGACTCCATCCACACGAACAGACAACCAGAATGTAATCACAGCTTATTTTAGAAAACCCATTTCTGAACAAAAATATCTTGAGCTGTCCTGAAGAATCTACATAAACACATAAATGGATGTGCCTAAGGGACAGCTCTAAACCCCACAAACCAATAGATGGCATTTTACAATAAATGACTTAAGGCTGCAAACAGCATCCGTTTGGCAGCATGTAAGTTTACATGCTAGGAAGTATTTCTCAACATGAATGAACTGTGAAATTGTTTCCTCGTACGCAATACCCCTCTAAATTGTATTAGATTGTTAGCCATTCCTGCACCTTGTCATAGAGGCTGTCAGTGTCCCAAGTGGCAGGGTGGGTGGACACTGTGGATGGGGGCCCCAGAATCTGAGATGCTGCCTTTAGGCAAATCTAGACCCAAGGGGATAGGATGAGGTGAACCATGTGTATTTCAATTCCTAGACTGCGAACTGCTCAGGAAATGATTGCCATTGTATCCTTGCTCTATCCGATGGCAAGCATTGCCCTGTGAGCGCAAACAGATTCTTATATTCCGAGGAACACAATCTATGAATATGTGTAGTGTTTTGGCTATTGGCATCCTAGAGTCAACTCTCCAAAACCCAAATTTGTCTGCTTTGTGGACTGCATGCTATCTTTAACCTTCATCATAAGCACATAAAACTAAAAAGGGAATTATGTTGCAGAGACAACACTCTTCCCGGAGCAAAATGTAAATGAAAGACTTTGGAGATACTGGTTGTTCTGTTACATTAATTAAGCTAATTGGAAACTGACTCTCAATATATATATGTGTGTGGGTATGAGTATGGATATGAGAATGAGTGTGGGTACAAATCTTAGGTTCTTAGGTCTCTGGAGTAGTTGCAGATAGGTCACTGAAGCTAGTGTGGCCACTTCCCCTCCCACAGGGCACCCGCATGCTCTCTCGATGGACCTACATCCATACATGTCTCCTTTCCCGTCATGTCTGTATTACTCTGATCACAACCACACTTAATTCAGGAAATCAAGAGACTTCTTGCCCCTCGTGTGCTGTTTAGAGCCTCTGCAGGCAGAACTTTCAATCTGGGATTCAGGTTAGATGCTTGTTTATCCAAGGGGCAGACTTGGAAACTTATCTTTTCATTTCTTACATTTTTTTGTTTCATATTTATTATCAGTCTCTTTTAAATTTAAAGTTGAATTTTAAAGTTTTCTGTTTTAGGGTCTAGGTGTGAGATCTATTTGTAAGACATGTAATAAATACAAACCTTAAAAGGATCATAGTTTTCTATTTTAAGTTAAATTACATGCATTACATGATTCAATTTATCCCATTTTTATATGATGATCTATGCTGACCTCATAATTTTATCATCATCATTATTTATGGTCCAATAATGTCTTTCTGCCAATTCTTCCAAGCTGCTGGATTTATGGGGCCAAGAGCTAAACCACGTAATCTGCAAGTTTTTTGAACAACTAAACAATAATTTTCTAGAAAAATGGTGGATAACCTGCTGGCAAATGGGATTGGCAGCATTTTATTTTTTACTTTGGCTTTTGGCTTTTTATTTTATTATGTAAAAATGTGAATTGATTTTCTCTAAATGAATGAACATTTAATTGGCTAAATAAAATATGCTGTATGTTACGTTGGTGAATTTTCCTATATTGTATCTTTGGGAATCAAATATTAAAAGAGATGTTTAACGTTATATAGAACTACGTCTAAACATTAATTAATCCAGCATTATGAGGAGTGTTTTCTCTATAGAGCAGTGTTCCCTCTGATGGTAGAACTGGGTTTCACACATAAAATCTATAACAAGTCTCATCAAAGTCTCAGAATCATGAACCTGGAAGTGACCTGAGAGAGCATGTAACTCAAATCCTTTCTTTTAAACATGTGCTCATATTATTGGTGAGGTCTGGGCGGGTTGAGAGGCTGGTCTGAGATCATATACACAGTATAGGTTAATAGCGTATTTAGGATGAAAGTTGTCTCATTTTATGGAAACAAAAGGCTCCATTTTCTAACATACCTTTTTCTCACTTTCATTTGTTCAGATTATAAATTCTGACTAGTTATAATTTGGAGACACTGGATTTCTAGTTATCTTAAAAGTTTACTCATATACCGATAAAAAGTTTATGAGCTGAAAGATTGTAAGAGACATATTTTACATGTCAATAGACAACAGATTTTCAGAATATTAAAACATCGTTTTATATACAACCTCAGTTTTGAACTCTGTATTGTATCTACTTATGATAGTGGCAATTCCCCTACTAGATAGCATGAGAGAATGACCAGATCATGTGTATAGACCAGGAACACTTAGAAGTGATTACTAATAAAGAACATTTACACTGCCTATGTCATAATATTCTGGGCCCCATAAAAAGTCCTGTAAACCATGTAGGTGGTCTCCTGGCAGTTTTACGTGGCTTGGTTGGCTGTTCATTGCTGATTGGGCCAACAGTGGATACTTGGCCCAAGCTAGGCCAATCACTTTCTCTCTCCTGGAAAGTAGGAATTGGGATTCAGACATAGCCTGTCAGGCTGGGCATGTACTTGAACTGTACTTTGAACTGTAATATATAAACTCAAGAGCTGTCAGACAGCCCTGTGTGACTGGAAACAGAGAAAGCTGGTGCTTTGAGACCAGAATGGAACAGGCAGGAAGAAGTAAGCAGAGATGGAATGAAGAACTGCCCGGTTGCCTCGCAGTGTTCCAGTCCCATACCCTTCCTGAGCCCTGTATTCTTACTTAACAAATCCTCCCTCTCTCTCTTTGTCTGTCCCTCTGTCTCTCTTTTAATACTAGCTAAGTTGTTTTTGATATGTTCAACCAATGAGTCTTAATTCAGATACTCTGTAATAAATATACTTCAGAGTCAGAGCTATAACACTATCACTGGTGTTCTGGTTCATTCCATGGGAATGGGACCTCTTACATTATAGGTGAGAGGGCTTGATAATGAAATGCATTATAATAACTAAGATCCTGTGGGTAGAGCTTGAGATAGACTGATTTTCAATAAATCCCTAGTATTAAATAGTGATAAAGTGATATGGATTTGTACTGATAAACTAATTTATTTTTTAGAAAATCATTAATAAAAACCCTCGAGAAAGTCGGGATAGAAGGAACTTACTTAAACATTATAAAAGCCATTTATGAAAAGCCCACAGCTAATATCATCCTCAATGGAGAAAAACTGAGAGTTTTCCCCCTGAGATCAGGAACACGACAGGGATGTCCACTCTCACCACTGTTGTTTAACATAGTGCTGGAGGTCCTAGCATCAGCAATCAGACAACAAAAGGAAATAAAAGGCATCAGAATCAGCAAAGAAGAAGTCAAACTTTCACTTTTTGCAGATGACATGATAATCTACATGGAAAACCCGATCGACTCCACCAGAAGCCTACTAGAACTGATCCAAGAATTCAGCAAAGTCGCAGGGTACAAAATCAACGTACAGAAATCGGTTGCATTTTTATACACCAATAATGAAGCAACAGAAAGAGAAATCAAGAAACTGATCCCATTCACAATTGCACGAAAAACCATAAAATACCTAGGAATAAACCTAACCAAAGACGTAAAGACCTGTATGA
>CM053574.1:24700174-24759386 GCA_028646485.1 Cryptoprocta ferox
ACAGGAGAAACCCAACAGAGGACCATGGGGAGGGGAAGGAGGAAAAGAGTTAGGGAGAGGGAGGGAGACAAAACACAAGAGACTCTTGAATACTGAAAACAAACTGAGGGGGGAAGGGGAAGGGGGGAAAGGTAATGGGGGGGTGATGGTCTTGGTGGAGGTCACTTGTGGGGAAGAGCACTGGGTGTTATATGGAAACCAACCTGACAATAAACCATAAAGTTAAAAAAAAAAAAAAAAGAAAATCATTTAATACTACATATATTTCAAAACACAAATTCAGTTTTGTCTTTAGTGCTTGTCTTTAGTGAGCCTAAAATAATAAGTTTTTCCTTTTTTTAAAGTTTATTTTGAGAGAGAGAGATGCATGCATGTGAGCATGAGTGGGGAAGAGGGGCAGAGAGAGCAGGAGACAGGGAGGCTACCAAGTAGGCTCAATGCTGCCAGATCGGAGCCTGATGTGGGGCTTGATCCCATGAGCCATGAGATCATGACCTAAGCCAAGCGCAAGAGTCGGATGCTCAACCGACTGAGCTACCCAGGTGCCCCAATAATGATGTTTTTCTATATTGATAGATTACTCATAATGTCAATAACATTTTTGAAATAATGAGATAATTTTGAGATTATTAGCTTTTGAAATTTGAAAACAAGAGAATGGCCTTTGAACTGATAAAAGCTACCTTGATAAATTTAAAGGGACCAGATAATACAAAAAAATTCATGCCTAAAATGTACTAAACATTACATACCAATTAAAATGAAATATCTATGCAAATAGAATAATATGGAATAGATTAACACTTAAAGAGAGCTCATTGCATGCCACAAATTTTGCTATGAAATTTTCATGTATTCATTCATATGATTATCCCAAAAGAGTATGAAGTAAGTATTAGGCCTGGCTGACCTTGAGTTAAATGGTTTGCTCAAAAGTCCTACAACTAGTAAAAGGCAGAGGTGCCATTTAAACCCAGGTAGACTGTTAACCACCACACCACATTCTAAATAAGAAAAGTAGCCTGAACTAAGACTCCTAAGAAAAAGAAATTTGGAAGTTCTTTGGAAGTTTTGGACAACAATTTTGTGAAACCAGGAAAGATGCACAATCTTTTTTTTTTTTTTTTTTAAATTTTTAGTGTTTATTTTTGAGGGGGGGGAGGGGCAAAGAGAGAGGGAGACCCAGAATTTGAAGCAGGCTCCAGGCTCTGACCTGTCAGCACAGAGCTTGATGCGGGGCTTAGAACCCATGAGCTGTGAGATCGTGACCTGAGCTGAAGTCCGACGCCCAGCCGACTGAGCCACGCTGGCGCCCCGCGTAATCTTTTAAATAATTTTTTTTAAAGGACACTTAGCTTATTAATGATTCTTACCGGGGATTAGAAGGAGAAGGTGGATTCATTTCTTGCTGATAATGACGACCCTGGTTGACAGGCTGTAAAAGACAAAACATTTGTGAGGTACTAATCAGCGTCATGTTCTTTACATATACTTTCACATGCACTCTCATTGCTGTCATTTTTTTCCTGAGGGACGATCTGCAAGGAGGGGCTGTTTATTTTCCAGAAGACTCAAAGGCTGTTTTGGGAGATCCATCAAATAACAGGGTCGTACGCATGAGAAAAACACTGATTATTTAAATGGCCAGTTACTGCACTAGACGGCAGCTATGGTGTAATTAAAGTTCACGTGTGGAATCTTCCTCCCTGTGGAATTTTGATGCTGTTAACATTCATTGATATTTCCAGCTACAGTAAAATAGAAGATATTTCATGGAGCTAATGTTGCACAGCAAGTATCAGCAATAACTCAGAGACCCAGAGATAGGGAATATATATTTATATCTCAATGTTAGCTGGTTGCAAGGATAGCTTGCATGTTCACTAATGGAATTACAGATGTAAATCTTAGGTCAAGGTGGTCATCTTCCCCAAGTGCATAATAAAACCTCAAGCACCAATCAGTAAACTAGAAAAAAAATGGTGCCAATACCTAAGGAAAATGTGAAATCTCAACCTTTCGCTCCACAAGAAACATTTAAGTTACTATTTCAAAGCACCACTAAACCACCACATTCCCAAATAAGCTTTAAACTCTTGCCTCCAATGGAATTTGATGTTTTTCCTTGGTTCCTATAAAGGCAGAAAATTCCACTATATCTCCTTTCGAACATCAGCTTGCGGTATTTTTCTTATGTAGTTAACAACCGTGTAATTCTAATACGAAAATCATTTTTAACATTCTCATTTTATTACAAGCTGGAATTTGGGTATACATTTTTGAATTGCATTTAAAGGATTTCCATTACTTCCTTAACCAACAGCGTTGGTGTTAAGCCCTTTTCACCCTTAATGTGGCCCCACAGGGCTGACTCCAACCGAAGGAAACAGTATGGCAATGATTCCTATATATACAGAGCACACATTCCTTATTTTCCACATACTCCTTGTTTTCACGGGTCCTAAAATATTAAAGATGTGGGTCATGGGAATTCTTTGGAATAGACTGTCTCCCTCTATAAATAATCTCTTGGAAGTGTTCCTTTAATTTAAATCAAACACCCTGTCTGATAATCACAGTCACTTAGCCTGACTCTCTGTGATGCACCATGAATTTAAATGCACTCAGATTCTTTGGTAATTGAACCGGTATCAATGCATCACCATCTCAGTAATAAGAAACAACAGCTGGGAGAACAGTGGAAGGAAAAACATGTCATAAGACATATTTGATCTCACTGGAGAAATAAGACTTCCAGCAATTTGCAAATGAAATTTAGTTTTATGATTGAGGCTTTATTGTTTCACAGCAGAGAAAGGAGTTAGCAAGCAAAGGGCCTAACGGGTTCTCTAGAGCATCTCACCCGGTTGCAGAAATACTCTCGATAATCCGTTCATTGGTATTCGTCCAGTATTTCAGCTGTACTAGGCCTCCAGTGAATGGGCCTCCTCCGATTCACTTCCAGAGGCCTTTCCATAACTCTCTAAGCACCACAGTGCTGATAGTCAGCTAAGTTCCATTTTTTAAGTTTTATACCATTAATTCTATTTACATCTGTCTCCAACCCCCTTATTCCAAATGACTTATTCCATCCTCTGGAGAACAGAAATGGCTACAGAATCCTACCTTGTTTGTGACTCAGCTCTCACTTAAGATGACACAGACTGACCCTTTCCACGTCTGTTCCTGTCTATATGAAAACCTGATCCAGTGATACAAGGAGTGAAAAAGAACACAGCCAACAAAAGATTCCCCATGAACAGTGGTTTCTTAGTGTTAGAAAACAAAAAATAACTGGCAAAAATGTTTTGAAGTAGAAAAGAGTGCTGATGGGAAATGGACAGAAAGGTAAAGGAAAAAAAAATCAGTTAAAATAATTGTAGGGTAATAGAACTCAGTCTGAATACCTGATTCCTTAACTTAATTTTTAGTATTGAAAGCTAATTATCAAGTTGTCACCTCTAGATATTTTATTCAATAACCAATTTCAATTTAGTGATGGCATATCATGGCAGAACATTCTGACTTACATACATAATAACTGCTATAAACTGACTTCTACACCCCAAACATTAGTGACTCCATCTGGGAAGGATACACGTCTTGGTTTGGAGTGGGTCCCATACAAAACCGGGTGGCTCCAATTTCCTTCTCTGTACATGTCTCCTAACTGCATGATCAGACTCAGGGACAGGAAGGGACCATGGCAATGATGCAGCTAAAAAGCTCCTGCAAGATATTTCGGTTCCCATAACTTTGCTTTGATGCTTTGAAAGGGCAGTGCTTTCACTTGCATGAGGTCTTTTTGTTTTCCTAGTCCAAATCAGAATGAATGAGAATGTGTCTAATGGTTTCTAAAAGCTCTCTGCACATGGTGGGTGGGGTTGGGGGAAATGTGATAGGCTGTCTGAAGCCACATGTCACCATCCACAAATGGAAATAGGTATGTTTTGATACATATGCAGGAGTAAACCTATTTGTACTATTTCTAGGTAGGTAATATCCTATGAAAGCACTGGTTAAAAAAATAAAATTGGTTTTTTGGCTTTGGAATTCAGCCATATTCAGACTATTAATACCATAAGCAGCAAAAGAATAGCAACCAATACCCACCAATAACTATGACAATAAGAGTATCAGCACTAGCTGATATTCACTGAGCACATACTCTGTTCCTTGCAGCAATTCTATGAAACAGGTAGGATTAATGACTCCATCCAAGAGAAGAGGAAATTCAGGCACTGGGTGTTCACCCAAGGTCAGGCCAGTCAGGAAATAGTGGAGTGAACCCAGTTCAGCACAGTTCATCCTTTTGACCATTAGGTTGTAGTGCTTAATCCAGCTCACAGGTTCACCTACAGTGGCGAATACCAAAGTTTTTGAAAACAAATATGACAAACCCAGTTTGGCTTATGGCAGAAAAAAAAAAGTGGTCTGAAACATTTATTTGAAGTCTAAGACTACCTCCTTACCATAAATAAAATTCATGTCACTTTATGTTTAAAATGAAAGGAAACAGGGGAGCCTGGGTTGGTGACTCAGTCGGGTAAGCATCCGACTTCGGCTCAGGTCATGATCTCACGGTTTGTGGGTTCGAGCCCTGCATCAGGCTGTGCTGACACCTCAGAGCCTGGAGCCTGCTTCAGATTCTGTGTCTCCCTCTCTCTGCACCCCTCCCCTGTTCACATTCTGTCTTTCTGTCTCTCTCTCAAAAATAAAATAACCATTAAAAATAATAAAAAATAAAATTAAAGAAAATAAGTTTTGCCACATTGCTAAATTAGGAACAAACATAAGCTATAATAGATAACACTCTGAGACCGAGGGCAGTTTATTTCACGGGGTGACTTTCATAGTCACTAAACACAGAACTCCTTACACATTTCAGTGTTATACCGACTCCCATATCAGTTTTCATATATCATTTCTATAGTAGTATAAGAACATCTGCTCATCTGATTTATCTGCAGCTTAGCACAATCAACTGCTTACCTTTTTTAGTTCAGGAGGATTAAAAGAAAACTCATTACACCCAAAGAAAGCTGAGAAGTTAATGAATCTGTAGATCAGAACAAATTTAGACTATTAACTATAAAGAGCCTGAAATGCCAATATGTTATATATTGGACACGTAGGAGCCAGCGATCATTATGTAAAATGCTGATATGCTGATGAGCAAAGAAATGGAACGGATCCTAGAAACTCAGGCCCTGGTCCTTTTGGTGGCGCTGTTGCTATGCACTAGTGTCGGGAAAACCCGAACTCCTAAAATTTGCCACTGAGCACAAGAAGCTTTGCTTTCCCGTGATCGAGCTGCTAGATTCTGGGGTGAGGGAGAAAAGTGAAGGCTAAATAAAAGAACAGGAGATAAGATAATCCTGCCATGTTAAAAGGTAAAGACAATATTTTCATGTTGTTATGTAAAACCTATGAAAATGGCAAAAATGTTGCAAGGTTAATCAAGACCAAAAATAACTTGTCTGAGAACCTTACCATATGCTTGTAATTTTATTAAGTGCATTTTGCCTTGTTTCTCCAAATAGTATGCTCTGCAATGTGCCATGTTGATGGATGCATGCGATGAGCTTTTTTTTTTTTTTTTTTTTAAACAAGCTGAGGAGAGTTATGTGCTTGATATTAGATTACTGGAATTCTTAACTTGAAGGAATGATGGCTTTAGGGTATCTGCTTACAGGGTAGCATGCACGTGAGGAACGCCTTTCTTGAATCTAGGGTAGAGGCAGGACAGAGAAATAATGAAATAGTGAAATAATAAAATAATGGAAGGGTCTATTTGTAAAGCTCTGAGGGGATAAGTCTGGATTTCAGTGCTGAAGCTCACATCAAAACAAGCACAGCAGAACCTCTACCTATCCTTAGAGCCCTCAGTGGTCACAAAAAGGGGAAACATCCTAGAAATCTTTTCTGATCACTCAAATGGCCCTTTGAGGAGAATAACTTTGGGGGAGCAGCACCTAAGAGCTGTGCGCTTACTCTGCTAGGCACTGGGTCTGTGCGTTCCCCACACCCATTCAGTTCTCACCATGCCAATATGCGGAAGGCCTTTTATTATTCCCATTTTACAGACGCTCATGCCAGTAAATGGCAGAGCTGGGATCTGAGCTCAGGTAGGCTGATGCGGAGTCTACATTCTTTTGGTGGCTGCAAGAAGCTGCTTCCATTATTAGCTACTCTTTTTCCTTAAAAATAAACCATATATATACCCACCCACCCATGACACGATTTTATGCTATTGTCAATCAAAAGCCCTCACCAAAATAAAATTCACTTAAGAATCCATTATAAGCAACTCGTAACTCCCTTCCTAAGGCTGCCCAGAGCTGAGTTTTTTGAATAAATCTCATGAGAGCTACTCCTAACAGAAACCCTCCAAAATTGATTACTTGTAGCCTGGTTTCCACAGAAGTTGTAAAGTATTGTTTTAATTGAATTTGGTTCTAAGTTAGAAACTTTGAAAAATTTGTCTGTCAAAGGCCAATGGATTTCTCAGTAGGCTTGATTTATTTAGCAAGAGATGCCTACAAAAGCCAATTTGCTATGAGAAATATGGTTACATTTAATTACACTTTTAAATGACTAATTTATTATGTCTAAACACCTTTTAAACAGTACATATTACTCTGAACTGTATAGATGCTGAGGAAAGCTGAGGAATCAAAACTGGTAGTAAACACAATAGATTTTGCTAAAGACTCTTAATTTTCCACTGCATAGGCTTTTGGGTTTCAGACCGCAGTGTGTGAAGTTGTTAGGTAAAGATGCTAAATTGAATGTGACCTGCTTAAATCCCCTTTTTAAACCATTGGTCATCAAGCCCTGTCTGGAGATGGATTTTTTCCTTTGTATATTTAATATCCATTTATCAAACTTGAATGTAAAATATTACCTGCACTGGTCAGGGTTTATTTAAGCAAAGCCAAGTTGACGTTTATTTTGGAATTTTGATGAAAATTACGTTATGGTAGAATGAAAAAGAGAATCTTTTAATATTTCTGGTTGATTCATTCAATCAGTGACTACCAACCAGTGACCGAATGTGACCTCATGCCAGGCCCTGGGCTCAGTATGGTCCTGCCTTCCAAGAACTCACAACCAGGCCTGGGGCACACTGCTAACAGTGGTTCCCTGATGTGGTAAATGCTAACATTGAGCCTGAAGATAATGGAAACCCACAGAAGGAAGAAAATAATTCTGTGCAGGGTGGTGGGGGGTCGGAGAGGGTTTCATGAAGCAGTGATGTTTGAGTTGGGCCTTGGAAAACACGGACTGTTCCAGGTAGAAAAGAGGGATGGAGGGTCTCCAGGAAGAGGGAAGAGCATGATGAACAATGACACGATTGACATGATCTGGACAAAGGGCATCGCATGATCTGTGCAAGCTGCACGGGGTAGCCAAAGATTGGGGGAGTTCTGTGTGTATGCTGGGTAGAGGTTGATAGCGATGGTGTTATGGATAAGCAAAGACTCCTTTCAAGTTCTGTTCAAGGTGATGGAGAAACAAAGAGGTTATCCTGTTAAAGGAGAGACTCCACCCTCACATCCATAGATTTAATTCTGTTCCTTTTCAGAACTTGGATTTCCTTTCCTCCTTTCCACATCGTGAGTTTGCATTCATTCTTGAACTCTGGCTTAACTGTAGCCTTCTCTGTGAAAGTATGCCTGAAACCAACAGGCAGGATTAATCGCTCCCTCTGATGTGGGCCTCTCTTCTGTATCTATTACGGAACTCTTCATTCTGTTATCACTACTGCCCAGACTTACGGGGAGCTGTTTACTCTCTACCTCCCTCCAGCACAGTGAGCATCTCAAGGCTGGGTCAAGCCTTATTTGTACCCCCAGCATAGTGCACAACATACTGTACCATTCGAAAACAAAAGCAAAAGCAAAAGCAAGAAAGAAATATGTGGAATGAATTAACGTGGGACAGATAATGTAGGTTGAGGTGAGAGTATCACAGCACTCTAGCTGGTCTTAAGGGTTGCTTCAAGGTAACATACTCCTTACTTGCTACCTGAAGGCCCTTGATCTGTAACAGAACTAATTTACTTTCTCTGAGATTTGCAGACCACTGGCTTTGAGGAGTGAAGGACCAGAACTTTCCCAGACCATAGAGGCCAGCAAGTCTGTCTTGAAGTCACCTTGGCTTTCCGATTAGCCCAGCAATTTTTTGGCAAAATGTTCTTTTTCAGGTCACACAAATGATTTTACTGACCCCCCCTTTGTGCAGCTGTAGAACTTGCCCTCCTTTGTGGAAAGAACAGTCTTCCCACACATCATGAAACAAAACCAGACCCGCTCGCACAACCCCCGAGCCCTGAGAGAACGTCTGTAGCTGGCACCATCGGGTCTGTGTGTGGCCAACAGATGTTGCTGGCCACCGCACTCCCTTTGCTGATTAACTGTCCTAAACTCCTTTAAAAACCCTTGGACTAGGCAGAAACCTTAGAGTTGCCCTTTGGCCAAGAGTCCATTTGCTGGCCTCCTGAATAAAGCTCAAAGTCCTTTCTTCCTTTTTTTTTTAGGTAGGTATTCATGCCCAATGCAGGACCCAACATGGGGCTCGACACGGGGCTCAAAGACCTGAGGTGAGATCAAGAGTCAAATGCTTAACCAACTAAGCCACCCACGTGCCCCTACCCTTTCCAATCCAAACTCATCTCTCGAGTAATGATCTTTCAGGTGATGGGCAGGTGAACTTGGGTTTGGGAACAAGAGTGTCATGGAGATATTCCTGGCTGTTAGCAGCAGAAAGGAAGGTCTGTCTTTCACAGTGAGGCCTAGAGAAGCTACAGCACGCTTTAGAGCTAAGTCTGGGGAGATAATCGGGTACAAGGTACAAGGGTGTGTGCAAAATGTGTTCAGAAAGTCGTAACTTGGACCAAAGTGTGGAATAAAAGGTAAGGAACAGCGAGAGATGAGCCCAGGGAGTGGGGCAGGTATCAGATCATGGGGGGTCTTATATGCCTAAACAAAGAGGCAATGGGGAGCTAGGAAAGGCTTTATGCAGAGAAGATATAAGATTAGATCTGGGCTTTAGGAAGATCACTAGTGTGAATAATAATGATAATAATGACAACTAACCTTAATTTACCAAATGCTTATCATGCCTCAGATACAGTGCCAAGTGCTTTACAAGGTCACGACTTGGATTTGAACCTTGGCAATTTGACTTCAGAGCAGACACTCCTTGCCATCAGGCTGCAGTGCTTGGACTGGAGGCAGAGAGGTAACCAGGAGACTATGGAAGGAATGTGGGTGAAAATACCAAGGCTATGGTATTAGGTAGAGAGAGGATTTGGAAATGAAGGGGTGGGAAAGTGGAGATGTCCTACAAATTTCTGGTTTGAGTGCCCGTGTGGGTGGCGGTGCCATTGAGACACACAAAAAGCAGGGTACCATCATGATCAAGTTATGAGTTTATGAGTTGTTCATTTCTTCTTTTTCACCCTCCCTGTACAACTTCTAAAGGGAAAGGCATGAGCTCTCAGAAAGACCACAGTGGTTCTTGCAAATTGCTCTATTTAAACTCTATATGAACAACAAGATACGAGTACATTAAGAAATGCAATTTTCCATTTGGTGATGGTTCCAATATCGAAATAGACTAAATTTGATGCAATAATAAACATATCTTATGAATACCAAAGGTGGGCTTTTCAATTATTTTCTCTGTCTAAAAAATAGCCTGTTTTCAATTTCTCATTTGGTCAAATGGAGGGGTTATTAAGTTCATTACCAACGGTGTTATTTTTGGCCACGCACTTTTAGAGCGGAGCAGTCGTTGTGCATGAGGACTTCAGTCCTTGTCAGAACAGGACAGTGATAAGAACACGGTATCCAGGGCAACGAAGAGCTCAGCCTTTTCAGTCCATAAATAATCATTCCTCAGTTTGCCCTTTGTAATGCTGGTCTCTAAGCTACTTCATGACAGAAAGAGCTCATTTAGGGGGTCACTGTTTTCTTTCTTTCCATTTAAATGACTGCTGAGGAATATTTTATAAGAAAGGCAATATTTCAATTCCATTGTAAACTGCATTGGAAAAAATCTGCAACTTCTTTTTTTAAAGTTTATTTTGAGAGAGAAAGAGAGAGAGTGCATGCGTGTGTGCAAGTGCACACGTGAATTGGGAAGGGACAGAGAAAGAGAGGGAGAGAGAGAATCCCAAGCAGGCTCCATGCTGTCAGCACAGAGCCTGACTCAGGGCTTGATCCCACAAACTGCGAGATCATGACCTGAGCTGAGATCAAGAGTCAGACATTTAACCAGTTGAGCTACCCAAGAGCCCCTGCAACTTATTCTTATGTTCTTAGCTCTGGCTACAAGGATACTGAGTACCCAGCACACAGGGGTATTTTGTTGGGGGGGAGGGGGTAGATACTCTTTGGCACCAAGGCTGCTGGAGGAGTTATACATGCCTGATCATTCAGTTTAATGAAAATATAACTAAGGCAAGTGAAGTCTGCCCCAACATCTCCTTAGAGCCAATTTGAATTCCTCCTCCATGAAGACTTGTAAGTACTCTCCAGAGCAAAAATCTCACCTTCCTCTGGATGTAGCACTTATTTGGCAAATTAAGTCACACACTGAGAAGTCACTCTATCATGGTGGTTAGGAGCTCAGACTCAGGAGTCCTCCCAAGCCAAGGCTGAATCATTTCACTCAAGAGTCTCAATGTTCCTATCTGGAAACGGGAACTCAACAGCTTTTACCACACAGGACAGCAGTAAGGAGTGAATTAGATAACACATGTAAGGCCTAGTGCCAGAGCATCTGAGATTTCTAAGATCTACAAAGAGGCTGGAGAGTTGGAAAAAATTCTTGGAAGGAAAATTGCAAAACTAATAAAAATTTAATTAAATACTTAAAATATATGTTATCCATCGTCAACTACACTTGAACTCGAACTTTATATAATTTTATATAAATATAAATCAAAGTTACTCAATTTTACACTCCCTTTCAAAAACTGTATAGTAAAAAAATTGTATTTACCGTTGGATCAAAGGGCATTTTAATATGTTTGATCTAATGTTAAATGTGACCTTATAAGTAAATATAAGTAAATTACAAGTAAATTTCCTTGGGCCAATGGAGGTCTTAAAATGTCTCTAGGTGCTTAAAGAAATGGTAGCTCTAATTACCACTATTATAATACTGATTTTATTATTCTGTCTTAGGGTGTTTTTAAAGCTGTATAGGACTGTTCTGTCAATGGTTCCGCTTTGTCTTTCCAATTCAGCCATAAGATCCTCGAGGACATATTGGGGGAAATGGACTGAGTCAAAACACTGAGCTCTGCTCTGGGCTCTATCCCAGGTGAAGAGCTTGGACCCAGGATAGTTTAGTACCTTCACCTGAAGAACAGGAAGACCCTGACCCAATCCAGCTTCTCGGCTGGCACCGTATTGAGGATAGTGGGCTATGTTTAAAAGTGCTTGAACTGTATAAACGTAGGGGAAAATACACGCTGCTGAAGGATCCGCAATACCTACCATGGCCCTTAGACACAGGGAGGAGTAAACATCCTTTTTGTTCATTTATTTAACAAATGCTCACTTTACAAGTATCGAGCCCCTTCTGTGTGCCAGGGCTTGTGCTAGGAGCTGGGGATACTATGAGATACCCAGAATTGACAGTAAAATTATTCTTTTTTGCTTTCAATGTATGTTTGTATATAACACCATACAATTAAAATACATTACCTGAAGGTAAGTAAGACAATTTAAGAAAAGACAGACCTACAATGGGCTCTGAATATTTTTCTTTCTTTTTTTTTTTTTAATAATTTTTGTTTTTAGGTAATCTCTATATCCAACCTGGGGCTTGAACTTACAACCTTGAGATCAAGAACGGCATGCTCTACTGAGTAAGCCAGGTGGCTCCTGAATGTGCTCTAAGTATTTCTCATAGGGAGTGTTCTCATGTTGGCCCTTGTTTTCCCAGGCAAGGATGGGAAACAAGCTTTCTAACAAGCTTCTTTGTTAGAAAGAAGCTTGCTTCTCATTAAGGCAATAAATAAAGAGGCAAATCTCTGGACTCACGGGTGGCAGGCAGGAGTTCCAGGTGGTTGTGTCGTCACTGCTGGTGCTAATGCTGACATTACAGTTGTCCACCTGGGATGCACTCAGGCCATGGGAAGCCCCCGTGTCCTCCAGTTCTTCATTCTGTTGCCGCCGCAGGCTGGCCAGCATTTGCAACTCAGATTCACTCATCTGGCTGGGCTGATAGTTTCTCCAGTCATATTCCTGACCAAGAGAGAAGAAAGGGACAGAGCAGAGGGTCACTTGGCCGTTCTTAATTTATTGACTACCAACAGATATTACTCTACAGCCTTAACCCCTTTCAATGGTTCTCCCCTGACTGATTGATGCCCAGACCCTTAAAGTGCCCTTAAACGATGCCTACCCAACCTGCCTCACCTTGTTTTTTTGCTCCCAGCACATCAGCCACCCTGCCTTTCATTAAAGTCCTCAAGAGCATCAAACTCATGTCTGCCTTAGTGCCAATGCACGTGCTAGCCTGTGTGCCCCATGTGCAGACTATATCCTACTTTAGGTCCCAAATTGTGTCATCTTCCAGGGAAGCCTTTTCTGACAACCACAAACCAGGTCAGCCCCTCCACAGTAAGTGCTCTCATGAATCATAAGGTGTTGGTTTTTTAGCAGTTATCACAACTGCAGTCATGGAATTGTTTATGGGATCCACAGGTGGTCTACATTCTCTACAAAGGAAAACACCATTGTTTTACGCTCATTGTATTTCCCATGTTTGGTGCTTGACCAGTTTTGGACTAAACAAAAGTTCAAAAAGTTTTTTTTTTAAAAAGAAAAATCACTTTCCCTGTGAAGGTCCAGTTTACAAGAATATTGATGAATTTCACCACTGTAAACATGATGACCAAATACATTCGACTTTTAGTAAGATTGAGAATGACTGATGCTAATAAAAGCCATCAAAGAAAATATAATCTTAAAATGGGAACACGTAAGTTCTGAAAGCCAGAAAGACCTCGTAGCTATTACAAACACTTACACTGAACTGGACTTTACTATATACGTAATCTGTCTGGTATATTTCCCCCCAAGAATACTACTACAAATCTTTAGAAGCTAATGGAAATATTCTTTCAATGTAAAGGGAAGAAACTGTCATGTGGAATTTTCAAAAACCTTTCTTTCCCTGTGGTCTAAACCAAGTTTGATGGCAAAGGTTAATCTTAACATCGCTAAAATGCTAGCATCACATGTGAGTCCTGATTTACATCCGGGACTGTCATATAACTTAAAAACAATCTTGGAATTTTCTTGCCCATCTGCAAACACTGGTTGTGCTCAAAAAGGTTTCATGACACACTACAATTTTTTAGATATTCAAACCTCTACACTTACTTTCGTGGAGGATGCTTTGAGATAGCTACTGTCTTCTCTTCTGTTCTGCCTCATAGGGATGTAAAAAATTAAGAAAATATAATTTAAAAAATTCTTGTGTTTCTAGGACATTAAAAAGTTTTAAATAAAGCACTATCATTATCATAATTAGGGGATTATGAAAGTTTGTGATCTAATAATGTGATTAGACATTTTCTGGAGAGTTGCTAGTGGGAACTCATTTAAATTTTTATAATTCGTGGATGCAGCGGCCTGTCACCCTGAGAGGCCATGCAATCTTTAATAGGAGATTTCATGAGTATTTAATATGTTTTGAGAATTCTTGGGACAAAACAGGTTATCACAAAAAGAACAAAATTTATATTCTAATGAAAAACACTAAAACAAAAGAGAAATAGAAATAATTTAAATGTAGAAGAAATAGCTGGGGGAAAAATAAACATAAGAAAAGATGCTCAACATCACTGTCATTAGAGAAATACAAATCAGCACCGCAATGAAACACCCTCCACACCCACTAGGACTGTTATTATACACAGTTGGACAGTAGCAAGTGTTGGTGAGGATGCAAAGAAATTGGAACCCTCACACACTGCTGGTAGGAATGTAAAATGGTGCTGCCGCTTTGGAAAACAGTTTGGTGGTTCCTCAAAATGTTAAACGTGGGCCACGTGGCCCAGCAAGTCACTCCTGGGTACCTACCCAAGAGAACTGAAAACGTATGTGCATACAAAAACTTGGACACCAATGTTCGCAGCAGCACTATTCATAATACCCAAAAGTGGAAACGACCAAATGTCCATCACCTGATGAGTCAATTTTTGCTTTTCCACATAATGGAATGTAATTTACCCATGAAGAGTCACAAAATACAGACACATGCTACAACATGGATGAACCTTGAAAATATTCTAAGTGAAAGAAGCCAGAGACAAAAGGTCAAAGATTGTATGATTCCATTTATATGAAACGGCCAGAAAAGGCCCGTCCATGCTTTCCAAGATGGAAAGCACATGGGCGGTTGCCCAGGGCTGAGAGGGCCAGAATGGGGAGTGACTGCCAATGGGTATGCAGTGTCTTTTGTGGGGGATGCAAACGTTCTGAAATTAGATGATTCCAGAATCAGGTGAATATGCTAAAAACTGATCTGTACTCTTTAGGAGGCTGAATTTTATGGTATATGAATTATATCTCAATAAAAAACAAGGGAGTTCAGTACTCAGATGTGAAAACTAGACTCATAGCTTGACTGTGGGCTCAACAGTGAACACTGTGACCTGCTGTGCTTCGCTTCAGTCTTTCTGTCAAAAAACAAAAACAAAAACAAAAAACAAAAAAGAAAGAGAGAAAGAAACAAAATGGAATGAAACATTCTAATGTGTCACCTAGGCATGTTATTTGGCTTGTCATCGCCAACACACACTTTTATGGTGAGAAGGGAAATTTTGTTTTCATCTTCACAATTTTTCTTGAGAAAGCTTTAATGTGTACTCAGTGTGATTACTTCATCCATTCCTTTTATTTATTTAATTCACAAACCTGTACTGTGCCTCAGGTACAACCATAGGTGTTAGGACAGAAAACCAAGATAGAATGGGCAGTGGTTAAGCCAGAGAGATTTGAGTCTGGGCCCTAGTTCCACTGGTTACCGGCTGGGTGTGACTGGGCAAATTACCGAACCTCTCCCTACCTCAGTTTCTTCATCTGTAAAATGGAACCATAGTGTATACCTCATGTGATTTTCAGTGGGCTAAATGAAATCATGTATTTAAAATGCTTAGCATAGTACCTGACAAACAGCTACACTAAGGGTCCCTAAACTTATGATTTGTGCCTCTATGAAAAAATGTTTGAGTATGTACCTTCTAAAATATGTTTATTTATAAATTAAACACATCTACAGCTATATATATATATTATATATGTATATGTTTTTCTTTTAAAGAGATAGGAGTTTATTGAATACACCACAGGGAGTGGCAGGCAGGACAGCAAAGGAAGAGACTGTCTGCCACATGTATAGCTATAGTAAACTAGTATGCATAGTATAAAACATATATAAAATGGTGGAGTGTAACAAAAATGGAAATAGTTGAAAAATTTCCTCCTTCAGTGATCCCAATGGATCATTTTTGGTGCACATCTTGGGTGAGTACTTCCTTCTTGAGGACCCCTGAGTTGGCAATCAATACCTACGCTCCCTGTTATTACTGTTCTTTCCTCTCCCCGCTCCACTCAGTGGGAGTACATCTATTCTGTACTATGCCAGAAGCTGGGAGTATAAAGAAAATAAGACACACCTCTGTCCTCATGGAGCTCATAGACGAGAAACGGGAGACAGAACAGGCATTATAAATCAGGGTGTTCTATGTACCGTGATCAATACTACAACAGAGATATGACTAAGATGCTTGAGGAATGCAGTACAGCAATGACTAACTGCCCAGCAGAATTGGAAGACACCTCACAACAGGAATCCAAGGTGACACTGGACAGTAATTAAATTTGTGGACAAAGGGAATGAGTGGCCTTCAGAGGGAGTGAGTGCTCTCCACCACTGGAAGTGCTGAGGCAGAGGCTGGGGAAATGACACCTGCCGGGAATACTGCAGTAACCTGCAGTGGTGGAAATGGATGGATTGATACACTCATTTGTTTACTCTACAAATACTGGGACCCTATTGTGGGCCAGGAACTGTTGATGCTAAGTCTGCTTAGCACTCTGAATTTCCATGATTTTATTTCGTAAACTAGTAAAATGTGTTCTGATAACACCCTGGCAGAGGCAGCCAATTGTGGGCAGAGTGAAAGAAGTGACCTCCTCCAGGGTCACGAATAGAGCAACTGGTGGCAGACACAGGTAATTAACTTAGTCCTCTGATATATTCTTGATTTGTAATCTCTTAAACCATTTCAAAATTATCAGAAAGGCTGAATCATTTACTCCTATATATATATTTTTAAAAGAAGTCTTGCAATAAAGTCTTCACATGAAAGGGGACTCTAGCACAAGACGATTATCTAACTAAATTATACAACTCTTGAGAGGCAAGTGCCTTATCTAATTCTATCTCTGGAAGGCTCAAAATGTTATGTATAACCCAATTTTGCCTCAAAATATCCTTGGAGGAAAGAAGGGGGACATTGATATATCAGTCAGATTTGTTTTAGGAAGGAGGTAATGGGCTCAAGGCTATATACAATTCTGCTGTGCTCAGATTCCCAGGCAAGTCCTTCCCTCGTGAAGCCATTCAAGCCACTCATTTTCATTGATCTTCCTTCAGACATTTTTAGAAGCCTAACACAGTGAAGTCACAAAGACAAATGAGATGTGGGCCCTTAGAATCTAGTAGGGAAATCAAGAGCTAGAAAAAATGAACATAAAATAAGGTAGCATATACTTGACTGTAGTATTAATCACAGAGTCTTGATCATGATTAAAAGGAAAATTGATAATTCCAGCAAAATAATAAAACAGAACAAACAAAAGTAACCTTACACCTTGATGCCCTTTGCCTAACCTCTCTTCTCAAGATATTAAGGCAGAATAGATTAACTGATCAAACACATGCCTATAGAATGTTGTGAGCCTCAGATAAGAGCTGGTTTTATCAAACCATTCTATGTTCTAAGGCTAAGTTCACAATGGTGGTGTAGAGCCAAAATGAGTCACGGCCACGGGTTAATAAGATCAGGTGAAGAAACTCATTCCATTCTATATGGATGGGAGAGTAATAAAATTGGGAGAAAATTGGGCCGTTATTCTCATTCTGGAACTGATAAAATCTCCAAGACTCTCTTTCTGAATCAGGTTTGCATTGTAACATTGTCTGAGCCCACAGCATAGAGGACATCATGTTGTAAAAGACTTAATAAAAGGTCTACCAAACTATCCCTGGCTCTTTGTGTTCTTTTAAGCTACACCAAGATATGAAACTACTACTACAAAGGGGATGGTGGCTGTTAGAGCAGAACATAATGTAAAAGGCAATGTGAGAAAAGGGAGATATACCAAATAGTCTGGCATTTCAGAAAAGAGGGAGGTCACTTCTTGTAGGACCGGTCGAGCTTCATGGAGGAATGGTCTCTAAGCTGGACCTCGAAGGGTAAGAAGGGTGATAGGGCAGCATATTCTAACCATCAGGCAGGACGACACGTGGCAAGCTAGATGTATGGAGCTTATATTCATAAAAGGCATTAAATATACTAGAAATACTTAGATATACTGTTTCAGAAATGAAATCAGCAATGAAATAGAGTTCCAAAATAACAAGGACGGAAATGCCTAGAATTTAATCTAAATCTTTGACGACCAAATGGCTTCCACTGCCCTACCTAAGTTTTATTAAAAGTCAATGATTCTATCAAAGGACATAGTCTTATTGGATTATATGATATCTCTATTTTTTATTTTTAAGGAATCATCATACTATTTTCTTACCAAATAAAACAAAAACACTAATTTGAATTTTTTAAGGTTTACTTATCAAAACACTAATTTGAAAAGATACATGCACCCTTATGTTTACTGTAGCATTATTTACAATAGTCAAATTATGGAAGCAGCCCAAGTGTCCACTGAAAGACAAATGGATAAAGATGTGGTACACACACATACACACACACAGGAATATTAGCCATAAAAAAGAATGAAATCTTGCCATTTGCAACAACATGGATGGACCTAGAGAGTATTATGCTAAGAGAAATAAGTCAGACAAAGACTAATACCATTTGATTTCACTCATATGTGGAATCTAAAAGAGAAAACAAATGAATAAATGAGCAGACTCTTAAATAGGGAGAACAAACTGATGGTTACCATGGGTGAAATAGGTGATGGGGATTAAGAGGTACCGACTTCCAGTCGTAAAATAAGTAAGTCATGGAGACGAAAGCTACAGCCTAGGGAATATGCTCAATAATATTATAATAATGTTTTATGGTGACTACGTTTACCCCGGTGAGCATTGAATAATGTATAGAATTGTCAAGTCTCTGTTATACACCTGAAACTAATGCATTGTATGTCAACCATACTTCAATAATGAATTAAAAAAAAAGAAAGAAAAAAGGGATATTCTCAGTAGCTCTCATCAAAAGAATGGATAAGTGGTGTGATAGTGGCACAGTAGGACATTATGTAACAATGAAATAAGTGATACTGTTGAATCTCACAAAAGAAATGCTAAGAAACCAGGCACAAGAGGATAGAGACTGGTAAAACCAGTCTTGGGGGTTTGGAGGAAAGCTGTGAAGGGATAGTGGCAGGAAGGGATAGCGACAGGGAGGGAGCATAATGGAGTTCCTGGTGTGCTGGCATCGTGCTCTTTCTTGATCTGGATGATGGTCACGTGGATTTTGTTCAGTTGGTGAAAATTCATCAAAGTATATACTTAAGATATGTGTACTTCTCTATGACCAAAACCGGCAAAGAAGTCCAAGATTCAAAATAGATTTCCTAGGAAGTAATTAGTTGTTAATCACTCGCAGTTTATTCTGGACTGTTTTAGCAGGGCAAAAAAAAAAAAAAAAAAAAAAAAAGGCATTTTGTAAATAATGGGGAGTCAGTATTACTGGTAGTTTTGAATGTGTATTATTCAGAGTTTTGAAGCTATCATTAGAAAGTTTTGGAACCCAACATAATAGCAAGAAAAGTAGTAGAAATCCATTTTCCAAAGCTAATTTTAAGTTTAATTGGCATTTTATTATGAAGATTAATCTCCTCTCTATTGCTATTGGCAGACAGTGTTTAATTTCTACATTGACATTTTAAATAATAGCTGATGGTAAATTAGTGTTCCAGGGTGTCTCTTCACCAACTAGCACCCCTTGAAGACTGGTTTCAAATTCCTGATCATGTATCCCACATAAGAGTTTGCCCTGATTCACTGGGGCTGCAGGCCCACTAAAGATAAGAATGAAGGGAAGACAGAAAGCTGCAGGAAGGAGCTGCAAGTGACACATACGTGAGCAAATAGCTCTTTCACAATATGTGGTAGTTTTTGGCATATGTCTTCACCGTGCAAACAGGTAAATCAAAATGTAAAGAGCAAGCCACAGTGCAACTTGAAAAACTCTGCTAAATCGAAGGGATGCCCTATCAACTGAACGCAGCAAAGATCAGGAGGCAGGCTATTTGAAAGAAACAACTGGTCAGAATCTAGATTGTGTTATATGTCAATGGCATTCATGTTGACCTAAGCTTAACCAGACTCAAATGCCACCTCTGAAATGTCTGTCACAAACATTTTGGCTTGTAACCTGGAGACTCTTCACAACCCCTGACTCAATTCATACTTCATCATCTATGCATACTAACCCCCTAGGAATGTCTCAGGGAGAGAATTCTTGGGTAATTTAAACCCAATAGTGGCAAAAGTCCTGCAAAGAGGTTGCTTTCTATCTCATATATATGGCTCTCTTTTGGGGGAGGCATGAAAATATTTAATTGCTTTTTTAAGCTTATTTATTTATTTTGAGAGAAACAGAGAGCAGGGGAGGGGCAGAGAGGGGGGAGAGAGAGAGTCCCAAGCAGGCGCTGCACTATCAGAGCAGAGCCCAATGTGGGGCTTGAACTCATGAACTGTGAGTTCACCACCAAGAGTCGGACGCTCAACTGACTGAGCCGCCCAGGTACCCTGCACGAAAGTATTTTTTTTTAAAGATGCTTGTATCGATGTGCTATTTAATCCATGACTTCCATACAATATACTTTCATCCATTTTGCCTCAGTAGTCAACCTAGTTTTCAGAAAGAATTCTCCGACAATCACAGCTGAACTCTAATAACCTTAAAGTAAGTTGATAAACAATTTGTGATTTTCCAGTATCTATCTACTGAGTTCAAGGTACTTCTTGAGTTTAACATCAACTATAGACTAGAAGGCATTTAGTAAAGCCAAATGGAACAGGTTTTATATTATATTCAAGGATATGCCATCTGTAAGGCAACCGTAGCCTTGTACACGGGCTAAGCACAGTAGTCATTCAATACATGGTAGTTTAAAATATTATTTAAAGAACCAGCAGGAAAACAATTACTGAGCCTGCTTATAGAAATGAAAATAGCAGACGTAAGCCAACTGATGCTTCTGGAGTGGGAAGATGATAATTTTCAGTTCAGATGTCAAACAGTTTTGCTATAATGTAGTAATGACAGATACACCAACATCTGTGCATACTTCTGCATATTAAAATACTGTAAAGCTTAAAATGGCAATGGAAGTTAAGTTCCCACAGGACCACAGAATTTTTCTAGTGGCCTTTAACTGGGGGAGGTGGTCCAGTGTAGTGGAAGTTAGGGGAGCCAGCTTTTCTGGCCAAAGCTCTAGGGGTTGACACTCTGCTTTGTCACCTACTAGATGTGAATGAGCTAAAACCTCTCCACTTCCTGGTCTCTCAAATAGGAATAAGTAAGCCCTCTTGTGAGGGTGGAAGATGAAGACTGGATAGGAAGTGTGGGGCATCTTGTAGAGGGCTTGGCACACGGCAAGTATGTATCCTAAATCCTTAAAGTCACAAACAAGGTTCCTGAATCAAAGACCTTGATCTCAATGTGTCTAGGGAATACTGTCAGCCTGAGGCCTTGTCCATAAAACTAGGAAATGGCAAGTATGACTTGCTCCTTTAAAATTAGGAAAACTAAGTCATCAAAGAAGATAGATTTCTTTAATAAACATTTGGCTAGTAGGATGCTAATATTAGCATTTGAATATTAGAGAACTAGTATCAGAGAACTGACAGTAAAAAGTTACAGTGTGTTGGCTAAACAACTAATGTGTTCTCATTGATGAATACTTCTTATAGTCTCTTAATTTTTGTCAAGTCTTTCTATCTACAATTTCTGAAACTTCGGAGAATCTGAAACTGTTCCTCTTCACCAAAGTAACTTGGCACATTGCTTGCATATCTAGCTGTTCAGAAATGGAGATATTAAAATGTCCTAGTTACTTATGCAATTTCATATCATCACCCAAATTTTGGTACATATTTCCAATTTTCATTATTTTAACACACTTCTACTCTAGACCATTTTGTCAACAACTAAACTGGACATGAGATGCAAAGAGTTTGTTTACTTATAAGAACAAACTAGTCTGTAGCATCACAAGAATTTAGACTGAAAAAGATAGTCAAAAATAAGACAGAGGGCTAGGAGCAAGTTCCATCCGGAAAACTTCTATGCTTAATGCAAATCCTTTTACTAGTGGCACCAATGTTATGAAGCTACATTGTGTAGTTTTGACAAAGCATGAAAACACACTCTTCTCCAAAAGCTATTCACTGGTAGGAGTGTCTAATGTAATGGATGAAGTGTTCTCACCATGGCTAACACTATGGTTTATAAAACTGCTGTTAGTCCTGTCCAAGTTTAAGTCACTCCATCAACCATGAAGCTGCACATCTATAATTCAGTTCTGGGAAGGCAGGCACGCAGAGGTGCTTTCTGGGGGAATGACTGGAGAGACATCAGGTTCTCCTTCTCAATATTTTTCTCCCTTTGGTGAACATTGAGAAAATACCAACATGTTACCTGGCAGAAGTGAACCATTAATTCACTCTTATGTTAGCACTTGACTCAACTGTGAACAGAGGACAAGAAGCACATATAGCTATCACTTGTTGAATAGTACCAATAATTAGTTTCTGGAGGTCTACTGAATTTGAAAAAGTTTGCTTTAGAATGCCAGGTACACTGGTTTACATTTCTAACTACTCAAAATAGGTAGAAGAAAACATTCTGTTGGATTTTGGGCTAAGTGTTCTACATGTACTATCTCATTTAATACTCACTATGACCCGATGGAATAAGTATTATTATCTTCTCCAAGTTGATAGATGAGATAACTGAGGTTCAAGGAGATCAAGAAATGTGTCCAAGGTCACATAAGTGAAAAGAAGCAAAGCCAGAATTAAAATCCAGGTCTTTCAGATTTGAGCTGGGTGCTCTGAGCCATAGTGTCTACTGCTCTTGATTCTCAGAAGGATGAAAATGTAGATAGACATGACAATAGAGCTCTCTTTAGGGAAGACCCTGAGGGTGGCAAAGATGAAGGCTGTCTGTCAGGTGGGCCAGGAAAGCATGAGGCCAGTGGGAACCTGTAGGGGAAGCCTCGGAAGGAGGGAGAGTCACTGGGTGAACCTGAATAGTTGTGCCAGGACGATGCACATATGTACAAGACACAGGGCAACCTGACCCCAAAACCGGTGTTTTGCAACAATGGAATATTGTTGTTACTGAAGACAGTCAGAGGTCAGAAAGACATTTATGAATTCTTCAAACAACGGGGTATTGTTGGAAAGACAGCTGCAAATGGCATACTTGAGTGGCAAATTCAAAGAGCCAGATGGCTTCCCTTTGAACAAAGAGTAAGTATTATATACCCTAGAAAATGCAGAACTTCATGTAATGGAACAGTGCCTTTAAAACTCTAAACATTTCCAAAATCATTTTCCTCTAAGTTTGTAGAGTGCAAATCGCATAGGACAGTAAACTTCTATTATTAAAAAAAAAAAAATGGGCTCAAGTTCAAGTTCAGGGAGGCAGTGAAAGTTATCCCTTTTCATTATCCAAAGGAAATGCTTGGCAATTCAGAAAAAATTATACCATGGCTTAAAATATTTTTAAAAGCGTCCTTCCACAATTCACTTTTGATTTTTCAAAAACAAAAATGTGAAAATTAAACTAAAACATTATATGAGATTCATTTTACCTTTTTCCCTATAAAAAGTCACTTTTTTTCCTAAAGAGAATACCTGAATTTTTAATTGTAGCATATTTTGTCTTTCTTGTGACAATAACCATTCTTCAATAAGCTGAAACTTTTTCTGGAACCACAAAGCCTGTTATATATGTCTTTTTTGTTTGGTTGTTTAAAGATGCACATAATGACATTTACAGGTTTAAAATGATTCATTCAAAACTGTTTGAATGCAGTTATACATGTGGAAAAGTTTAATTACCAGCTATCTGCATGGTTGCGATATTACCCAGAGGGCTGTACTTGTTTCTTAATTAAAAATATTTGAACTTAATAATAGGGAGCTCTATTTAAATATGAATAAAACATTACAAGGAAGAAGTTTACCAAGTAGTTAGCAAATCAATTTCAGTAAGTGTTCTTTAAGAATTACTAGTCCTCCGTCATATCAGGGGATGAGAAAAATAGGTCTCCTGCACCTCCGTTTGTAAGAGCCTTTAATTTTCCCTTGTCATAGAGTCGCTTCTCATTGGCACTTTGTGAGATCAGATTTTCAATGGGGTGTCCACTTACAATTCCTGATTGCAGTACCTTGATGGCTAAGTTGATGGCTCAGATCTCCTCGCAGTCTTCCAGAGCCCAGTAAATTACATGACCATCCTCCTGGTTGTTCAGGACCCAAACCTGAGAATCATCCTTGATTCTGCCTGTTTCCTCTTTCCTATATCCTGTCAGTCCTGACTCCCCATTATGCCAGGCATCTGCCATTTTCTTCATCTCCACTCTGATCTATCTGAGTAATGCCACAACTGCTTTCCCTGCTTCTATTCCTGCCTTGTTGCATCCATCCTTGACACTGTGAGAGGGAAATTTTTGAATGTACATGTCATTGCCTTGCTTCAGACCCTACAAAGACTTGCCATTGCATTTGGAATCGAGGCCACCCTCCTTACCATGGCCTTCCTGACCTTACATGATCTGAGTCCTAGGTATCTCTCTACTCTCATCCTCTACTACTTTACCCTTGCCCGTATGTCCCAGCTATATGGGCCTCCTCTATTCCTCAAAAATGCCCATTTCGGGAACATTGCACCTACTGTTCCTGATACCTGAAACATTATTCCCAGGTTCTCTGCATGGCTAGCTTCATCTTAGACTTTAGATCTCAGCTCAAATGTCACCTACTTGGTCAGGTAATACCTAAAGTATCCACCATTCGGGCCAACCCTATTCTCTATTATATCACCTTATTTTGGCCTTCTTACACCTTTATCATAGCATATAATCTCTTTAAGTATTTGCCTTTATGTCTTCATTGTCTGTGTTTCCCAACAGATACAAGCCCCCTGAGGAGAGATGCCTCATCTATTTTGGTTGGCGTGTCTCTAGCACCTGGGGAATACCTGGCCTGACAGGTGCTCAACAGGAGAGATGATGCCGTCACATCCAGAAGTAGAACCAGAACAGCTGTAACTCATCACATAGAGTCCTTTACATTAGAAACACAGCTTAGGTGGTAGAAACCCCCATCCATGTCAGTGCTCTACATCTATGGACTATACTGCTAGCCAGCAAAGGTAATTTCATACCTGCAGTCATAGAATATTAGATGGACTTCTAGCCCCAGGATACTTGTCAAACTTCCTCTTGCATCAAATACATTTCCTCTGAGCCATACCTTCTAGGCCTGACTGAGCTCATCATGTCTGTGTTAGAATTCACTCCTAGGAAACACTAGTTAAAGTATTAAATCTTAAATATCTTGAAAGAAAGGAAAGTTTTTCATTCAAATGAAATCCATTTGTGGAGGCAATTAGGAAAGAAAGAAAGAAAAGATACCCAGATTGGAAAGGCAGTAGAACTATCTCTATTTGCAATGACGTGATCTTGTTTATAGAAAATCCTAAGGAATTTACAAAAACACTATTAGAACTAATTAATATTCAGCAAGGTTGCAAAATATAAAAAAATCAATATAAAAATAAATTGCATTTCTATGAACACTAGCAATGAACAAATACAAAATAAAATTAAGAAAACAATTCTATTCACAATAGCGTCAAAAAATATACTTAGGAATAAATTTAACAAAAGAAGTGCAAGACTTGTGTGCTGAAAATTATAAAACATTGCTGAAAGAAATTAAACACACAAATAAATGGAAAGATATCCATGGATTGGAAGGCTTACTATTGTTAAGATGTTAATATAATCCCCCAAATCAATTTAAAGATTCAATGCAATCCTAGCTGCCTTTTTTTTTTTTTTGCAGAAATTGACAAGTTGATCCTCAAATTCCTATGGAAATGCAAAAACAATCCAGAAAAGGAAGAACAAAGTTGAAGGAGTCACACTTCCTGATTTCAAAGCCTACTATAAAACTAGGAATCAAAACAGTGTGGTACTGACTGCATAGGGGTAGACATACAGATAAACAGAATAGAACTGAGAAGTCAGAAATAAACTTTTACATGTATGGTCAACTGATTTTCAAAAAGCGTGTGACAGACAATTCAATGGGAAAAGAACAATCTTTCAACTGACAGTGCTGGCACAAGTGAATATCCACATGCAAAAAAAAGTGTAGTTGAACCTCTACTTCCTACTCTAGACAGAAGTTAGCCAGAACTGGATCATAGGACAAAATTTAAGAGTTAAAGTATAAAATTCTTAGAAGAAAACATAGGAATAAGTCTCTGTGACCCCAGATTAGGCAATCGTTCTTAGATATGACACAAAAAGCATAAGCAACAGAAGAAATAAATAAACCAGACTTCACCAAAATGAAAACTTCTGTTGCTTCCAAAGATAGCCGAAGAAATGAAAAGCCGAGTTGCAGAATGGGAGAGTATATCTGCATATCAAGTATCTGACAAGGAACTTGTATACAAACTCTTAGAACTGCACAATAAAAAGACAAATAATCCAATGAAAAAATAGGACAAAGATCTGAATAGGCATTTTTCCAAAGGGGATATATAAATGGGCTAATAAGTATATGATAAGATGCTCAACATCTTTAGTCATTAGGGAAAAGCAAACCCAAACCACAAGGAGATGACACTTCACACACACTAGGATGGCTTAAGTGAAAAAGGCAAACAATAACGAGTGTTGACTGAGATGTGGGGAAATCCCCCCAACCTTGCTTGGCTGGTGGTATATAATATGGTGCAGCTGCTTAGGAAAACAGTTTGGCAGTTTCTCAAAAGTAAAATGTAAAGTTCCATATGACCCAGCACTTCCACTCCTAGGTATACACCCAGGAGGACTGAAAACCTATGTCCACACAAAAACGTGCATATGAATGTTGATAGCAGCATCTTTCATTATAGCCAAAGAGTGGTAACAACCAACTATCAACTGATAGATGAGTAAGCAAATATGGCATACCCACATAATGGATTACTATTCAGGCATAAAAAGAAATGAAAGGCTACAACATAGAAGGAACTTGAGAACATCATGCTAAATGAAAGAAGGCAGACACAAAAGACCACATAATGTCTGATTTCCTTTATAGGAAATGTCCAGAATAGGCAAATTCATAGAGACAGGAAGCAAATTAATGGCTTCTGGGAGTTTGGGGGAAGCAGGCAATTGGGAATGACTATTAATGGGCACAGAGTTTCTTTTGGGGTGATAAAAATGATCTAGGATTAGGGGTCATGGTTGTACAACTCCGTGAATGCACTAAAAAAGGCTGAGTTTTGTATTGTGTGAAGTAAATATTAGTGAATTATTAAAACAAAAGTCGCCGCCATGGTTTTCTGGGACCTGGAGAAAAAAATCTCTTCCTGGAGTTAGCAAAACACAGCACTCTTGAGGAAACTTGTTTTCACAGATTCTCAGCTGAAGCTATTAAGTGGAGAGAACGTCAGGTAGTAGCACCCCTTCACTATGACCATGGATTTCCTTTTTAAAGAAAGGACATTGGAAGAACACTCCATTCCCATTGTAAATTCACCCTGAAATGGGGCAAGGTGCCTATGCCTTCAATAATTTTATACCCTATTAAATTGAGGTTACCACATTCACAAATGCGAGCCACACATTGTAGCGATCATGCAGGTTGTTAGAGATCACATTTTATTAACCTGAATTTTGACACCGAGGTCAAATCTCTCTGCACAAATGGTAAGCAGTGCCTTTGTGCCTTGATCCCCTCAACAAAGATGAAGCTCCTTCCTTCTTTCATCCTTTTGAATGGAGTACTCTGTCAGTCTCCTTAGCTGTAAAATGGAATAGTAAAAAATGGAACACTGCACAGAGGGCCCCGTGCAGAAGGGGCATGTGTCAGGTTTGCACTTTGTAATTGGCAGTGAGCAGCTGTGAGAAGGGTCTCTTGAGAGAACCCAAATGGTGTCTGGGAACTGGCTTTTCCTAAAAGCCTCTTAAATGAACAGGATGGGTAAGAGAAAGTCCCCTACTCTCTCCAACCTTTCATTATTCCCTGGCATTATCTTAGAGTGCTATTTTTCAGGCAGTGGACTTGGCTGAGTGGCCAGGTACTTAAAGTCCATTTGTGCCTCCAGTTCCCAAGCTGCTTTTCATGCCCTCGTTTTATTTCTATGAAAGATGGTAAGATAAAAAATAAACAATCTTTTGGCTATATTACGATGACAGATTTTACCTAGTAGAAGGGTGGTGGCAAAAAGATTAGGGGAATATGGACTGGAAGACGTCTTCAAGACTTGCTTGGCTCCAGTGTTTGGCATCCTAGTCAAGTGGAGCACCATTGCAGAATAAATCTGTCAGGTTAGTTTATTAGCTGTATTCCACTTATTAGCACACCAAAGGAAAAAAAATACAGTTAGGTAGAACATTTGTTTTGGAAATATTTTCAAAAAAATGAGAAACACGCAAAAATAATCCTGACCACTTACATCCTAAACCACCATACAACAAATCCATTTTCATTATGTTAGGTGACTTACTACCTCTTGTGTGCACGCATACACACGTGCATGCAAACATGGAAAATAAGAGGAACACACGTTCCAGTTTTATCTGGATCTTTCTTGAGGAGTGGCCACCATTTAGGTAAGAGTCGGCACATATTTATGTGGCCCAGAGTGGTGGACACAGGCAGCATTTCTAGACTCAAGATGATCTAGCTTCAAGTTCTAACTCCCCAACTAACTAGCTGCTGTCCTTGGACACAGTGCATAACCATTCTGAACTTCGGTTTCCTCATCTGGAAAATGAGGATGGAGGTCTCCACCTCTCTGGTCATTGTGAGGATTAAATATTTCATGAAAAAAGGGCTGGCAGAGTAACCAGTGTATGGTCAATCCTAAGAAATATTAGCCATTTCTATTTTGTTAGTGATGATGTATGTATGTGTGTTCCTTGTGTGAGGGAACAGCCGCCTTAAATTGCTTAGAATATAATTGAGCCAAAGCTTTACAGTGTAACACATACTGAATACTTAGGACATGACAAATAAAGAAAACCTTGAATGTTTAAAAAAGATGAAATATTGGGGTGCCTCAGTGGCTCAGTGGGTTAAGCGTCCGGCTCTTGACTTCAGTTCAGGTCATAATCTCACAGTCCAAGGGTTCAAACATCACATCAGGCTCTGCCCTGGCAGTGTGGAGTCTGCTTGGTATTCTCTCTGCCTCTCCCCTGCTCGTGTGCTCTATCTCTCTCAAAATAAATAACTAAACTTAAAAAAATGGAATATAAATTCATTTGTTCTGCAGCTTCATTTGTTCTCTGGTTTCTAAGTGCAGCTCTGGGGGGATTGGAGAAAGAAAAGTACAAACACAGGAAGGAAGAAAATCAATCTGATGGACATGAATATAGCTACCAAACTAGCCTAGGGATTTCTTCAATGACACTACTCTATGGTTAACCTTCACTCATGCCATTTATTATTTGGGGGAACTGCTGCAAAGAGACCAGAAAGTGAATAGAATAATGGTGTTTTTATGGCTCCTAATGTAGATTGTTATCGAAAATCTGTCAATTTTACTGGCAAGACTTTGGCTCAAAAAAATAAGATCTTCATTTGTAATTTGCAGGCAGTGATAACTAAAATTATGAGAAGTAACTGGGAAATAAAAAATAACTATGATGATAATTATCTTTCTCATTAAAAACAAGAGGCATTCTATTATCAGTGGGGTGTGCAATATACTCTTTAACAGCTGCTGCTACCGAGCTAAAACACATCCGAATACAAAGGCAAATACATTACTGATCACCCAAATGATGAAAAATAGGTACTGCTGGAAATGTGTGCAAAGTGGAACAGAACAGAACACAGCAGGATATGCCGTCTGCCTATGCAAACCAGAGCAAAACCACTTACAGATACTTGCGGAGTCGGTCTCAACTTTTCCCCAGAGATTTCCTTTAGGGAGGTTTTGTTTATTGAAGCTGGTACTTGATGGGCTGGTAGGTCCTTTGCTTTGATAACGGGATCTGGAGTTTTCTGAGAGGATTCACTTTTGGGGGGAGAACGGCATGGTGTAGGCACCAAACTCGTTTGAAAGTCTTTTCTATCTATCTGCTTCGCCAAGGAGTTCTGGCTTTCTGATGCTCCTGCTTCTGCGTAGGCACTTTTTAGAAGTCCTGTATCTGTCCGCCTTGCAGCCTTCCCCAGCATGCTCTCTAGTGTTAACTGAGTTAACCCTGTAGGACTAGTTGTTGGGCCCGAGGAACCCTGGATGCTGTAGTTACCCTACGTAGGGGAACAAAGTGAAACCATTTTGAGTCAAAATTTGTGGTGAATAAGCTACTGAGAATAGTTTTTAGTAAGTTCATTTATTCTCTGAATAAAAGCAAAAGTACATCTATCCTATTTTATTCTGCAATAAAAATATAACTAAAAACAGCAATGCAATGCAAATAGGTATAAATTGTTTGCTAAGATGCCCTGCTAGATGGTATCTGGTCTTGATAAGGCATATAGGAAGTAGTCACTAAAACTATAGTCATTTCAAGAAAGCATGTGAGAGAAGAGGATCCACAGGAAGTTACCTAAGGATTATATACTTTGACTTCCTAATAAGCTAAGTCCATGGGAAGAGAAAGTAGTTAGTTTATTTAAGCAGGGAAAAGTTACTCTAAAAACAACTGGCCTATCAAAGTATTTTTGTCTAATATTATTGTAGGGAAGTTTTATTGTTCAAGAGCAACAGGTAATAAACATGTTTTGTGAAATATTTTTCTTACATGAAAATTTCAATTATACTTATTTTTTTCCATAAGACATGAGCATCATTAAATATAATTATTTGGAAAGCTAAAGTGAAAGCTACATGAATTTGACAAGTATGTAATTCTTGGGTTATCCCTAGGAAAGCAAAAATGTAAAGTTTTAAATCTGAGAAAGGAGGAATTGCAAACATAAAATCAATGGCTGGAAAATAAATAATGGAAATGAGAACTCCAGTTCTATTTCAGTTGGTAGATTTTTCTCTCATAAAATAAGAAATTTAAAAAGAAACTAGTGCAATCATTGCTTATACATGGTATGGTAGATTTTTCCTATTTGTCTTATTTATTTAAATATGTAAATATGTAGGGATGCCTAGGTGGCTCAGTCGGTTAAGCCTCTGACTCTTGATTTCGGCTCAGGTCATGATCTCAAGGTTTGTGGGTTCACCACATTGGGCTCTGAGCTAACAGTGTGCAGCCTTCTTGGGATTCTGTCTCCTTAACTCTCTGCCCCTCTCCCGCTTGCTATCTATCTCTCAAAATAAATAAAAATACACTTTAAATAAGCGAATATGCAATAAACATATATTAAACATGTAAATATGTAATAAATGGATAGTAAAATGATAAACTGAGGACAGAAAAAATAAAAAAAAGCAGAGTACATTTTAAAGACATTATCTGATGTCTTAGAATGTGTATCTTAACATTCAGTTTCAGTAAGCTATTCCCTACTCTTCCATTTGTAGCCACAAAGAACCAAACATCCAATTATTTCTCAAATTTGGTACTTTTTTAATCTTTTTTTTATGGGGGGGAGAGACAGAGAGAGAGAGAGAGCACTTAAGCAGGGGGAGGGGCAGAGGGAGAGAGAGAAGAAGTGTGGATCCCAACCTTGGGATCATGACCTGAGCTAAAATCAAGAGTCTGACGCTCAACCGTCTGAGCCACCCAGGTGCCCTGGGACAGATTTTAATTCAGTCTTCCTGCTAGATAGTGCTATCTCTTCTCTAACTTAAAAAAAACAACTCGTGTAATTTTCTATAATTGTCATATACAATTGGCAGTGGGATTTCTTTGACCAAAAGGCCCTCTACTCATTCATTTCCATCATATTTTAATAATAAAAAATAAACGTGTACCATGTATTTAAAACAGATTGGCCCTAAAAATAGGTTGGTTAAGCAGAGAAAGTATAATTATGCATCTTTGGGCCAGAATCTTTGGATCACTCTGGGATTCCATTTTGTATGTGACATAGGAGCTTCTACAATAAAAATTAGTACAATAAATATTTATTAAGCTCCTGCTATGTGTAAGGCATTTACTAGGCACCATACAAGATTATGGCCAGGTAAGAACATGGGCACTAATTTTAGGAGGCACAAAGTCTTAAAGGCAAAAAAGGCATAAAGCAGAGAGATAGATACCTACAAAAGTAATCATTTCACAAGGTAGAAGGCAGTAAATATCATTCTAAAAGTTTCAGATGTACTATTATGAGAATTTAGAGGGATGCACAGAAAGTCAGATGTTTGCTACATCATTTTAAAAACACTTTAAAAATAAAATTATTATAAGAAGTCTATTTTTTTGCACCTGTGGTGGGTCGGTCAGAGTATAGACTTTTCTTCCCCCCAGTAGTTTATTCAGGTGTAAAAT
Organism: Cryptoprocta ferox; assembly: GCA_028646485.1. Classification (NCBI taxonomy): domain Eukaryota; kingdom Metazoa; phylum Chordata; class Mammalia; order Carnivora; family Eupleridae; genus Cryptoprocta; species Cryptoprocta ferox. The sequence goes on from CM053574.1 coordinate 24,732,115, forward strand.
TATTTCTTTTTGCTTGGCATGAGCAGTGATTACATACACAGAAATATTCATGAGATGTGTATGGACATTCATGTCACATTTTTCCTAAGATATACCTTGGTTTGGAGATGGTCGAGGAGGACAGATTTAGCTGTGTTCCCTGGTAAACATTCTTGTGGTTATACTGTATTTTCACGGTATTGTTTCCATGCTATTTTAAATATATGGAATAGATAAATAACTGGAGAATTGGACAGAGTAAAAAAGGCTTGCTTACTTTGGTTGCCCCAGAACCAATTCTGGGTTACCCAAGATTCTGAAAGAGGAATTAGGATAAATGAGAAAGGGAAGAGATACACGAAACTAATATTTTTATTTAGATTGGGCCAGATTCTCTTTTATAGAGGAAATAAATAGAGAATAAAACCTAGTATTGTATTTTATAGGAGTGGCACACTGGCAAAACGCTATTCCTATCTTTAGCAACACTTTTGATTCACTAAAATAGATGATATACATATAGATGATGTTTATTGATTTCATAAATGTAAGACCTTTGGGCTCGACATGCTCTTGGATTAATTTTTTTCTTATATAACATATGCATTTGTTATATGCATTAGAAGTTAGCTTACTATGACCTGATTGAAAAATAACCACTTTTTCCCCTTTGGTTTATCACTTAGCTCCTGAAAACCTGTACAGCAATTGAATATAATTTGTCAGAGTGGTAAAGAAATCGTCATGCCATTTTCAAATTCCAATCATCTGTTCATCTGTTTCTCAGAAGAACAAATACAAAATGCTTTTGATTTAACTTAATATATTTTTTTAAACAGTCCCAGATCTCTTGAACCGTTTGTCTTCTGGGCTCAGAGGCATTTGTTTGTTAAATATTCAATCACGCCCCAGTGCTGGGAACATCAATAGAGTTTGCCTGATTAACTGTAGCACAGCATATGTACGCTGAAGATGAGAATGATTTCCCCAAGGAGCCAGCACTTTCTCTGTTGAACTACGTTTCTTAAAAGGACATGCAGATGGGCATTTGGACAATAATTTCTGGACGCACAGAATGGGTTGCTCCTGCTGAGCTGTAATTTTAAAAAGATAATTTTAATGACTCTTGAGGGCCACCTACTTGGAGCAGATGGGACCCAGGCTCTTTGTATCCAACCTTCAATGTTGAGTGAGTCAGGATGGAACTCTGTTTTAGCCTTTGTGAAAGTGGATGATCATATTTATTTATATTTCAATTGATTTTTTAATTCATCCCACCATGAAAAAAAAGTCTTCTATAACATTCTTAAAAGTTCTGTAAAAAAACATGTCTGCAATATTCCAAACATATCTTTGATGGCAGTTTTGATTTTGTAATTGAGATGGAGTCAGCAGGAGTTTTTACTTTTGTCCAATGTGTTAGTGACTAAATGTATGCACTGACAGTGTCTTTTAGTTGGGACATTATCACTAGCAGACAATAGAGATAATATAGGTATGTACTTCCACTGTCACCTAAAGAGCACAATTATTTACATAGATACAGCTAAAGACATGGGTCATAACAGAGCGAGAAAAATAATTTCTTCCCGGGGTGCCTGGCTGGCTCAGTGAGAGGAACGTGTGACTCCTGGTCTCGAAGTCATGAGCTTGAGCCTCATGTTGCATGTAGAGATTACTTAAAAATAAAATCTTGGGGCACCTGGGTGGCTCAGTCAGCTAAGTGTCTGATTCTTGATTTCTGCGCAGGTCATGATTGCACTGTTCGTGGGATCGAGCCCCGTGTTGGGCTTTGCTCTGACAGCTTGGGGCCTCCTTGGGATCTCTGCTGCTGCCTCTCTTCCTCTCTCTCTCAAAATAAATAAATAAACATTAAAAAGAAATCTTAAGGGACACCTGGGCGGATCAGTTGATTGAATGTCTCACTCTTGGGTTTTGGCTCAGGTCATGATCCCAGGGCTGTGGGATTGAGACCCTCATTAGGCTCCATGCTGAGTGTGGAGCCTGCCTGATATGCATTCTCTCTCTCTCTCTCTCTCTCTCTCCCCCTCTCCTCTGCTCCTCATCCCCACTCGTGCTCTCTCTCTCTCTCTCTCTAAAATAAAAATAAATAAATAAAATCTTAAAAAATTCTTTGATGATAACATGATTGACCACTCAAATGTATCTTAAAGGTCTTCACTAACAACCATCCCCAAGAAGTATTTTTACTTCCACTTCTTGAATTTTACAGGAAACTATTAAATACAGTTCTCTCTGGGTAGCAAAGGTAATTGATAGTGGTATCTTATAATGAATGGATTTTACTAACTAGTTTATAAGGAAGTAAAATGAAAGGAAGATGTAAGTGTTTTTAACAGGTAACTAACTTGCAGCATCCTTGATATTAAAAGGGGTTGGGGTTGGGCAAATTATATTTGTAAATATCTTTACCTATAGCCAATGATGCTTCACAGACAAATCATGGAAGTGAGAAGGACTCTACAGATGGGCAAACACCATCATGTGACTATTTGGGGAAAAATGATGAGACTCCTTTAATTGTTTAAGACAGAAACATATCTTTCTATAAGTTAAGACTTCATGCTCTTTTAGCTGATAACACTTTAAAGATTTCTTGTGGAAACTTTATCCATAATCAAATATTTACCTGCAAGATGTTTATCCTTTAGCAAAAGTGGCAGAATGATATTCTAAGCAGACAAGAGTTTTATAACCTTCACTTGCCTGTAACAATGAAGAGCCAAGTCACAAGGCCCAAGGGGCCTGTGACCTCTGCAGAGAGGAAAAGAGCTTCAAAAAATAATAATAAAGACATATAGGGGCACCTGGGTGGCTCAGTCGGTTAAGCCTCTGACTTCAGCTCAGGTCATGATCTCACAGTTCACGAGTTCAAGCCCTGCACCTGGCTCTGTGCTGACAGCTCAGAGTCTGAAGCCTGCTTTGGATTCTGTGTCTCCTTCTCTCTCTGCCCCCCACCATCCCCCCACTTGTGCTCTGTCTCTCAAAGGTGAATAAATGTTAAAAAAAAACTTCGAAAGATAATAATAAAGGCATAGATGTAAACAGCCTTAAAAAATTTCTCATGCAAATTAAATATTAAATTTGCCTGGTAGGTTTAGATAATATGTTATGTTGTAATTCACAATATACAGGAATAAAAATGCAAGGCCATATATTCACAATAGAGCCCTTCCATTTTTTCCCGACATATACATTGACATTTAAAAGTTTTTAAAGGCTACACAGAAATATAAGCAGCCTCAAATGGAGTAAATATTCTTTCTATTTTGTGTATCTATGTGTGTATGAGAAAGTAATTCAAATTCATTAGTTAAGTGCACAGGGGTGAGTGTTTTGTAGACTAACCCAGAAATCTAAACTATCAGGAAAAAAATACAATGAAACAGCTTAACTGCTGAGTGTTAAAAAAGATACCTTGAAAGCAAAAATGATGGGAAAGCTGAGAGGGAAGACTAAAAGGGTCCTTTTATTCTGTTGGTAAATTTGTCCTCTGCAGCCCTCCACGGAGTTAGATGGGGAGAAGATCTGGAAGCTTCCGTTAATTTGAATTCTCTAAGTAGTCAGTCCACATAATTCATGTCCAACTATGGATAATTTTTTGGCTTAATGTTCCAATTTGGATTGTGATACAGGACAAATTACCTGGCCTTGCAAGTATCTACTTTAGTATGTGATACACGCCAGAGTTTTAGGGAAAAAATGATGGCATTTCTAGATGAGAAGTTAAGTTAGGGGATTAATACGATATTAATATAAAGCTAAACATTTCAAGTTGTAAACCAGGCATATACTCAACACCACGTTGGGAATAATGGCATAAAATACAATGTAGAGATGATAATAGTAACAAGCTTTTTTTCTTTCAGATGCTGCAATAGTGTGAAAGGAGCTTTCCAAGGATAATTCATTTTACATGGTAGTGTTGATTTTATAGCTAATATTTCCATAGTGTGCTTTTCAACTAAGAAGTACAAACTCAAAATTAATTGAGTATCAGGAATATTAGTATATATGGGTGCCTAGGGAATAAAATATATAGTACAGCAAAGACAAGAGCGTATGCAAAAAAAGAAAACTCATAATTTTGAGGCTGCCACACTAATGAAGATCTCAGATGTGAATTAATGAATAGGAACTTAAATTACAAAATCAATGTATCACTTAAAGCTTATTTTAATTAGCCTTTACTATTTATGTGTACTTTTCCTCTAGCCATCATAACATGATTTGATTTTGCTTAGTTTACATGCTACTGAATATATCTAATTTCCCTTTAAAAACACTCAACGGTCTACCATCAAATAAAGTCTTTTAACTACAAGTTATAAACTTCAAGCATCATAAGTAATGAAATTATACTCATTTGTCCACTGTTATTTATAACATAACATTGTTTTCCTTAAGCATAATTATGTTACTCTAAGCATATAATATTCTCAAATAACCCAACTAATATAGTAAGGATGCCTAAATTAACTGAACTGATTTTTCTTCAAAGACTATATGTAAATAAACATTTGAGATATATAATCCAATTGCCCACTGACCTACACAATGAATAAATGGGAGGAGTAATCCTACAGAAAAAGAAATCACCAAAAAATTACCAAAAATTTTTTTGATAAAGAAGAGATCATCACAAATTCTAGAACTTGTTTAAATATAACCCAACATTTTTGTTGGTCATGTTTTCTATTTTAGTTTGTATCTTGTTCTTGCCTCTAACAACAAACCCCAAAGCTTATATAATATGGCAAGTTCCTGCCCTTCTCTCTGGCTGCCACTTTTGGCAGGCTCCGACTAAAAGTGGGCCAGGACCGGTGTTAGCAATGAGATGGTGCCAGTATAGACTCTAGCCATTTGCTACTGGTCATTTTGATGGTCAGGGCACAGGCGTAACCAGATAGCTATGCCACTCAGAGCTTGGGTAATGCAGGATACATTTATTTTCGGTTTCCTAGAGTTGGTAATTAGTGTATGCCTGCATAATAAACGATGAAAGATGTAAGAAGTAGAGTAGCTAATAGTAAAAGAAAGCACATAAAGTGATACCAAGTTAAAATATTCAGAACTAGTATTCATTTTCCCATGAAGCTCTATTGCTTCTTGTCAAGACTTATCCTTCATACAGACAGAAGAGGTTAAGTTCCTCATGTCGTGATATTTAAAGGGCAGTTTCCCATAAAACTTCTCTCAAAGTTTTCCAGGGAAGGAACTAATAATTTCCACCTGCCATGAAATTTCCACCATTACTCCTGTTTAGGTTTAGGAAAGAAAGATGGTGCTGTGCACATGGGAAAGGGTTGGGCTCTCTTGTTAATGAAATGATATCAATTAATTTATCAGATTGGCCAATTAAGACTGTAGAAGAATTGACAGCTGGGATGGAGCTGATACTAGATGCTGAAGGCAAATCTCTATTGTATAATTTTTATACTTTAACGTTATTCAGAGTGAAAAGGACAAAGATGTTCTGAGCAAAATTTGAAATGCTGGCATCAAATGTACTATTTATGCATAAAGGGGTTTATAGTAGGTTTCTTTGGTATGATTAATAGTTTCACCACACTCAGAAGCACATATTATAAAAAAAGGATTTCCCCATGCAGTTTGCTATGGAAACTCATTAAAAGTTGCAAAACACCATAATTACTGCCTGAACACTCTCATCATATTCTCAACTGGGTCTGAAGGTAGGAGCTCTGAACCTAATCTGCATGCTGCTGTCTGAATGGGGATCCTTCATCAGTTATAATTTGAAAAAAAAATTTTTTGTAAGCATACACAAAATTTTTTTCCAATTATTATTATATAATCATTATATTATATATAACTTAATATATTTATAAATATATTTATTACATATAATTTATTTGATATGATAAAAATAATTATATGTTTAATATAGAAATGATTTGTATAATTTCTCTAAACCATAACCTGACTGTACTCTGCTTTTAAGATGATTATTTTTCACAGAAAATATGAATGGCTATCATTAAAGAACAAAACTAAAGGAATGTCACTAATAAATTCATCTCATAGGGGGAAGAAGAGTTACTGGATTAAGTTTTAAAACAAATGTTTCAGAACTACTTTCCATTTGGTTTATAACAAGTTTTTTAAAACTTTATGTGAGTTTACTAATTTATAAGACATATTTGTATTCTAAATAATTGCAAACAGAAAACCTCAGGTAAGGCAAGTCCCAGCTCTAATCCATGATTCATTATCTAAACTTTAATTGGCACAACTCATGAAATTCTGGGACCATATGGAAAATAATGAGTCCTAATAGGTCTAAGGTGGAGAGATGGCAGGGGAGTAAGGAAGCCAGAAATCTGTCAATTCGGAAGGCTTGGCCACTGCGACACGGTTTCCCCAGAGGGCCAGAGCAACGTGTTCCCAGTGTTTCACTGAGACCATCATACAACTCACGCCATCAAACAACTAAACTGCATGTTATTTCTCATTCTGAGACAAAAATTAGAATGAAAACACAAAAACAACCCCAAAACTGGTTTCCGTAATTAAAAATGAAATTGGCTGACCGTTAATAAAAAAGGCAGCAATTTAGAGTTACCATAACAACCTGAGGCAACTGTTGACCGACACTGCAGTCTGCTGCATTTGTATAAATAGCAGTTGATTGCCCCTCTTTCATTTCAGCTGGTTTTAGCGCTCAGTGGAGCTAATGGAACGACTGTGCTTTAAAATGACTGCACTCATCAAGCAGTGTTACCTCTTCGCTGCTGTCACCGCCATAAAAATCATCCTCCGATTCAGTGTCTCTCCTTGTCACGCTGGTATCCTCTTTTAGATCCAAAATAAATGGGCACCCCTCTGGGGACAGAGTCTGGGTTTTCCCATGCGGTGCTGATCGCGGTCTTGAGGAAAAAGTGAAAATGTCCTTTGGAACAGCCTGGGTTTCCTCTGCCAGTTGGTCACGTTCACTTTCCTGGCTGGCTTCTAGCCACAGGTGTGAAGCGTGGCAGGCGTCATCATCCAGAAGGAGAGACTGTCTGCTGGACGCCAAATGGGAAAGGTGATCATTTTCGGGAAATATCCACTCATCTGACATTTGGAAAAGATGACAAAAATTAGAGGAGTGTTCCGTAAGTGTTGTATTAGGCAGGGAGTTAGTGTAAAATGTGTGTTGAAACAGAGATTTATCAAATAATGCAGAAGCCAAGGAATGCAATCTCTCCACCATCTTGTAACCTGCTAAATATTTAACCCCATAGATCAGTGCCTACAGCTATGGGGAACTCATTTGCACTTTCTCTCCATCTGAGTTAAAATACTGGGCGGGAAATTTATAAGTCTGATATAATTATCACCTGTCTTGCAGCAAGTTCTTTATAGAACAGCCTCATCAATTTGAGATTCCAGGGGGGAGGAAATCTTCCAAATTTAAAAGGGTTTGAGAAACTAATATCTTTTTTTACCTGTAGGAGGGCAGGGTATTTAACAAGTTTCTTTAAATAAAATATCTGGGCATTGTTCAGATTACAAATCATGGAGGAGAGGAAACCATGAAAAGGTTAACAGGCTTTTCCTTTCCCTTTCACTGACTGAAGCGGGGCAATTCATAGACTAAACTGAGTAGACTTTTCAAGTAATAGTAAATCCACAGAAATACTTGGTGAATTCTGCTGGTGAAAATTTCTTTATGTTTAATTATAGGAGAGAAGAATGTTTCGATACAAAAATCTTTTGCACAATGTTATTTGTTTTTGTTAAAAATACTGAATACTACCACTGAGATATATTTTTATCAAAACTTTAAAAAAATCTTTAAAAAATTATAGTTGATGTACAATGTTCCATTAGTTTCAGGTGTACAACACAGTGAAAAGATTTTAATCTTTCATTTAACACTAAGATAGGTTTTTATAGCTATGATCCAGGCAAATTGAAACAGACAAATATTTATAATGAATATCATTAAAACCACGCTAATTTTCTTTAGAATGATGGCAGGAAAAAGTCACATTTTCTCAACTTAATCTAGTTTCCTTAAAATTTACTTTTTTTGCTACATTATGTCAATGGTGAAAATCTTACAAAAATCTGCATTCAGCGGAACCAAAATGTGGACATGGTCATTTTATTCTGACTGGAGTCTAGCTACATTTATCCTCACAAGGAAAGTAACCAAGATTTGTTGACTTGAAACTCTAAAGCCTACATTAGGAAAGCAAGAAAAGACCTTTAATAAAAATAATATTAATGGCATAAATGAAATCGTAATGAGAAATCGAATACTCATCATAATGTATTCATTGGTTTTGTAACTTAATGCTATCATTATATAACACAGCTTGCCTATAAAAAGTAAAAAATGTACATTTCTTAGAGAACATGTACAAGGGACAAGCTTTCACATTTTCTGTAGGTAAATGGCCAACGGCAGCCTGAATCTCTGTCATCAGAACACATTCACAGGGGATGTGGGGGCTCCTGAGTCAGTGTGCGGTGAGCAGGTGAAATAAACAGATTTACTGGGCTGTCCCCCTTGGGACAGCAAACTCTTTTGCATGGTGCTAAGAACATAGCACATGCTTTGTAAACCCGGTAGATGCTTTATTAATAAGTAAACATTGAAAAAGATAAAAAAAACCCCAATGTGTTGCATTACATACATGCATAGGTCAAGAAAATTGGAGGAAAAGATACTGGGAATCTTCATTATGCAATTAAACAACATGCATGACCTTTTGCCAAACATATTATTAACTGTCAAAAAGTCAAAGCCAAAGGAGTGTTTTTACACCAAACGGACTCTAATTATCTCACCGCCACATGCTTTTGTGGAATTTGTAGTTTTACCTCAAAGTATTTCCATATCAATTGTAATGAATAATTTGGTGTGTTTTCTTAGGAAAATATGTAAATTACTGTGTAATCACAATATTGCAGCAAACAAGATAAATGCAAGAATGATCACCTAAACATCTAATTAGTTTTTCTACACAGTCAGATTTATGCTAGAGACACTAATTGCGCCTAACATTTTAATGAAGGTTTCAACATTGCATAAATAAGACTGACAAACTACAAACAATTTTCATTTATTTTCCTTTTTCCCTCGCTCAAAAACAATTCGCCTTTGTAAAAGTACCACACACCTGCTAGGCAAGATATGTGGATGGGCTCAATGCACTATACTCCAACCATCTCCATTATAAAGAGGACTCGGGACTTGTAACAATAGGTAATCTTTGGGGATGGTGATGATATCATGTTAAAACTTCAGAGTTTCAAACTTTCCTTCTGAAAGTCTGACATGCAATTGGGGTTAAAAGGAAATTTACGAAAAAATACTAGATTTTTAGCAAGTGACTGAATCACAACTTTTCAAAATGACCAGGGTTTGAAATGTTAAGCGTATTTAGATTTTATTCATTATTAACGATACTGGTGCAATAAAAATGCCAACCTGCTTGATCAGGAGACTGTGGTGCTGGAGAGCTGGGGTTCATCTCTGCTCTCTGTTGGGACACACTGTTGAGAGGGGTTGTCACTTTATCTTCATTCCTGTTATTTCCTGAAGAACAGACTTTATTGGAATAAATATTTTCCACTATGTTATTTCTTTTGATTTTTTAAAAAAGTTATTTTTGAAGAACGCTATTAACATGGGGTACTTTCCTACATGACTATTGAAAAGCACGTCAGGTGACAATATAGATTATATGTAGTTTTTTTATTTTCCACTAGAATGTTTTAAAGATGAACTCAGCTGCATTTTTGTAGCGGTTCATCTTTAAACTCCTTGATATTCGCATGGGGACATTTTAGATTTAAGTTTTACAATATGCAATAAAAGGAATTCCAAAACTCGTATCATTTTCAAAGGGTCCTATATTTTTCCTTTTGGTTCCACATAAAATGGAGTGTGTTTTCTTTAAATTACAACTCTTGCTGTCCCAGACTCTTATAAACCAAGCTCTTTCCTTCAGCATCCTAAGAAAATGGACACAGAATTATTTTTTCTATCTACCATTTTATAAAAATAACACAAATCCTAACTAGCTGAATTTCAGCGTACCCAAGAGCCCTACATTTTTGAGAAATTACGCTAACAGATGCGGACAAGACATACTCTGGGCTTGACATAGGGTAGGCTACTGTATGTGCGGACAAATCTATCCTTGCCTTACCTCAGGTCCAATATTCAAAGCGATAACTATAATAGCCACCTAAATTTATCTAATGCTTTACTGGTTGCAAAGAGTTGAAATTTTAACCTACATTATATCAGATGGCATGGAGTCAAAAGAGAGAGACAGCACATGTAAAAAGGATATATATACATATCTGAAAAGGACCCAATTTAAAAAGAAGAGATATAAAAGCAACATGAAAAATTATGAGTTAAGTTCAATTTTAGGAATGCCTGCAGGCAGAAACTTCCTCTATCAAATTTGGGCCGTTTCTAAAAAACAATAATTTAAGCTTATTCAGCCTTTGAGAGCAGAAAGCAGGAAGTCCTTTATTTCTGCGGTACTGTCTATTTAATCCAGCAAATCTCTGTTAGGGCTCTAGAGCAATTCTTTTGCAGAAAATTTGATTTCCATAATCCCTGTAGAAAAGACATTTATATTTTAAATGAATTGGTTCATAATCCTTTGAAATTTACAACCTGCAGAGAGAGATTCCATTGCTCTGAATAATATACAGATATAAGATAGTATTGAATTAGTGCCGTACCGCGGTGTGCCTCTGTCCTTTCTCTGCTGGTGCTTTTTAACCGTAATCTCCTCCTGTTATTATTCTTATCTGCTGATGGTTCTTGAGGGGGATGTGGGCGCAGAACATGCAGATCAGCTGGTACATTTTCATATCAGAGAACAAAAAGCCAGAACAGAAAGTAGTATATGGTTTGAAATAACTCAGTAAATATAATTAGAGCTATAATGAGAATGTTTCCATATCATTTTGACATCATGAAAAGCTGTATGAAAAACATAACTTACTCTTTGACAGAAAATAGGTGTTTATTCCTATTCCAACATTAGGATATCAGGCTTTCAAAATTACTAATACATTTTATTCTTGTAATATAACCTCACAGAGATCTACAGGTTATGTTAATCATATAACATGCTATATTAAAAAATATAAAAAATGGAACTGACAGCTAATACAGAAAAAAATTTCTTCCTTTAAAACAGGAGGTAGATAAATTTCTAAAGAACCATGGAGAATTGAGATTAAACCTGAAAAAGAATTCTTAAGTGTAATTTAATTCTGTAATAATAATAATATTCATAGTAGCATTTAATATTTACTTAATGCTTAATTTCTTGGCACAATATGGTGTGTTTGATTTTTCTTCTTGAATCCTTACAAAGACCATTTGAGGCAGTCTTATTACTACTATAGTGCCAGCAGTAATTTTATCCCCATTTTATAGATGAGGAAACTGAAGCCCACAGAGTTTGGGAAATTTGATCAAGGTCTCACAGATGGTGGTAGAGCTGGGACTAAATATCTATGTTATTCATTTCTTTATCTCAGTTTTGTACTGCATGGGAAATATACTCTGTAATAGTGATCATTAATCTCTAAATCAAATGAAATGAACACAAATGACCCCCTTTTCAACTCTCACAAAAGTCAGACAGGCAAGAATGGAAAAACTGACAGTGAGTGGTAAGCCTTCGGTGCTGGTCTCAATTCTTTCCAATGATTACGAATTGCAAATCACTGCCTCTCTGTTAGCCATGAACCTTCAATCTATAAAATGGGACAAAAATCTTCACCAACAGGGTTATTTTTATATCAACAAGAGAAAAATAAAAAGCATGTTATAAATGTAAGATATTAATTAAAAGATAAAATTAAGAAAACTTGAAATGCATGTGGAGTTCTCAAAATACAGTGATAATAGAATGCTATATTATTTCCTTGCCAATCATCATAAAATAAAAACACAGGGTACTATGGTAATTTGAAATAGTGGAATAAAGAGAAAAATAGGTTCTAGATGATAATATAAGTTTGAAACATATTTCAGTCTCCACCATCTTTTTCATTTTTATGTATTTATGTATTTATTTTTTTATCTTTTTCATTTTTATTTTTTTATTTATATTTTTTAACACATATATTTTTGAGAGACAGAGAGAGACAGATCATGAGCAGGGGAGGGGCAGAGACATAGGGACATACGGAATCAGAAGCAGAAGACATAGGGACACACGGAATCAGAAGCAGGCTCCAGGCTCTGAGCCGTCAGCACAGAGCCCGACGTGGGGCTCGAACCCACGAACTGTGAGATCATGACCTGAGCCGAAGTGGGACGCTCAACTGACTGGGCCACTTGGGCGCCCCTCATCTTTTTCATTTTAAAGGGTAATTCTCTGGATGTAAGATCTAGTCAAGAATATAACTTCAAATTTATCTTCACAGGAACATTTCTCATTATTTCCCCCTAGCTATCAAAACTTATGTATGTTTTGGAGTGCCTGGGTAGCTCAGTGTCTGACTTCGGCTCAGGTCATGATCTCATGGTTTGTGAGTTTAAGCCTCACATGTGGCTCTGTGCTGATGGCTTGGAGCCTGGAGCCTGCTTCGGATTCTGTGTCTTCCCTATCTCTGCTCCTCGCCAGCCTGCACTCTGTCTCTCTCTCTCTCTCAAAACTAAATACACACGAAAAAAATTAAAAAAAAAGAACTTACGCATGATTCTTACCATGAATAGGTACAGTCTGCTTTATTTGGCGAATATTTTCTTTATTTCCTTGCTCCTCTGACTCAGGTATCAGTGAGGCTGACATTTCTGCACTGCTAACACAGTTCTCTGCCATAGACTGTTGGCATGATCGGTTATTTCTGGACCCAGTGGATCTTATTGTCTATAAGGAAAAGGAATTAATCTGCACATTTTAAAATATAGGAGTTGCATTTATTTCCTGTAGAATATACACAGACTAATAATATTTGGACCACAAAAAAGTGAGGAGAAAAACTAGAGGAAATGAGTAGGTTAGAAAGTTGGTGGAGAGGAAAATTATAGTAGAAAATTAGAAATGGAAGGAGAAACATAATATGAGATAAAACAGAAGTCAAGCAAGTCTTCTAGACACAAATTAAAGTGTGCTTATTTGCTACATTCCATCTTTAGTAGGTAGGAGTTGAATTGAAAATTGCTGTGTATGTCTGAAATTCATAGGAAATTAAAAATAAAAATATAACATTTGAGAATCTGGTTGTTGTAAGGTATCTGGTGATGATCCAACTCCTTTTTGAAGGAGACCACAAGATGTGCTCACATATATTTGCCTTTAAGTTTTGTGAACATAGTTAATGAAAAGAATACTCAGAAATGTTAATTGTGTTGATATGACAAAAAATAAAACAGTTTTGAGGTATTTTAAAATCCAGAATTTGTTCCAAATTTATTCAAGACTTCTGCTTTTGGCATGTAGTCTCTCTTCCTCTTCCCCACCCCCCAAGCCCTGCACTGGGAAAAAACACTTCCCTTCCCATGCCCCTCACGCTTTGATGAGCTCTTCAAATCTTGCTCCTACCTCACTGGATATCCTCATGTTATTTCTTCTGCCAGAGAGTGGAGGTGGTCCAAGAACTTTGGATCCGAAGGCGATATGACAAACATCGTGATTTTTACTGTTTCGCACACTGCCTGTTCCCCTGTTAATGAACTGATCTGTTTTGTTTAAGGAAGGTAATAATAGTCCATTAGTGGGTATAATGACAAACACCATGTTGTAATGCTTCTGAAAATACAATCTAGATGTCAAATGTTTCAAATTCCACTACAGGACACTTATAAAAAATGCAGATACTGGAGCCCAACACCAGATCTACCAGATCTGTAGAATTAGAATCTTGGGGAGGGGAGGCAGAAATCTATAATTTTAACAAGCTCTCCCAAACGGTTCTTATGCTCACAGTCGTTTGAGAACTACTGCTACAAAATATTTTGCCTCAAAAAAGAGAGGGGGAGGGGGAGGAAAGAAAGAAAGAAAAGCTACCAAAAAATACATCTTAGTAAGGAAGTAGCTTAAATAAAACTAAATCAATTGAACAAATATTTGATTAAGCACTCTCCTGAGCACGTACTAAAGGTTGTCAATGACACAAAATAGATAAGATATACTGCTTGCCCTCGACGTCTGGAGGGGAGGTGATAGCACAACAGGTAACTATAATGTAAAGCAGAGCAGGGGGAATGAAGAATAAGTGACCTCTTGTAGCTCAAAAACTAAAATCAGAATTACCCTACAATTCAGTAATCACACTACTGGGTATTTACCCCTCAAATACCAATACACTAATTCAAAGGGATACCTGCACCCCTATGTTTATTGCAGCATTACTTACAATAGCCAAACTATGGAAGCAGCCCAAGTGTCCACCGATAGATGAATGGATAAAGATGTTAATTATATATGTACATACATATAATGGAATATTATTTAGTCATGAAAAAGAATGAAATCTTGCCATTTGCAATGACACTGATGGAGCTAGAGTATTATGCTAAACAAAATAAGTCAATCAGAGAAAGACAAATACCATATGACTGCACTCATATGTGGAATTTAAGAAATAAAACAAATAAGCAAAGGAGGAAAAAAAGAGAGAGACAACTAAGAAACAGATTATTAACGACAGAGAACAAACTGATGATTACCAGAGGGGAGGTGGGTGGGGGAAGGGTGAAACAGAGGATGGGGATTAAGGGGTGCATTTCTCAGGATTGAAAAAAAAAAGAGTAAGTGACTTCTTGAATGGACCTTGAATGATTGATAAAATTTCAAGAATGAAAGATGTAGGGTGCCCTAGACAGAAAAAAGTGTCTGAATAAAGACAAGGAAGAGTGAACTGGTAGGGTATCCTTGGGGAACAATGAAATTACCAGTTTAGCCGGTAGGTGTGATAGGGCCGGTGTGATTACCAAACCTTGCTGTCTTTCCCTTCTGGGCACACAGCTACATTACATTTTGAGCCATCCCTAGAGTTATATGGGTCATGTGACTGAGTTCTGGTTAATGAGACTTGAGAAGTGAAATGTAAGAAGTATAAACTACTTCCTGGCCTCTGAAACCTCGTGCATAATCCTCAATACGCTCTCTTCCCTCATGTCTTGACAAGATGCAGAAGATCCAAGGGAGGACTTTAAGGCCCTGAGAAGAATCATTAGATAAAAGGAGCCTGGGTCTCTGAATGACCATATGGAAGGCTGCTCAAGGAACTCCTGATTGGATGAGGCTGTGGGACTCTTTGTACCTATAGGTAGCCTCCCCTGACTAAAAGAGGTGAGGGTGATGGTCCTTAAGTCAAAAAATTGCCTGCAACCTAGAAAGCCTTCTGCTCTGCCCACTTGCAAGACAGAACCAACTTGAATATTACAATGTCGGCTCCAAGTAAGTCCACTTTTGTCCCACAGTCCTGGATATACAAGAGCTACTGGCCACTTCCTGTCTCACCTATTCCTTGAAAAAAATACCTATAGTTAGCTAGGTGGTCCCTTTAGCCTCTGCTGTAGGGCTATAATTTTACTCCCCTGCAAAAGCATGAGAAAAGGCACAAAAGTTAGTGAAAGCATCCCATGCTTGGGAAGCTCTAAGTGTTTATTTAGATCTAAGTGGAAGCAACATGTGTGGGTAAATGGGGGTTTTTTGGGTCTGGTTTTGTGTCTGCAACAGATGAAGCTGAAGGGATGGGCAAGGGTCAGATTGCCGACATGATCTGAAAGAATGTTTGCTGAATAGAAGACTAAGGATGGCTGGCAAAGTGGTGAGCAGCTGTATCGTTTCAGTTTTCTTTAAATTCTTGAAGCCCTGTGTGGTAGAAGAGAGATTCCATTTGTCCAAAGGGCAGAAACAGAACTAATGAGAAGAATTTACTTTTCAAGGTTTTAGTACAACATAAGGAGCATAATTAAGCATGTCTGGTCATGGCAGTGGAGAATTTTCTGTCATTTTGAAGGTGTCCAAGCAGAAGTCTGGGAGGCTATGCTGGCTGTTCTGAGGAAGATTCAGATATCAGATGACTTCCTACTTTCTGTTTCTTTTCTAGGCCTCTCTTCTGAGCTGCACTCCTGGTCTCCAGTGGCCTTCTTGCTCAATTCCTCTTCCACATCTCCAAGATGCTCCCAACAGAAAACTTGGTCTAGTGGATGGCACTACAATCCATGGAGTTTGAAGAGTTAGGATCTGGGTATCATTCTTGACTCCTCCCTCCACCCTCTCCACAGCCAATCCATGTCTACTTCTCTCTATTGCCACTGCCAGCACTGCAATCCAGGCGATCATCATCCCTCTCCTGGGTGATTGCAAATCCTCTCAAGTGACCTACCAAGTCCGCTCTGGCTCTCTGTCCCATGCACTCTCCAAAATATAGCCAGAGTGGTCTTATAATGGAGGCATTCCTTTTCCTCACTTAAAACTTTTCAATGGCTTTCCTGCTGCTCTTAGGATTAAGAAGAAAGCCCTTAACAGTAGCTGCAAAAACCTACATATTCTTGCTTCAGTTCACACCTTTCATCCTCATTTTCTGCTCTCTCAACAGACTGGTCTCCTGAGCTCTTCCTGCCTACCAGAGCATTTGTGCATGCTCTTCCCCATGGCTAGAAGGTTCTTCCAGTACAGGTATCCCATAACCTTCCCCTCACATAACTTGTCAAAGTTTCACTTTTACATGTATTTGTGGGACTCTCTGATAACGTGTGCTTCAGTAGATGTAAACTCAGTAGTCTACTTTGTCACCCCTGAATTGTTAGTCTGGTGCCTGACATGGAGTTATAGATTCTTGCTGAGCAAAACAAATGAATAATTAAATGTAATGAGTCAAAGCGATGTTGGATTAAATGACTAAATATAATTTTTTAATTTTTTAAATTTATTTTTGAGAGAGAGAGAGAGAGAGAGTGGGGGAGGGCAGAGAGATAGCGGGACAGAGGATCTAAAGTGGGCTCTGCACTGAGAGCAGGAAGCCTGATGTGGGGCTCGAACCCACAAACTGTGAGATCATGACCTGAGCTGAAGTCAGACGCTCAACTGACTAAGCCACCCAGGTGCCCCGATCACTAAATATTTTTAACTTTGGCTAGAATTTCATTTTTCATTTTAAGAAAAATCCATCTGTGAATCGAGGAGGAAGACTGGATAGGACTGGACAACTGCCAGGATATGGGGGATGAGAAGCATCAACAATGACCATGACATTGATAATTAAGTGAGTGGTATAATTAAGTGAGTGGCTTTCAATGGCAGTAGTGCTATGTACGGCACCTCAATCAGATGCCTACTCAGGTTACATGTGAAATTTTCTAGCATTAGCAAATAGATAATTGGTTGTGTGGACATCTGTATTTTTAAAGTCATTATAAATATCCATTTGGAGTTAACGAAACCCTGTTAGTCTCTTAGGACCAATAACAAAAAGAAAGGAGACTCAAATCCCAGGCCAATCGGAAAAATTTATTATAGAGTCTATTATCATTTATTTGTACCTTTTGTGACCAAGTAGAACAAATCCTGGACTATTGATTTTGTTCTCAAATGTGGATTTTCCACATGTGAAAGAAAGAGCCACTGAGGGTCCTGAAGGTCATGGGACATGGCTTGGGCCTACATGGAAAATTTCAGTATCAGAATAGGCACTTTTTTTTTTTTTTTTGGAACTTCCAGTCATGGGAACCATTAGGAATGGGCATATTTTTTTGTATATCTTTCTGTTCAAACATCTTATGGGGCTATTTTCTTAATGTTTTTTCTTACTCTTCATATATATATGTCCCCCCACCCCCCAATTAATTTAAGCTCCTTTGAATAGAAAGAGCATTTATTTGGTACTCTATGTATCCCCACCTGTGGAACCCAGTACAGTACATGGTAGACAATGGATAAATCTCACCACAATTGTAAATAGTATTCAAGATTAAAAGGAAGATTTTTTTTAGGTGAGGGAGTATTTAAAAGATCATACTGACATAGTTCTAGCTATAAGTCAAGAAAATGTACACATTAACTAGTTAGTAGCTATTTAAAAAATTAAAATTCCTAAATACCTTGAAATTTTTAGAGGAATATCTTGCTTAGCAGTAGATATCCATTAAAGGTATACCTAAACCTAATATAATATAATCCTCTAAATCACAGAAAATTAGATATGATCCTCATCTATAGGGTTTCTTTAAAGAGTAATCTATCACTATGTATTTAAATTTAAGTCTATTTTTTAAAGTTTGCAAATGCTAGTGCACTTTTTTTCACAAACCAAAGTATAGCAATATTCTACCATTAGGTTATCTCTTTAGGTAACAGACTCGACTTTTCGGTACAATTACCATATATACATTCTCAAAGCCTGTTTCATTTTAGTAATCTTATTTATAATCATTGTCATAATTATCTCTATAAATATGTATCATGCTATTTATCTACTGTAACAGAGTCCTAATTAAAACCTACATGGGAAAGTAATTTAGACTTTTGGTTTCTAAAATAAAAAGTAAAAGGGACAAAGTTTCTATAATGAGAATAATCTTAATAAAAGAACACTATAAGCAGAAACTCATGCCTTTTGAATTCTAAAGGGAGCTCTTTTAAGAGCTGATATCAATATGCACAATATAAGGTTAAAAATCACGATTAGATTAAAGTCATGCTCTAGGCGTTTCATTTTCTTGAGTTTGTGGAAAATGAACTTGGTGTAGGTCAGAGATGTTACCATTAATTATTTTGCTATTTTATGAGGGGGTACATGCCTTTGTAGTTAGAATATAAAACCTGAGGGTCTACTCTCTAATTGTCTCTTAGAAAAATAAACATTCATTTTTGTCTCAAGATACAATGTTCTAATTATAATAGTCATTTAAGTTTGCAGGATTTTCAAAGCTTAACCAGAAAAACCTGCTGAATTTTCAACTCTAATCATTGACGGGTCATGCTTAAGACTTACATCTATTATCTAGCAATCAAATCAGAATTAAACTTGCTACCAGAATCCAGACCTTGAATTGGATTAATTTTTATTTTATTACATGTGCACTGTTATAAAGAACGTCAAAAATACAAAAGGGCTGAGCTAGTGGAGCACTATTATTTTAGACAAGGTACTTCACCTTTCCAAGCCTCACTTTCTTTCATTAGGATTGAGATAATGACAGTGCTTAAGTCACGGTGTTTTTGTTATATCGTATGAAACAAATGCAGGTAACATGCCAAACACTGTGCTTAGTAGGAACTAACTGCTTAGTAAACATGTTATTAATATCTTACATTTTGAATAACATTTAACACTTTACAAAGTCCATTCATAATCATTTATTCCTTCATTCATCTATCCTTTCAGTAGTGATTAGGCATCTGGCCTGGCCAGCTGCTCTAGGCACAGAGTAAGACAGGGAATAAGATGAACACATATCTCCTTCAAGGAGCTCACAGTCTCATGGGGGAGACAGATATTAGAGCAAGTAATTCATAAATAACTACATGATTACCAGTGTGATAAGAGGTATGCAGGAAAAGTTCAGAATGTTATTAAGTGTATTTAACAGAGGGCTGGTATCTAGCATTGGGGTCAGGGGAGAGACATTCAACTTGGAATCTAAGATGACAGATATGATGATATATACACGATCTCTGTGAAATTTCCAATCACTTGTGATATTTTTCCATCGCCCTGAAAAAATGGAGGCTCATGATGTTCAGAGATCTGTCCACACACAGCAGGGGCTAAGAACTCCAGGGTCCCAAGGCTTACCACACATGATGCTGCCCTCTGTGGGCCACGAGGACATTGCAGGGGATTCTTCCCATGTCCACTATTTATTTTCCATGCAGTTTTGTGAAGACATCTGATGAAACACTTATTTTGCTATCTGAAAAGTGGGTCTGTTAATGGCTGTATAGATAAGTACCAGAACTTCATGGATATGATAGTTAATGTATCTGATGAAGATAAATGGGGTTTATGAGGAATCAAGTATAGAATATAATACTGTAATATCCTTTTTCAGAGGGAATAAAGTGGGGTGCAGGGAGGACAAATGGAAACAGAAGTGGCTTCAATGCCAGGCAGGTAACAGATATGTGAAAGGCAGGCACTTACAGACTGTGAAGTAGGGGAAGTGTGGCTAATTTGAGAGTGCACATCCTATGCAGAAAATATTATTTATTTATTTATTTTTAAAAATTTTTAATGTTTTATTTATTTTTGAGAGACACACACAGCGTGAGCAGGAGAAGGTCAGAGAGAGAGACACAGAATCCAAAGACAGGCTCCAGGCTCTGAGCTAGCTGTCAGCACAGAGCCTGACAAGGGGCTCGAACCCATGAACCGTGAGATCATGACTTGAGCCGAAGCTGGACGCTCAACCAACTAAGCCACCCAGGTGCCCCAAGAAAATTTTAATTCAAAACTCTTTTAGACCAGTTGGGAGGACTGGCAGTCTGTAAACTCTGGAAGCACGATGAAAAGACGGGTAGGTAGGTGAGTGACTAAAGCAGGGAAGACCTTAGGTGATAAAAATCACTCTTCAATTTTTGCAAATAATTAAAACCAGTATTTAGCCATATCTCATTAATAAAAAGTTTAAGACATTTTTGAAAGGCAATAAAATATATTAAAAACTAAAATTAGAATAGCTCTTTCTCCACTAAACTCGCGTACGACCTTAGACAATGTCATCTGTGTGTAAAATTAGGCTATGGCAACAAGATAAAAAATAATAAAGCACAAGACGTTACTTTCCTTCACAAACTCTTAATTTATTAAAAAGCTATCAATAACCTAGTTTTCAGTCTCTACTATTAATGAATAAAGGAATCTTTTTAGGGAAACAGTTTTATCATCTCAAGAAAACTTTCCATTTTGAATAGTAGAGCTTACACATGACATAGGCCTTAGTAGATAATTTCCATCATTTGGTTTTGGAAATAGGACAGTTTCCTATAACATGAGAGAAGGCTCCCCAGAAGAAAATCCTTAAAACGAGTAGTGAGAAATTGCTTAATGGTAGTGAGTAATTAAGAATGCATCTTTGAAACAGACTGCCTGGTCACACCCTAGGTCTACCACTCACTAATTACTTTATCTCTGTGAGCCTCAGTTTCCTGATCTACAAAATGGTGATTCTGATGGTTTCTACACAAAAAGGTGTATGAGAGGATTAAACGGGATAAATGATGTGTGATGGCTAATTTTATGTATCAACTTGACTGGCCACAAGGGTGCCCAGATTAAATACAGACCCTGAGTGTGACTGTGAGGGCATGTCTGGATGAAATTAACATTTGAATTGGTAAATTTCGCCCCAAGCCCCAAGGTAGGTGGGCATCATCACCCAATCCATGGAGGGGCTGAATAAAACAAAAAAGTGGAGGAAGGAGGAATTTGATCTTTCTGCCCGACTCCTTAAGAAGTCTGCAGTTGCCCTCAGACTAGCACTTTCACTATCAGGTCTCCTCGTTCTCAGGCATTTGGATTTGGACAGGAACTACATCATCGGTTCTTCTGGGTCTCCAGCTTGATGACCACAGATCCTGAGACTTTTCACTCTCCAAAACTGCGTGACCCAATTACTTATGATAGGTCTCTCTCTCTCCCTCTCCATATATATATATATATCCATATATATATATATATGGCTTGATAGATCAAGCCCTATATTATGTGTAAGTTGTATATATGTTTGCGTTCTGTTTCTCTGGAGAAACCTGACTAATAAACCATGTAAAAAATATAGCAAAAACTCAGTAAACATTAGTGATGATGATGATGATGATGATGATTTGCTGCTTAATATACTCACCTGCTCAAATTATATGGCTAGCACCACTCACTTGATCACTTAATTAACAAGTATCTACTGAGTTCTGGTAAGTGTTGAAGACTGAGCTAGGTGCTAGGGATACAACAATAAACAGGACCTCTGCAGTTTTGAAGCTCACATTCCACTTGGGGAGACAGCAATAAGCAAACAATTGAGTAAACAAGAAGATATCAGGTAAGAATAAGTGCTGTGATGGAAATGAAAGCAGAGCGATGTTACAGAGAGGATGTCTTGGGGGTTACTGGAGGCCCTTGTGATTGCGGCCCCATGTTCACCACGATGTGGACTATGTGTAAAAATGTATGTGAGCATAATTCATACTAATACAGTATAGGTTAAAATATATATTTTTCTATTATATCACGAATAAAAAGTTTAATATTTAACTATATACTTAAAAGATTTTATTTTGTCACTAATTTTGGATTTCTTTCCCAATATATATTTTAAATGAAAATATTGACATCAAATAAAGAAATATATTTTAATTTTATAGCAATTCTCTGGGTTTTTCAAAAGACAGAAAAGTATATAGAAGAAACTAAAAATGTCTCATAATTGCACTAATATAATACATCTATTGACATCGCAAATCATGAATTTAGAAGGTTAAAATTCTCTAATAGAGGAAGACATGAGAAGTAAAAGTCTTATCTTCCTACTCCTTGCCTCTACTAGTCCCTGTTCCTAAAGGTGATTATAAATTTTCTTGTGTTTCCTTAAAAAATGTATGAATTATACCAGCATCCATAGGTAGCTATCCTATTTATATAAGTCAGTGGGCTCATACAGAAATAGCATCCTATGTTTCCATGTTTCACTGAAACAGCTTTGAGACCTTTCCAGACCATCACAAGCAGATCAGGTCATCTGTATAGCTGTATCCATAATATCTTACTGTCTGGGTGTTTAATCAACTCCCTACTATGCACAGGTTTTTATTATAACCCATGCTATAATAGACATCTAAAGGAGAAATGTAAAGGTTGGAACAAGTCATTCCTGCAAAAGTAGCACAATTATCAAGTGGATTAGATGTATTTTTCACATTTAATATTGTATTAATATTTATATATCAGAGTTTCTTCAATATTTGGTGGAAATGTCACAGAAAAATTAAAATTCACTCTATATATGATTTGTGACGTCTCTGCTGTAACAAATTTCACAGATACTGATCAATACCCAGAATAAATTCCTTTCATGCTTAAAAAATTTTAATGAAGAAATATGACCAGTGATGCCTTATTTTTGCTAAAAATGGAGAAAGAGAATATATAATTCAAATGTAAGAGGCAGTTAAGTTTACTCTAACTTATTATCAGCCATTGGACCCAGAAATTGTGGAATCTCTTTAAACCAATAATCTTAAGGGTTTACTGAAAATGTGAGTTTAAAAAAGTGTTTTTTTTTTTTTTTCCTGGAGCCAGGATCCAAATCCTTTTTCTTTTAGGTTCTACTTTACAGTGGATTTTGTTACTTGAGTTGAATTTTGCTTTCATAATGTGAAACCCAAAGAAGAAATTCTAATAAGGATCTCACCAGTGCCAACTATAGTTAGATGATTATTTCAGGGTTGTGCTAAATGCATTATCTTACCTATTTGCAACACTGCTATGAGATAGAGATGCTAGTCTCTTCTTATTTAAAAAGGAGTAGAAGCCCACTAAGACTTCTGCTGTGGGATGGAGGGCACTTGGGAAAACTGCCTTCTAATTTTTAAGCAAATTACTAGTTTTGATTTGTGCTTAGTGGACCATTGCATATGGTCATTAAGAAGCTGAACACTCAACTTCAATAAGCAGATGGATACTCTGGTTCAATTAAACTGGGGTCCCATTAATGAAAATAAGATCATTAGAGACCCCACAATTCTCTGCAGACTAACAGTCATTAGCTAATGTTCACTGGGAACTTGACAGAGTGAACAGTACAGAAGTGCGGGAACATTGGCTTTTGGGAAACACAATTATCTTATTAATTTCATTAGTGCTCTTGATCACATTACGTGACATTCAACAAAACACACTAAGTTTCAAGGTTTCCTCTTTTGCTCAAGCGAACATACTAGAAAGCATCCATAGGAAGCAACTACTTCTTTCTGTGGCAGCTTCACTGGGCTCTCAGTGTGTGCATTTATAATAAAATACACAATTGGCATGAGTACTATACAGTCAATTATAGGAGCACACAGTCATTTTCTCATGCAATTCAAAATCTCATCACGGGAATCCATTTTTCAGACAGAAACAAAAACAAATAGTTGAAATGAAGAAATATCTTTGGGCTTTTCCAAGATTAGAAAGTCTGCCCTTGGGCATTATTCATTAGCTGCACCTTTCAAATAAAATATCTTATATAGAGAGAAATGATTATTATTATATTCACTTATAGTAAGTTTCACAGCCCACAAATGACAAAATTAGTAACTGAAAAGTATTTGTAGAAAGGGAACCACAAAGTTCAATGTACTGTAGCCTCTTTCCATCCCCTGGGGATTCGTTCCAAGACCCCCAATGGATGCTTAAAACTATGAATAATACCAAACCACATATATACTGTTTTTTCCCGTACATACATACTTCTGATAAACTTTAATTTATAAATTAGGTACAGTAAGAGATTAACAACAGTAACTGATAATAAAATAGGACAATTATAAGAGCATACTCTATTAGAAGTCATGTGAATGTGTTTTCTCTCAAAATATCTTATTGTGCTGTACTCGCCGCTCTTAAGATGATGTGACATGATAAAATTTCGACATGATGAGGTGAAGTGAGATTAATGATGTAGGTGTGTGATCTAGCATTAGGCTACTACTGACTTTCTGAGGATACATCAGAAGGATGTGAACCACAGTTGACTGCAGGTAACTGAAACCTCAGATAAAGGGGGACTACGGTATTTTCATGTAATCTTAGCTGCCTTGCACATGCAATGGGATTTACTTTAAGAGGAATAATCATAACCCTTATGGTTATAATCAGGATTCACAGGGCAGGAAAAGTTTGCTATTAGATGATGATTATTAATTTTCTGTATACATGACTCAAGTTGACTATTATTATGAATTGAGATCTCATTCATGGAATTTGCAAAGTATATACTAATATCCTCTTCTACAAGTTGGGATCAAATATGGCCTATGAAAAAGTTTCTGTTTAATTATAATATTGAGTTAATGATGCAATTAATATTTATCAAATTCCTCTTTAATTTAAGGCATTACACGTGTCCTTGAACTTTAAATTTAAAAAAAGACACTAAAAAATTCTGGATATAGACTTGTGTTTTCATTTAAAGACACAATTAATTCTTAAAACATTAAGCTAGAGAGAAAAAAGAAAAAAGAGTATTTACAATTACTCTTAGAGTTATCTGATAGGTTTTACAGCTTAGTCATTACTGTTACTGAAAGCATTCACAGCCTAATAATACAGATAGAGTGTTTGGTTATCAAAAAAACACTCTTGCTCATTTCATTCTGTGGTGAATCTTCCATTAAGATTGATTTGTGACCCGAGGTGTTTACAGTGGCTGTCTGGTTAGTGAGATCTTTTTCATCCATTTATATATTTTCTAAAAGTTCTTTAATGAACGTGGGTTATATGTATTCTCTGTCTATCCCTCCCTCTAAAGATAGTGTCTATTAAAAATATACAATTTCTCACTACTTGTGCCCTGTGCTACCAAAATGCCTTGCCTACTGTTGGCAATTATGGAAGCAGGTGATGGGGACATGGGGGTTTATTACATCTTCACTCCACTTTTCTGGAAGTTTGGAAATTTCATAATAAAGGGTTTAGGAATATAGTGTCTATTTACAGATAGTCCTCTGCCAAGGTTTAAACTGAAGAAATTACAAAATAGGTCCCATTTCTCTAGGAATATACAATTTAGGACATGTAACGCTGATGAGGATCAACATGTAGAAAATATACCAAGAATAAATGAAAGTGATAAATAGAGTGAAACAGTCCATTTCTGTAACTCATTCATTTTATCATGCTAGCTCCTTTCTCTGGCTTCTGCTTTGACCTCTCTCGAACTTTGACCCTGTTCTCTTCCCCATCTTACCTGGGAATCAACAAGTCCTGTAGCATCACTCAGGGTCATCACTTATCACATAGCCACTGACATATGCTCAGATGGCTGTAAAGACATCTGAGTTGTAATTCTTTTTTTTTTAAGAGAATATTAAATCGTTTATTGATTACACATGATAATGGACGATACACAAGCTTTAATCCCATCTATAATTTTATCTGATACCATAATTCAATTTAGATATATTGCATAGGATGTGCCAACAATCATAGTAATAACCAAATAAACTCCAGGACTTTGCTTGGGTGACCCTTTTAACGGTGAACTCCAGGTCACAACACATTGTCAGTTCAACCACACCAAATGTTTGTGGAGACAACGGATTCTGTGCCCAAGCAGGTTGCAAATAAATTTCAAATGGAATCTGGCATTACCCTGAAGGAGTTCTAACTTCACACTGTTGGGGTAGTTTACCAAGATGGCTTCAGAGTAGACTAACTTTACACAGCACATTTAAAAAAAGACACATTTATTCAGCATCATGATCAGACTATTACATTTAGCAATCAACAGCATGGGTGCAAAAAAAAAAAATCTACATTACAACCCTTTGTTGGAATGCTTTACACTTTCCACAGAACAGAAACTAAAATAACCTGTTATACAATTAGTCACAAATACAGTCCTCGAGTTTTTTGCCTATACACATGAGTATTATCTAAAACATGTCTTCTTTGTAGCAGCTAGGCCCTGCCACCACTGTGCTTGGCTGAGTTCACAAATCTGTTGTAACCTGTAGCTTCCCTGCCACTTCTCTGGCTCTCCTCTCCTGCTAAGCTTTGTTTCCTGGCAGTAATTAAAACCTTCTGCCACTGCCATAGCTACTGCTCCTGCTGGAACCGCCATAGCCACCTTGGTTTTGTGGGTTGGCAAAGTATTGGCCTCCACCACCATAGGGGCCAGAGCTTCTGCCTCCAAAATTTCCTTCTTTCATGGGTCCAAAATTTGAAGATTGATTGTTGTAATTGCCAAAATCATTATAGCTTCCACCACCTCCAAAGTTGCTTCTATTGTTACCAAATCCGTTATAGCTATCCCCACTGCCACCATATCCACCGCCACCTCAACTGCCACCAAAGCTACCACGCCCACTGAAGTTTCCTCCATGACTAAAGTTGTCATTTCCACCAAAACCACCTCCACGACCACCACCGAAGTTTCCAGAACCACTTCGACCTCTCTGGCTGGAAGAAGCACTAGCCATCTCTTGTTTAGATAGAGCCTTCCTTACTTCACAGTTGTGGCCGTTCACAGTATGGTATTTTTGAATGACAATCTTGTCTACAGAGTCATGGTCGTCAAATGTTACAAAAGCAAAGCCTCTCTTTTTGCCACTGCCTCG